>CM030043.1:21236573-21768214 GCA_017639485.1 Pluvialis apricaria
ACTTCCAGGAGCTCCTTGTTCATCCACGCAGGCCTCCTGGCTTTTCTGCCTGCCTTACTCTTTGTAGGAATGCATTGCTGCTGTGCTTGGAGGAGGTGGTCCTTGAATATTAACCAACTTTCTTGGACCCCTCTTCCTTCCAGTGCTTCATCCCACGGCACCATACCAAGCAGATTCTTCAAGAGGCCAAAGTCGGCTCTCCTGAAGTCCAGGGTCATCAGCCTGCTGCACACCTTCTTCATTGCCTTGAGGATTTCAAACTCAACCATTTCATGGTCACTACAGCCCAGGCTACCCTTGAGTTTGACCCTGTCAACCAGCCCCTCCTTGTTGGTAAGAACAAGGTCCAGCATGGACCAGCATATTAGCAGGATAAATACTAGCAGGATAAGCAAAAATTGCAACCAGGTTGTATTATTCCTACTCAAAGGGAACAGAAACTTACTCTACAATAGCTCTGCCAAGTGTTTTTCACCGCAAGGCCTGTGGTCCTTACATTCCTGCCAAGCATCCCACTTCTACTAAAAACTATATGTGCTCTGCACTTCACTGAGCCCAACTTCTGCTTCATCCCACATCCTCCTTTCTACATACACGCCAGAGTGAAACAGTCCCCGATTTGCCCTGTCCTCAGTGCACATTTGCGGGGCTCATCCAGAAGCCCATCTGCCCTCTCCCCTCTGCAACTGGTAAAGATTAAAGTGGATCATATTAAGCAGATTTAGCAAGTCCATAAAACAGCAAATGAGCAACTGGCCACACAGCCCACACTTCAAAGGGCAATACACTTCTTGGGTCTTCATCCTGGTAGAAACGGCTGTGTGCAATAAACAGGAAGCATCAGATAACTGAAGCCTGAAATAAACTCTTTGTATTTTCACTGTTGCTTTTTATTAAATGTGGGATAATGTGGAGAGATTCTTAAATGAAAAAAGGCATGGTTTGGTTCTGTTGAGCAACCCAGGGTTTGAACTAAGCACCCAGAGTGAGGGAGAAAAGATCTAAGTAAACAAGAAAGGTGACATCACCCTGCCCGGGAGAAAAGTTAAACAGAGGCGCGTGAACAGAGGGTCTTAGCCAATCGGGTTGGGGGGCGTTGTACGTGAACGGGGAGCTGGACCAATCATAGCGTTGTTGAATATGCATGCTTTGCTGCGAGCCTATATATACTCTGCTAAAATATGCAATAAACGAGGACGATCATACTCACATTGAGATCGCATCGTTTCTCCGGTTCCAATCCCACTCCGACATCTGGTAGCAGAGGATGTCAACTGTAACCCTTCAGCACGACTGAGTTCTCCGAGACTGCGGTAAGCAGCTAGAGGAGGGGAGTGGGAAACACGGCTGGAAGGAGTGCTGCTCGGGAGCATAGACTACGGCAGACACGGTTCGAGGTGGCCTCTCGCCTTCCAGGTTTAAAAATGTGAAGTTGCTATCATGGAGCTTGAAGCAACAGCGACACTGCTCGCAAGTATCCTCTCTAAGAGAGGGATTGAGGCAGCGCCGCAACAGCTGATTAAGCTGATTAAGTTGAGACAACGGTGGGGGCATTTTAAAGACACGCATATGATGTTTTCCCCCATGGAGTGGCGATCTTTCGGTGATACAATGTGGAAAAAAACGATAACCGGGAACGAGAAAGAGGAGAAGGAGATAAAGGCTGTTTGTGAGTTCTGGCACACGGTGTTATCTTTCAAGGCCATGAAGGCGGAGAGGGAGGTAGCCTGTGCCGCCGCTCAAATGCTGGGTCCAGACCCGAATAGAGCAGAATATAAGAGCACTGAAATGAAACCTGGTGCGTGGGCACGGTTCTTTGGACGGCCGGCGGTGAAAGGGATGACTGGAGGTACGTGTAAAACTGTTGCGGAGGTCCGCGCGAGCGCCGACCTTGCTCCGGCGACACAAAGGGCGGAAGTCGCCGCTCCCGAGCCGAGGCAGCCGACTGAACAAAACGGGGAAGTGGCGCCTCAGGAGACCCGAGAGGGGGTGCGGCCGCAGTCGCCGTCGCAGCCAGGAGGACAAGCCTGTCGGCCTGTGCCTTCGGCCCCTCCTCTGCCCCCCTCCACTGACTCATCTGATCCTGCAACACCACCTGCTGACGACTGCAAGGATCAGTCACATGAGAATACAGACAAAGTGTTAGGAACAGTACTGCAACGTCTTGATAACTTAGACTTACAATTAAAGGGCACGACGTTACAGGCCGAACACCCCTTGATGCGCAAAGAAGAACTGAACCCTCCTTCCTACCCTGAAACCCCGCCAGCACCTCTGAAGCCTAAACGGTGGAGCGGAATCATTAGAGACGCTATCTTGGAGGGACAGTGGACTGCCGCTGCCAGCTTAGGTAATACCTCGCAGTTGGCTTTTCCAGTAATTCAGGATCAACAAAATGGCACCGCGAAATGGCAGCCGCATGACTGGAAGATCCTGCAACAAGCTCGTACAGACTTTACTAGGAGACATCCAATGGGTGCACAACTGCATTGGCATTTCGAACACCACAATTGCACCATTAACGTAACTGTTACGAGGACGACAACCAGCCGACATCGTCACACTGTCCACAACACAGCGAGCCGCATTGCAACAAATTCTACAGAAACTACAAGAGGCATGGTCAGCCCGGCGTATCCTTGAGTTGCCAATTTCTCTGTTAATTTGTAATACTGTTGAATCGCCATATGCAGTTATTTGTCAGTGGCAAACAGGAAAGGGGGAAATTCTCCCCCGCCCCACCTGTGCCACTGACAAATCATCAGCGGACAAATCATCAGGTGACAAATCATCAGGAGACACGTTTAAGATTTTAGAATGGGTCTTTTTAAGAGTACAACCCAAGTCTAGCATTCAGACAAGACCGGAGGCAATAGGGGAGTTGATCAGGAAGGGCAGAACAAGAATCATAGAGATTAGTGGAACGGAACCTGATGATGTCAGTATTCCAGTGAATGGTGCCGATTTAGAATGGTGGTTGCGTAACTCAACTTCCATCCAAGAAGCATTAATAGGCTATAATGGTCATATACATTCGCAACAACCAAAAGGGAAAATATGGCAAGTGTTAAAACGAAATCAGTGGATGACAAAAACAAAAGTCAGGCGAGAACCACTGGCTGATGGTCTCACAGTGTATACAGACGCTGGAAAGCAGCTTTGCCGTGTGGTGTGTGTTTGGCAGGATAAAGGACGATGGTGCCAGCACATACTGGAGGGGCAGCCACAAGACTCCCTTCAAACATTGGAACTTACTGCGGTAGTCTGGGCACTAACCAACTGGCTGACAGCCCCCTTAAATGTAGTAACAGACTCCCTATATGTGGCTGGGGTAGTGCCGCGACTAGAAGATGCCCTCCTTAGGGAAACAACCAACCCAAGGTTGGGAAAATTATTTATTCAGCTGAGATCCACTTTGGGTCAACAAACTACGTCTTGTTGTATCATCCATATTCGCAGTCATCAGTTGGATTTAGGTTTAGGATTGAGTAATCAAATTGCCGATAACCTGGTCAGTACAGTGCGACATTTACCTCCAATTGATAAATTTCAGCAAGCCAGACAAAGTCATGACAACTTCCATCAAAATGGTAAAGGTTTAAAAAGGCAATTTGGATTAACCGAAAATGAAGCACGCTCTATTATACAAGCATGCCCTGGGTGTGGGAATCATGGACCGGGAGTGGGACTAGGGGTGAACCCGAAAGGGTTAAAGGCGCTGGAAGTATGGCAAATGGATGTAACACACATTACAGAATTTGGCCGATTGAAATATGTACATGTTACAATTGATACTTTTTCAAAAATGATATGGGCTACAGCATTACCACGGGAAAAAGCGCATCATGTATGCAAGCATTTACTTGCATGCTTTGCCGTGTTAGGAGTGCCCGAACAGATTAAAACAGACAACGGGCCTGCATATATTAGTCAAAAGGTGAGAACTTTTCTACTGAGATGGGGAATTAAACACATAACGGGAATACCCCACTCTCCAACCGGGCAAGGCTTGGTTGAGGGAACCCATCAAGTGCTAAAAGATTATCTAAATAAGCAAAAGGGTGAAGACACAGATGCACAACAGCGATTACACAGGGTATTGTTTACGCTAAATTACTTGTGTCTTATGGGCGATCAAGAGGAACCCCCAGTAGTGATACACCATCAAAACATTAAGCTGAATAGTACCACTACCCTGCCTAACTGTATGGTACATTATAAAGACCCGACCACCGGAGCATGGGTGGGACCAATGCCAGTCATTTTTAATGGTCGAGGGTACATGTGTGTCTCTACAGGAACAGGCCCAGTGTGGGTCCCGAGCAGAGCGATAAAACCAGCATTGGAAGGACGACGGACAGACCAAGACCAAGAGACGGCGCAACGAAATGGGCCCAAAGAATCTTAAGAGCTTGCTAATAAGTAGTTGCGTCCTTCTTTTGGATGCAGAAATTGCAGGGCTTGATCACCCCTGCAGTTTCAAAGGAATGTCTGGGTGGCTTTGGCAAATATGACCGGTCAAGATTCCATCTGCCTATCCACAGCATCACCCGAGAATCCATTTTCCACCTGTCTAGTCGGTCTTCTGTCTGACCAATGGCCTTCCAACTTACAAACGCAATTCCTAGGTAATGGCTCTGCAACTCTTGCTGATAGCTGGGATGGATGGGCTGCATATCTGCCACCCCTTCATGCCGAGCTGCAAGAGCTAGAACTTTTAGGATCACTCATGATAGATAGCTGTGTGTACTACACAAACAATTTTTGCCTTGTTTTTTTTTTGCACTAGGAGTAGCAGCAGCACACGCTTTAACCACGCTTAATAAATTAGGATATTGGCTTGCTAAACAATCTAACGCTACACTCCAGAATAAGGCTGCCATAGATTTTTGTTATTAACGCATGTCATGGGCGTGAAGACTTTTGACGGGATGTGTTGTATGAACCTCTCAGACCACTCCAAATCAGTACACCAAAGCATCAGAGAATTGTATCAAGGAATACAAAAGCTGAGAAAACATGATGAATGGGGATGGTTGAATCAAATACTATCAGGTTGGGGAATCAAAAGTTGGATAGCCATGATTGTGAAAACTAACTTGCTTATATTGCTCATTGTAGTTGTTATAATATCAGTTGTATTATGTATCTTCTCTTGTCTACAGCACATGCTCGTGAAAATTATGCACCAAGCCTGGGTTGCTCAAAAAGAAGAAGGGGGAATTGTGGAGAGATTCCTAAATGAAAAAGGGCATGGTTTGGTTCTGTTGAGCAACCCAGGGTTTGAACTAAGCACCCAGAGTGAGGGAGAAAAGATCTAAGTAAACAAGAAAGGTGACATCACCCTGCCCGGGAGAAAAGTTAAACAGAGGCGCGTGAACAGAAGGTCTTAGCCAATTGGTTTGGGGGGGCTTTGTACGTGAACAGGGGAGCTGGACCAATCATAGTGTTGTTGAATATGCATGCTTTGCTGCGAGTCTATATATACTCTGCTAAAATATGCAATAAACGAGAACGATCATACTCACATTGAGATCGCGTCGTTACTCCGGTTCCAATCCCACTCCGATATGATAACATGTATTTTATTATCTCCACTGAAGCAATTAATTTGTACCCACAATGACTTTGGGTAAAGACCCAACATAGTTTTCATCTTGACAAAGCCTTTCCACCCCTTGCCCTCCCTTTTCACTCCTGCTTCAAAGTACATGGCAGTTTAAAAGGACTCGTTAAGATCTCTCAGCCATCTGCTGGGGGATTCCTCACAAAAGCAGATCTCCCTTTAGGGATTATTTTGCTACCTTTGAAGACCATTTGCCAGCATGGCTGCTTTTTATTTGAAGAGGTATTTTAGCCTTCTGAAATGACGGAGTATATTACGCATTACAGAGTTTCATTAAAACAGCTTTACAGACCAAGTATCTGAATGTTGATTTGCTGATATCTAGCTTCCATGTAGCTTTTTTCATCCAGCCCAGTCCTTTGCAAAGCTGATCGAGAGAAGAACCAATCCTCCCCTGAAGTTGAGATAAATTTAAGGACTAAGCATGCAAGTCCAGCACCAATTCTGACACTGACAACCCTGCCACTTGTCCCTGGGCCCCTAACCCTTCTGCTGGGGCTTGCGTGCCAACACCACCAAGTCCCTGTGCACCCAGAAGACCTGTTGCACAAGGGATTGGAGCCCCTGGTCTGGCTCAGATGCAAGGAGGCTTGTGAGCGGGCTCCCCTCTCCAGGCAAACCTCCCACCATCACACAGAGCTTGTCATGAGGGTCTCTCTGCTTTCTCCATTAAAAAAAAAGGTGCCTGCAATGCCTTAAGAACCCAACTCCAGGAGAGGACTCCTAGCAGCTGTTACTGCACTGAGCAACATGTCAAAATAAATACCCACTGGTTTGCTTATGCAGCATCCCCCCCACCTCATGGGCTTTCGCAGTGCTCCCTCTCACAGGCCCTTTGTTTTCCCTGGATGTGTCTGGATGTCTGACTTTGGAATCTGGATTTTATTAGGTGACTGGGTGCCTAGAAGTCAGCCACTGCAATACCAAAATCCGCTTTGGGTTAAGCCCAAGGAACATGCTTAATGACGACCAGCAGCTGTCACTAAGCCAAGAAAGGTCCAAGATCTTCAAATGTGATTGAAAGATCCACTGCTGAAGCAAATGGCCTTCTCCTTTCTAAAGATGTATGCAGCACTTTCCTGAACACAGATACAAATGCATCCCATCTTCTAAGGACTGAGCATACATCTTGAATGAATTGAAGTTCTCCCATGAGGCAATCTCGTAGCAGAAGACTGCTTCATCTCATACGCAGAACTATTACCCAAATATTGCCAAGCTGAAGTTCAGCTCAAATTATTTGCATATGTTCAACTGGAAAAGCATATGAGAAATGGCACAGATTAGCTGTGCTTGTTGTTAATCATGGGGCAGCATAGACGTGTCAGGCCCATCATGGTACAGATGAAAGATACTTGTCTTCAAAAAGCTGCACCTCTAAGTAAAGGTTAGAAACCCAAAATAGACCGAGAGAGACAGCAATATACTTACACCCACAAGAAACCATAGGCCCTGCAATAGCAAAGCTGAAAGACTAAGGACCAGCAACCCCCTCCCCCCCATTATTTCACACGCAATGTGATGTAAAAATTAATGATTAACTATTGGGATGTTACGTTATGGGGTGAAAAGCTCAAAGCCAGAGAGAAATATTGAGAATCAAAAAACTGGTAGCGCCCAGCATGAAGAAAGTGAAATAGTGGGGTAGAAACCTGCCTCTGCTGATAATTAGCAGACATTAATTGTTTTTTTATCAGCTGCATAAGGTGGCAAGAGCCTTGGCTGACAGAGTTCTGGAGAGTTACATTCACACAAGACTGAGAGATGCCAAAAAGCCAACAGACACCCCAGTGCCCTAGGAAACTCACTGGAAAGAAATGTAGTATATCCCAGAAGGAGCTTCTGCACATTCATAAACTCTAATTGAATGTAAAACAGCCAGGAAAGAGACCTGGATGTGAGGAATCCAGTGAAAACAACTGTTCACTGCACAGGAAGATGGGTTACGTAGCCAAGAAAATATTAAACTGCCAAAAGAAAGATAAACTAGTAGCAGTAATATTCTAGCAATAGGCTTTAACCTCTAGAAATAATAAAAGCTAACTCTTGTTTAGAGGAAGATACGACATCTTTAAAGGAAGACTGTGTGCACTGACATCTGCCCCAGACCCTCTCAGAAAACCTGGTCAGTAGAAGGATATTTATCCTTTGCAATCGGTAGAGAGGATGGCCACATAGAATGGCTAGGGACACCTCCCACTAGACCAGGTTGCTCAAAGCCCCATCCAACCTGGCCTTGAACACCTCCAGGGATGGAGTTTCCACAACTTCCCTGGGCAACTTGTTCCAGTGCCTCACCACCCTCAGAGTGAAAAATTTCTTCCTAATATCTAATCTAAATCTACCCTCTTCCAGTTTGAAACTATTCCCCCTCATCCTATCACTACACGCCCTTGTAAAAAGTCCCTCTCCAGCCTTCCTGTAGTCCCCCTTCAGATACTGGAAGGCTGCTATAAGGTCTCCTTGGAGCCTTCTCTTCTCCAGGCTGAACAACCCCAACTCTCTCAGCCTGTCTTCATAGGAGAGGTGCTCCAGCCCTCTGATCATCTTTGTGGCCCTCCTCTGGACTCACTCCAACAGGTCCATGTCCTTCTTACGTTGGGGGCTCCAGAGCTGGACACAATATTCCAGGTGGGATCTCACCAGAGCAGAGTAGAGAGGCACAATCACCTCCCTCGACCTACTGGCCACACTTCTTTTGATGCAGACCAGGTTGGCCTTCCGGGCTGCAAGCGCACATTACTGGCTCGTGTTGAGCTTCTCATCCACCAACACCCCCAAGTCCTCCTCAGGGCTGTTCTCAATCCATTCTCTGCCCAGCCTGTATTTGTGCATGGGATTGCCCCGACCCAGATGTAGGACCTTGCACTTGGCCTTGTTGAACTGCATGAGGTTGGCTTGGGCCCACCTCTCCAGCCTGTCCAGGTCCCTCTGGATGGCATCCCTTCCCTCCAGTGTGTCTACCGCTCCACACGGCTTGGTGTCATCAGCAAACTTGCTGAGGGTGCTCTCGATCCCGACATCCATGTCGCCAACAAAGATGTTAAATAGTACCAGTCCCGGTACCGACCCCTGAGGAACACCACTTGTTACTGCTCACCACTTGGACATGGAGCCGTTGACCACAACTCTTTGAGTGCAACCACTGAGTGGTCCATCAGTCAAATCCACATCTCTCCAATTTAGAGACCAGGATGTTGTGCGGAACGGTGTCAAACACTTTGCACAAGACCAGGTAGATGACATCAGTTGCTCTTCCCTTATCCACCAGTGCTGTAACACCATCATAGAAGACCAAATTTGTCAGGCACAATTTGCCTTTAGTGAAGCCACGTTGGCTGTCACCAATCACCTCCTTATTTTACACGTGCCTTAGCAGAGTTTCCAGGACGATCTGCTCCATGACCTTGCTGGGCACAGAGGTGAGACTGACTGGCCTGTAGTTCCCCAGGTCTTCTTTTTTACCCTTTTTCAAAGTGGGGTTATGTTTCACCTTTACCAGTCAGCAGGAACTTCACCAGACTGCCATGACTTCTCAGATATGATGGCTAGTGGCTTGGCAACTTCATCTGTCAGTCTCCTCAGGACCTGTGGATGAATCTCATCAGGTCCCATGGACTTGTGCACCTTCAGGTTCCTCAGCTGGTCCCAAACCTGGTATTCTACAGTGGGTGGTACCTCATTCTCCCAGTCCCTGCCTTTGCTTTCTGCAACATGGGTGGTGTAGTTAGAGCCCTTCCCAGTGAAGACTGAGGCAAAAAAGTCTTTTAATACCTCAGCCTTGTTCATGTCCTGGGTGACCAGGTCTCCCATTTCCTTCCTGAGTGGGCCCACATTTTCCCTAGTCTTCCTTTTGTCACCGATATACCTATAAAAGGCTTTCTTGTTGCCCCGATGCCCCTCACCAGATTTACCTATATCTGGGCTTTCGCTTTCCTAACCTGACCCCTGGCTGCTCAGACAATTTCTCCGTATACCTCCCAGGCTACCTGTCCTTGTTTCCACTCTCTGTAGGCTTCCTTTTCCTGTTTGAGATTGTCCAGGAGCTCCTTGTTCATCCATGCAGGCCTCCTGGCGTTTTTGCCTGACTTCCTTTTTATCGGTATGCATCGCTCCTGAGCTTGGCGGAGATGATCCTTGAACATTAGCCAGCTTTCTTGGGCCCCTCTTCCCTCCAGAGCTTTATCCCCACTGTACTCCAGCAAGCAGATCCCTGAAGAGGCCAAAGTCTGCTCTCCTGAAGTCCAGGGTAGTGAGCTTACTGTGCACCCTCCTCGCCGCACTAAGGATCTTGAATGCCACCATCTCATGGTCACTGCAGCCAAGGCTGCCCTTGAGCGTGATGTTCCCCACCATCCCCTCCTTGTTGGTGAGAAGAAGGTCCAGCATGGCAGGTCTCCTTGTTGGCTCCTCTGTCACTTGGAGAAGGAAGTTATCATCGACACATTCCAGAAACCTCCTGGATTGCTTATGCCCTGCTGTGTTGTCACCCCCAACAGATAGGGTGGTTGAAGTCCCCCATGAGGACCAGGGCTTGTGAACGTGAGGCTGCTCCTATCTCTCTATAGAGGGCCTCATGCAGTCAGTCTTCCTGGTCAGGTGGCCTGTAGCAGACCCCCACTGTAACATCACCTGTCCCTGTCCTCCCTTTAATCCTGGCCCAATAAGCTCTCAGTCAGCTCCTCATCCATCCCCAGGCAGAGCTCCATGCACTTCTTGACATAGAGGGCGACACCCCCTCCTCATCTCCCCTGCCTGTCCTTCCTGAAGAGCCTGTATCCATCCATTTCAACATTCCAGTCATAGGGGCCATCCTACCATGTCTCCATGATGCCAATTAGATCATAGCCTTGCAGGTGTGCACACATTTCCAATTCCTCTTGTTTGTTCCCCATGCTACGCACATTTGCATAGAGGCATTTAAGTTGGGCCCCCAATGAATCTAGCTCCCTGGCTGGAGTGGCTCTTTTTCCTTTAAGCTCCAGGTGCCCTCCTGCTGACCTGCAATCCATCTCCAGATTGTGGGCCTCTACTACTGGTATCAGCATTGTATTGGTAGGAGTGGCATGGATTCTGGTTCCCCTTCCCCAGCAACTCTAGTTTAAAGCCCTCTTCACAAGGTTGGCAGGCCTCCGACCAAAGAGATTTTTCTCTTTTTCTGACAGGTGGACCCCATCCAGCCCCAAGTAGACCAGGCTTCTCAAAGTGAGTCCCGTGATCTAAGATGACAAACCCCTGGCTGTGGCACCAGTCCTGTAGCCAGCTATTGATTTGCCAGATTCACCTGGCCCTGTCAATCCCCCTCCCTTTGACCGGGAGGATTGATGAAAAAGCTACCTGTGCTCCAGAGTCTCTGACCACTGCTCCCAGGGTTTTATAATCTTTCATTATAGTCTTCAGGCTGCTACCAGCTGCATCACTGGTGCCCACATGGAACAGCAGCAGTGGATAATAATCTGAGGACTGCACAAGGTTTGGTAGTCTCTCAGTTACATCCCTGATACAAGCCCCCAACAAGCAGCACACTTCCCTAAGAGAGTGCATCAGGTCAGCAAGGGGGTGCCTCCATACCTCTCAGAAGAAAATCACCTACAACTATCACCCACCACCTTTTCTTAGTTGCACTGGTTGTTATATGAGGAGTAGATCTGGTAGTCTTACTCAGCTTCTGCTCCTTTCCTGATACAGTAGGTTTTGCCTCTACACTCTGCAGAGCAGTGAAGCGGTTCTGCAGGGCAGGGGCACTTCAGCTTTTGGGGGAAGTCTCTTCCTCCTGCTGGTCTTTGCAGTTACAAGCTTCCATTCTGTGTTACTGGCCTCCCTTCCTTCTGTGTGTGCCAGCATGGGAGTTTTTGACTGGCTGTGGGTTGTGAGTCCACTGCACACTGCACTTGTGTTAGGAAAATCATTAAAGTTTTAAGTAGAAAGATTAAATTAATACATAAAATCATAGTTATTATTAGTTGATGATTGTTAATATAAAATGAGTAAACCTGAATGAAACAATAGAATAGAGTAAGTACAAGTTGTGTTTTAGTAAGTCATAGAAACCTGTTATGCACCAGTAGTGTTCCTCAGAATACTCCTTTGAAATACCTGTCAAGAAAGCTAGTTTTGTAAGATTTAGGTACCTAAGAGAACAGTGTGACCTGATACCAGTGGAGTCAAGCAGAACCTTGAAGGACTTGACAGAAAACAAGCACTGGAATCGAGTCAAAAAGGAGTGAGGTGAAAAGTACAAAGCGAGGAAGACATCTTACTTCCTCCGAGGAAGACGCCTTACTTCATCAGGACGACCACCGACGACCACTAGAGGGAAGATGGGCATGCGCAGAGAAGGAGGCTGATGTCACAATAGGATGAAGTAATCCGTAATGCATATGTATAAGATAATGTAGCAATACTTGTTGAATATGTATGAGATTGTGTAACCAAAAGAATATAAAATGGGTACTCGGCAAGGCCGTCTTCGGAGCCAGATTTGGGTGCGTACCCCTGGTTCCCGGCGCCTTGAAATAAAGCACCGCATATAACCGAAGAAAATTGGTTATGTGTTTGTCTCTGTGCTAACAGTTTTGGCGACCCAGATGGGACCTCGCGAGCATTGCTGAGGCGGATCGCGTACTGATCCTGCTCCAGCCGGCGCCGAGGAATTCTCGGGGAGCCATCAGCCGCGACCGACCTCCGCTGCTCACGACGGACCTCTGATAAGGTAAGAAAGGTGCTTTATTTTAGTAACAGGGAACGGTACCGCTGTAAGTAATAGCCTGCCAGTTAGACGCGGCGAAAGCTGCGCGTGGTTGGGCTAAGGAGCTCCGGGTGGTAAGCCTAGACGCCGTCCGTCAGACAAGGCGAAAGCCCTGCAGGTTCGGCAATTGGTATGGTAATGGGTATGGTATGGTAAAAGTTGCAACTATAAATAACAATTGGAATTGCACGGTAACGTTTGGTTGTATATTTTAAGTCCAGCCTGCGGGGTTGGCATTTGGTAATATTTAGTCTGCGGGACTAATATTTACCGATATTAAAAATCCAGTCTGCGGGACTGGTACTTGCTGCTATTATTGTGATTGTTTGGTTGAGCACTGTGGTTGTTAGAGTAGTTTTGCTGTAACTAGCTGCAAGACTGAAAATTCTAAAATCCGGTCTGCGGGACTGGTATTTGCTGTTATTACTGTGATTGTTGGATAATACTGTAATTTAACAATGCCAGAAATACCTAAGGCAACTCCGTTAGGCTGTATTTTAAGTCATTGGAAGGAGGGAAAGTTTGAACAAGCATTTCGGAAAAATAAGTTGATTGAATATTGTAATGATTGGTGGCCTCAATATAAATTAGATGACCAGGAGAAGTGGCCTGAGAATGGGACCCTGAATTATAATACCATTTTGCAGTTGATGTTGTTTTGCAGAAGAGAAGGGAAATGGGATGAAGTGCCTTATGTAGATCTTTTCTTTAGTTTAAGGAATAATCAAGAGTGGCAGAAATCTTGCGGGATAATGACATTACAAGCAGGCAGTAATACTCCTCACTGTCAGGGTTGCAAAACTGAAAAGAAGTGTATGGGATGTTTGGCTATGGACAATAGCAAGCAACATCGGGAAAGCGCGGAAAATATAGACCTGATGATTGCCCCGTCGGCCCCACCGGCCAATGGTGATTGCAACACTAACAGTGATAATGATGATCCTACCTCCCCTCCCGTAGCACACAGAACGAGGCGGAGGGATCAAACAGAGACTAGTGCTGTAATTGCTCCTTTGAGACAGGGCGTCGGGACAGAAGGACCTGTGTATGTTAAAGTACCTTTTTCCCCTGGAGATTTGGTTATCTGGAAACAGTCGGCAGGGACGTATAGGGAAAACCCGGACAAGGTGGCTCGTGTAGTTAAAATGATAATGAAGACACAAAATCCAGATTGGGACGATATACAAGTGTTGTTAGATACTTTAATGGATTCAACAGAAAAGGAAATGGTTTTGAGAGCAGCACGAGAAAGAGTTCGGGAGGACGTAAGGCAAGGATTGGTCCAGGGAACTACAGATCAGAACTTTCCTACTGAAGACCCGATGTGGGATTATAACACACCGGGGGGAATGAGAAGTTTGCGGAGGTATCAGGAATGGATAGTTGTTGGGGTCCAGAATGCTATGCCAAAAGCTGTTAACTGGTCAAAACTGTATAATGTTAGGCAAGAAAAGACAGAGTCGCCCTCGGCTTTTCTGGAGAGACTTAAAGAAACAGCAAAGAAATATACAGATCTAGATGTAGAAACTGAGCAAGCTAGAGCACAGCTGGCGTTGATCTTTTTGGGGACAGTCTCAGGATGATATTAGGAAGAAACTGCAGAAACTAGAAGGAGCAGAATTGCGAGATCTGGACAGATTGTTGGAAGTGGCTTGGAAGGTGTACAATAATAGAGAGAGAGGGAGCCCGGAGACAACAGCAAAACTTATTGGCAGTAATACAGGGAAAAGAACAGAATCATATGAATTCCAGAGGCAGGGGGCAAAGTGGTATGCGAGGAAGAGGGCGAGGAAGAGGATTTACTAACTTTCGATCAGGAATGGGCTATAACAGGTTAGGATATAATCAGTGTGCCAACTGTGGACAGGAGGGTCACTGGAAGAATGAGTGTCCAGTGAGAATGGGGCAACCTCTTTCTCCCCGAAATCCTTTCTTCGGACCAGGGGCAGAGGCCGCAAAGACGATGGTGTTGGGGGATTATACGCATCAAAGCTGACTAGATAAAGAGCCTTTGGTGAAAATAGAACTTGAGGGGAAAGAGGTAAAATTTTTAGTCGATACAGGAGCAACATACTCAGTTTTAAACAATTTGTGTGGAAAATTGGGGGAAAGAACAATTACAATTGTAAGTGCCACAGGGAAAGAGGAAGAAAAGCCATTCCTACAACCCCTGGATTTAAGGTTTAGAGGAAAAGAATTAACTCATGAGTTCTTATATGTACCAGAATGTCCAATTCCCCTTATGGGACGAGACCTATTGGCAAAATTGAATGCAGAAATAATATTTGAAAATGGAGAATTGATAATGCAGATTCCAGAATCAAAAGTTGGACAGATATTGGTACTTAAGGAACAACCGAAAACGCACATCCCCAAGGAAGTGGAAGAAGCTGTAATACCTATAGTCTGGGAAACAGACATTCCAGGAAAATCAAAATTAGCTTCACCTGTGTTAGTAGAACTGAAGGAGGGGGCTATGCCAGTTAGGGTTAAACAGTACCCACTGAAATTAGAAGCTAGGCAGGGTATTGTGAAAATCATAGAAAAGTTTATGCAATATGGGATCCTAGAAGAATGTGAGTCAGAATATAATACACCTATCTTTCCTGTTAAAAAGCCAAGCGGTGAATATAGATTGGTACAGGATTTAAGAGCAATAAATGAAATTACCAAAGATATCCACCCTGTGGTAGCAAACCCGTATACATTGCTGACATCTGTGGGAGAGAAATACAAATGGTTCACAGTAATCGATCTAAAAGATGCTTTCTTCTGCATTCCACTTGACAAAGATAGTAGGAAACTGTTTGCATTTGAATGGGAGAACCCCTACACCGGACGAAAAACACAACTGACTTGGACTCGGCTTCCTCAAGGATTTAAGAACAGCCCGACGATCTTTGGAAACCAACTAGCTAAGGAGCTAGACACCTGGACTACCCAAGGAGATATTCAGGTACCCAGATCACAGTATCTGCTATTGCAATATGTTGATGACATTTTCATAGCAACGGAGGATAGATTCCAATGTATAAATGCTACAATAGCAATATTGAATCAATTGGGATTAAACGGATATAAAGTCTCCAAAGAAAAAGCACAGATAGCATGTCAAACAGTATTGTATTTGGGTTGTGAAATTTCACAAGGACAGCGAAGATTGGGGATCAATCGAATTGAGGCCATATGTGCCATTCCAGAGCCTAGGAATTTACATGAATTAAGAACCTTTTTGGGAATGACAGGGTGGTGTCGGTTGTGGATAATGGACTATGGGCTTATTGCTAAACCACTGTATGAAGTTCAGAAATCACCTGTATTTGTTTGGAGTAAACCACAGAAAGAAGCCTTTGAGAAGCTAAAATCAGCACTGAAAACAGCCCCCGCTTTAGGCCTTCCGGACTTGGCCAAGGAATTTCAATTGTACGTCCATGAAAGACAGAAACTGGCTTTAGGGGTACTGACTCAGAAGTTGGGCAGCTGGAAGAGACCTGTGGGTTACTTCTCTAAACAACTGGATTCGGTAAGTGCAGGATGGCCTTCTTGCTTGAGAGCTGTAGCAGCGACTGTGATCTTAATACAGGAGGCCAGGAAGCTGACTTTGGGTAAGCACATAGATGTATTTGTGCCACATATGGTGACAACTGTTTTAGAGCAAAAAGGGGGGCATTGGCTGTCCCCCAGCCGGATGATGAAATATCAGGCAATTTTAACAGAACAGGACGATGTAAGTTTGAAAACTACTAATTTGTTAAATCCAGCAGTTTTTCTTGGAACAGATCCAGAAGAAGGAACACTCGAACATGACTGTGTGGAAGTCATCGAGCACACCTATGCGACCAGAGCTGATCTAAAAGATGTACCCCTTGCAGATCCGGACTGGGAATTGTTTACTGATGGAAGCAGCTTCGTAGAGAATGGAACACGATACGCAGGGTATGCCGTGACTACATGGAAGGAAGTCGTAGAGGCACAAGCGCTACCCCCAGGAACATCAGCCCAGCGAGCGGAGCTGATTGCATTAACAAGAGCTTTAGAACTTAGTGACAATAAGAAAGCTAATATCTGGACAGACTCAAAATATGCTTTCGGTGTAGTACATGTCCATGGAGCTCTATGGAAAGAACGAGGATTATTGTCCGCACAAGGCATAAACATAAAGTACCAAGAGGAGATATTGAAGCTCATAACAGCTGTACAAAAACCAGACCAGGTAGCTATAATGCATTGCAGAGCCCACCAGAGGGACTCGTCCAAAATATCCAAAGGAAATGCATTGGCAGATCGCACGGCTCGACAAGTAGCTCGACAGGCATGGAGCAATATAATGGCACTAATACCCTTAAAGGTGAGTCCATTGCATACTTACCTTCCACAGAATCCTGGATATTCCAAAGAAGATGAGAAATTAGCGGAATTGCTGAAGGCACGGAAGAATACGCAAGGATGGTATGTTACCATAACTGGGCAAGTAATAGTCCCTCCCGCTGTGATGCGACAAATCTTGCAAACAGAGCATCGGAAATGTCATTGGGGTGCAGAAGCATTAGTAACTTACCTAAAAAGAGGTATGATTTCCACACAGATGTTAACAATGGCAAAAGTAATAGGATCTAAGTGCGAGATTTGTTTGAAAAATAATCCAGTAGTTAAAAGGCCGGTTCAAATGGGAAGTATTAGAATAGGGATAGAGCCTGGGGATTATTGGCAAATTGATTTCGCAGAACTGCCCAAAGCCCAAGGGTATAAATATTTGCTAGTAGGGGTTGATACCTTTTCTGGGTGGCCAGAAGCCTTTCCCTGTCACACAAATCAGGCTAAAGAAGTAGTAAAATGTTTGTTAAAAGAAATTGAAAAAGAAGCCCAACAGAATTGGATAGGAGCGCTGTTTAATAGTCTGGGACTTCACCTCTCCGATTGGGTTAGTTCATTATTACAGACATTAATCGTAATAGTTATAATGTTTCTCGTGTTGTACCTGATGTTTTACTGTATTAAAGCAGAAATAGGGAGAAACAGAGCGTGGACCCACCGTCTGGTTGGAGCAGTGTCCAGAGAATACCCAAAAGAAATACATCTAAATGAGGCATATGAAGAAACAAAAGAAGTTTGAATGAAAATATTGGCATGAAATGTAATATTTTCAAAAGGGGGGAAATGTTAGGAAAATCATTAAAGTTTTAAGTAGAAAGATTAAATTAATACATAAAATCATAGTTATTATTAGTTGATGATTGTTAATATAAAATGAGTAAACCTGAATGAAACAATAGAATAGAGTAAGTACAAGTTGTGTTTTAGTAAGTCATAGAAACCTGTTATGCACCAGTAGTGTTCCTCAGAATACTCCTTTGAAATACCTGTCAAGAAAGCTAGTTTTGTAAGATTTAGGTACCTAAGAGAACAGTGTGACCTGATACCAGTGGAGTCAAGCAGAACCTTGAAGGACTTGACAGAAAACAAGCACTGGAATCGAGTCAAAAAGGAGTGAGGTGAAAAGTACAAAGCAAGGAAGACATCTTACTTCCTCCGAGGAAGACGCCTTACTTCATCAGGACGACCACCGACGACCACTAGAGGGAAGATGGGCATGCGCAGAGAAGGAGGCTGATGTCGCAATAGGATGAAGTAATCCGTAATGCATATGTATAAGATAATGTAGCAATACTTGTTGAATATGTATGAGATTGTGTAACCAAAAGAATATAAAATGGGTACTCGGCAAGGCCATCTTTGGAGCCAGATTTGGGTGCGTACCCCTGGTTCCCGGCGCCTTGAAATAAAGCACCGCATATAACCGAAGAAAATTGGTTATGTGTTTGTCTCTGCGCTAACACTTGTAACCAGTTGTCTATCTCCTCAGCCTCCCTGATGCTACACAGCCTCCTCACCACCTCCTGCAGGAGGTCTTCCACCTGGGCACACCTTTTGCAGGCAGTTGTGCTGCCTATCCCTGCTCCAGGAGAAAAGTCCAGGCACCTCTGCACCGCAGCCTCTTCCTTCAGCAGTTCTGTCTGGGTGGAGGCATTGGCCACCGCTGGGGTGGATGGTGCAGAGCCCCACGTCCAAGCTGCAGCCTTTACTCTCAGACAAGCACCCTTGACCCATGCAGATGGTCACAGAACAGTGCTTGACCAGCAGAACGCCCCTCTCCTTCAAGAAGGCACCCTTCTCACACAAACTACCACACCATATCACGGTCACTTGTGCGCCCTAGGGTGCTTTTTATAGGCAGGGGGGGTGGTCACCGTTGCTCTGGCAACGCCCAGGCCTCGTTAGCGCCTCCCGCGAGAGCTGCCGGCTCCTGGTGGGTCTCTCCACTGCCCTGGTGTGTCCTTCCCTCAGGAAAACCGCCTGTGCACCGAGCTCTGCTGCTCTGCAGCGGGTCGGCCCAGCTCCGGAGCAGCTCCCCTAGGCGACTGACATGAGAGTGACCGCTGATATCTGGGCACTCAGTGAGAGATTTGCTCTGCAGGTCTCTGTTGTCACACCAGCCTGTGTCTGTGGCACTCCTGAGAACAGGAATCAGGATAAAAACCCATTGGCAAGGTTAATATTAGGTATTAGCAGAACTTAAGAGATGCTGTCAAGAGCTTAAAAAATATGTAGTTTATGCCCATGATATCAAATACTCATGAGACAGTGAGAGATTAAGAGCAGAACTGGTTTAAATCTTAGAACGGACAAAGAAAAAGAAAACCACAAAGACTGAAGGAGCTTTGTCACCAGACTGTAGGTATCTGTTTTCTTAAAAACACCCAGCCTGGCAAGACAGCATCTATGCTGACAGTGGGAAAATAACATAACTCACAGCAGCTGCTGAACTCATTAGTATCTAGCCTGTGTCTCCTCTCACAGCCACCTCTAGGACATCCCAGAAAGCACAGAAATAAGCCAGTTTCTCAGCTTCCCACATCTCCCACCCAAGTGACACCCACAGTTTACAGATACTCAAGCTAAGTAGTTATCTGAGGAGTCATTTAACTGCAGTTTGGTTAAAAAGCACACAGCTGTTTAGCACGCTTCACAGGCTTTACCTTTGCTTCTCAGGAACAGACTCTCCATTAGTACTTGGTGAAAACTGTCATTTATATCCTGGGTTGCATGCCACATCACGCAGAGATAAGAAGCCTTCATTTCACTAGCTTTCCCTTTTCCTACAGTTTATCAGTAAATCCCATGATCACCATTCTGTGTAAATGAGTCACCTAAGGAAAATGCTTGTGACAGAGCCCATGCCTTCAGAGAGGCCACAGCACTTTCAGGTTTATCTCTTCTCTCCAAGCTCCTGTGTGCATCTATCCCAGGGGGGCTCATTGCATGCCCAGCCCAGCTACCAGCAGCTGCTTTTCTGGGTTTCCACCTCTCCGGGAAGCTTACAAAAGCCAGAAGCCCCCATTTTCCCTGCTTGCCCCAGCACAGTGATACACTAGTGTAAGGAAGGATGACTGAAGAGTCCTTGATGTCAGCAACATCGGGTCCACCAGTGGGGATGAGGACCAGACAACTTGCAGGTTACCTGCAGGCTGAGTTTTAGATAAAGGGGAGGTGAGGATGAGTTTGTTGCACGAGCCAAGTGGGACACTGGTGAAACAGTTTTCTGGGACCTCTGAAAAGAGCCTGGCCAGGAGGTGCTTACCTTCAGGGCTAGACCCATACAGGGAGCTGGCCCCAGCCATGACCATGCAGGCAGCGCTGCCTAAGGGCCAGCAATCAAGCCCTGGAGCTGGGCTGTTGGAACGCTAGAGCATTTCACACATTAACCCAAAGCATGTGAGGCACTTTGGAAATCAAGGACAGGTTAAAGCTCTTGCACAGAAACCACCACCAGGGCTGGAGAATCAGCTCTAGGAAAGAAGTGCATCATCTCAGCAGTGCAAGGCGGTCAGAGTGAGCCTGAAAATCTGCCACAAATCTATACCAATGTCATAGCGGGCAGCTAAGGAGGTTTTGGGGAGTCACAGCAGTGGTCAACCATCCCTGTGCCAGCAGAAACAGGCCCCAAGCTTTGCAGGTATATATCTGACTACGCTAAATCTGGCCCCAATTCCTCCCTGCTTTTACAAACAGGCAATCTCCTGAATAGAAGCGAATCCCTCAATATTTTTTTTCCTAATTGACTACAAATGAATAATATTTTACTTAATGGAAAATATATTTTAAGAGAAGAAGGTTTTCACTTTAAGGGTGGTAAGGCACTGGAACAGGTTGCCCAGAAAGGTTGTTGAAGCCCCGTTCCTGGAGGTGTTCAAGGCCAGGCTGGACGTGGCCTTGGGCAGCCTGGTCTAATGGGAGGTGTCCCTGCCTGTGGCAGGGGGGTTGGAACTCGATGATCTTCAAGGTCCCTTCCAACCTAAACCATTCTATGATTCTATGATTCTATGTTTATCCCAGAAATCAGATTTAAGCAATACAAGGGATTAGAAACAGAGACTTTATAGGAGCACAAGCAGAGCTGCATGTCTTGCCAGTGGCCCCTGAAGATGGCTTTTCTGAGCCTGGAAGAAAAGTTGTTGCGAAGAAATCTACTCCCTTGGAGAAGAGGAGGAATTTGGAGATAACACCAGAGGAGGATATAAACAATGGATACCCAGCAGACTCGCACACACAGAGGGAAATGCCCTTACACAATAGAAAAATGTATAAGGCACATTAAAATGCCCACTCAGGTTTGACAACACTGTAGACAGTCTCCTATTATTTATCATTTAGAGTCAACTACAAAACAAAGGCCTATTTTTTTAAGATTAAGACCAGAGACACTGGGATTATACGAGAGATTTGACAAAGTGTATAATGGACAGACTCAGCATGCAAATGAGTTTGGATGGGTGCCAAAGGCTCAGGTCACAAAAACTACATTGTTTCTTCTTTTTTCCATTTTAAAGTCTTTATAAATAAGCATTGTTAGGCACAAGATATTTTTCTTCTTATTTTAGATATTACAACAATTTTTTAAACTTGGGAAGTACTTCAGATTCAACTTTTGCATGACAATGAGAAGTTTGAAGTTAAGTATGCTAACACTTCTGCTATTTGTGGTAAGAGAGAATACTTCTTGGTATTAAGTTTAGTGACACGAAGAGCAGCAAGTTCATCCAGCTTCCAGAGTGCCTTCTGGCATTAGCATACAATGTGCTAAATGTGTACACATGCACGCACACACCCCAAAATGCATATTCTTGACCTTGGTAGATCCTGCAATGAGATATACTTGTTGCTTTGCCACTGCAAAGGTAATGTTCACATTTATGCTAATAATTGGAATTAATTCAGTTGTCTCACTCTGTTCACCTCAGGACTGGGATAAGGAGAGTAGAATTGGACATGCATCATCTTAGGGGAAAATTCACAGAGCTCCAGGGCTCTGCCGTAGCCAGCAAATTTTTGGTGTGCTCCCTGCAACGCTGATTGCTCACAAGCAAACACCACTGCACTTGCAGGTGAGGTTGGAAGTATAGGTTTGCTTCTGAACATACTAAAAAAAGAATCAAAATTTGTAATCTTTTTTGAAGGCACAAGCATATGTCTCTGGGTAAATGGCAGCAATGAAACTGTGAGCACAGCCTCCCTGGCAGCCCTGCTATTCAGGGGGGATTCCCTGCACCCATTATGGTTGTACAGGTTGTACAAGCAGAACAATAAACATGGCATTTCCAATGGGACACTCATGATTATGCCATCCATGATGGAGTAATCTTTTTTTCTAGTAAAAAGTGAGACCATTATGTATGTCACATCAAGCAGGTCCAAGAAGAACTACAGGGAGGGAAGTGATCTACAACCACAATTTCTCTTTGGACCCTAAAGCTGCAAGGGTTGACCTGGGCACACAGGGACGTGCTACCACCTGAGCCAGCAGAGGCCTGCAGGTTTGACATGTCTCCAGAAAACTGTGAGTCCCAAGCAGAGCTCACAGCCTCTTCTTGTGGATTTAAGTTTGCTTGTTGATCTGGGTTGAGAGGGGCCCATTCACACCCTTGCAGCAGGCACCGCCTCAGTCGCTGCAAGGACAGTGGCTCTGGGGTGCTGCTGCCCCTGAGGGAGTGGGGTCCCACCAGTGTAAAATGCCAAGGGAGGCAGCCTGCAGCAGGCACAGGGATGCTGCACAGCAGGGGAGTTGCTTCACTTGATGTTTTTGGCTTTTAGGTTCATCTTCTTGAGCCTCTCTGCAGACAACAGCTTAAAAATAACTAAAAACCCCAAAATTTAAAAAAACATCCACCACTCCCTCAAGCAGAGCTTTTTCACAGGACAACTGTGTATCGGCAGCTCAGGTGTTAAGCAAAGCCTTGGACACAAGGTTCCCAATGAAACCGCAAGGTTGAGCATTTCTGCCATAGCAGCCAAGAGTTCCTGTTGATATCTACACAGGTGGAGAGTACTGTGCTGGCCTTTCTCTATCCAGCAAACTTGTCAGCTGTTTGATTCAAAGGTTCCCTCATCCTCCAGGAATCCAGATGCATCTTTTGGCATGATCCCAACTCAAATTATTTTTAAAGCCCCTCTGTGCACTTAAAAGGACATGATAATTAAGATTAGAAAACAACAATCAACCCAGAATTTGAGAATAACTCAGCCTAAGAAAGAAAAATAAGATTGGTTTTAATTGTGCAACCCATTTGTAGGATGAATTTGTTAGAGATAATCTGGATAGGAATCGTTTAAGTAAACCAAGAAGTTTAGGAGGGATAAAAGGAATGTATTAGTGAATCCAAACTGTTAAAGCAAATTTCAGAGTGTTTTGCCATTTTTAAGTGTAGCATTTTGCCTCTTCAAATATTTAATGATTTTTTAAGAGGTATATTTTATTTTCAAGTTACTGGGAAACTAAATCAGACCGTCACCTCACTAAGTACATGCATGTGTTCTCCAAATGTTCAGAAAGATGAAATATTGTAAAACAAGACTACTCTGGAAATTAATAGACACAAGAGCAGCATAAATAACCAGTGATGATAGGACCAGAAAACTGCCATAGATCGGTAAAAACAAAAGTACATCTAACCCAGCCCTGTCTCCAGCAATAGCTTAAGGAAAGAGTATTAAAAATGGCCAAGCACTGCATGGTTTTCCTCCTGCATTCATCCCCTCTTCCAGCAATGTCACTGGGACACATCCCAAGGAGGTGGCATCCACAATGTGGAGTCTAACAGCTACCATCACAGTATCACAGTATCACACAGTATCATCAGGGTTGGAAGGGACCTCTGGAGATTATCTAAGTCCAACCCCCCTGCCACAGCAGGGACACCTACAGCACGTTGCACAGGACGGCGTCCAGGTGGGTTTTGAATGTCTCCAGAAGAGACATTCACAGCTGTCTTTTGCCATATCGGTATTTTAAGATGACAACACATGGAGAGTTGGGGCATCCAAGTGGGCTCTGCTCCAGACTGATGTGCAGTCCCTGGATGCTGTGCTCAGGGCCAGCATTGCTCCCCAGGGGGCTGCATCTCTCTGTCTGCCTAAAGCACCCAAAACTGCCCTTATGGTTGATGGAAAGCCTACCCCCATGGCCAGCAATAAACCTATTGTCTGTGCCCGATCACACAGGAAACCTGACCCTCAGGGGATCTAACACCCAACCAGCTCTTCACCTGCTTGGGCAAAGGGTTTGGCTGGGGACCTGACATCTTTGCCTGGCTCCCATGGTTTGGTTTTCAGAATGTCCCCTACTCCATCCCAGAAGAGTCAGACTCCTGTTAGTCACCACAGATCCAAAAACTAAGTAAAGAGACTCCAGTTGCCTTTGAAAATCTTGGCTTTGCCAAAGCCAGTGAGACTCATCTTTTACCCACACGATCAACTTCAAATGTCCCGTAGCTTTCCCTGGCACAGGATTTATTCAATATTTGAATTGACTGGGACAATGAGATAGACAATATCTTTTTTAAAGGCTCTCAACTATGTAAATGCCTCAACTATTTTTGGTAAATGATTGCTGATTTAAAAATTGTGAAAAAGAAATCACATAGAAATTATTATTATTATTCCCAAAGTAATGACATTATTATTTTTGATTAAACAATGCTGCACTCAGGGATTACAGGAAAAGGTCAAACAAAGGCTTTGGTGCATTAACAAAGCTGCTCTGAAATCTTGGAAAGACCTCAAGCTTCTTAACAGTTTCATTCAGGATTTGGGACTAAACTGCAGCTGCAAAGATATGCTGTGTCAGGGAGCAAAGTGCCTTTGATGGGGATGGCTCTCCTGAGCTGGGAATTTGTATTCTCTGCTGCCGATTCTCCTGCCTCTTATACTCCATACTGTCCTCCTCCTTTGCACCATGTCCCTAGTGGTGTAATAGGACTATGTCCCTATTCCTCTCCATCCTTCTTTGGAGGAATGTACCTGAATTGTATAATCCTGGCACACAAATATAAATGGCCTGGCCCTGCTGCAGCATGGTGGGGGTGAGGGGGACACACTTGATTCAGAGTGAATTAATTTAGGCTGGATAAGAGGCTTCTCATCCCTGGGGAGTAACAGCAGCCTAGGGTGCAGGGAAACAAAAGAGAGAGTCCATGGAGCCAGAGTGACAGATACCACACGGAGCATCACGTGGCGCCCTGGTTACAGCAGGGTGGATGGGGAGTGTCCGCTCCACTTGCATTGCTTCTCATCTGTGCCAAGGAAGCGGACCTGGCACAACAAGGGGTGCACTCTGCATTAATGTAGCTTTTTATAAACACAGAATGTTTCCTTGGAAATTTTTTTCTTTTTCTTTTTTTTTTTTACACCCCCCCAAAAAGAAATCAAATTGCATTCTAAATTTTGGCATGCTTAAAGCTGTTAGAAAAGCCTATAACAAATTATCCTCAGATAAATTAGCCAACGTTCTTTATTCCTCAGTGATATATCTCATCTTCAGGTCCGGCTATACATTTTGTTGTTTTGAGGCCCAACTCCACATGACAGGATAACAAAGAGAACCTGAGCAAGGAGAATTTAAGTCCACGTGCTATTGACTGATTCAGGTTCAGGACTCAGACTTTTTTATTTCTAAATATATATATTTTTTACATTTATAACTGATTTCATATCATACCTTCACAGAGAAACATTTTAGCTGCAGAAATGTAGCAAAATAGTTCCCCTTTCTTATGGATTCCAATTTAAAAAATATCTTGGTGTATCCCTCTGTTTTAAGGAAGGGTGAAACTGTGAAGATGCTAGAAGCAAAACATCTGACATCTGCTGTGACTGCTTGGGAAATCTCTCTATGCAAAAGTCTAAGACCACAGACTGATTTTAAGGAATCTTTCCAGCATTGAATGATTTGGTGCATACTGAACAAGAATGAGATTTTTGCTGGCAGTTTATGTCACCTGGAAGTCAGGAGACTGGGACAGAAACATCAAGAGTTGATACTCTGAAAAACAATCAAAACAGAGTGCTGGCCATGCACACGGCAGTTCTGAATTGCCAAACTGCTGCTGCCGGGGTATCCTTCTGCCCGAGGCTTTGCCTTCCTCAGTCCTAATCACAGTGATTCCCATCTCATGGGAATTGCTCTTATCCTTGGAGGTTTGGTACAGAGCTGCAGTCAGGTCATAGACCCCGTGTCTGCATCAGCACCAGCTCTGGTGGTGTAACAAGCTCCCAAAAGGGTTGCTGGTGACAGACATCTCACAGTCTTTAGTGTGGAGCCTGTGCAATACAAACAGTAAACCTGCAGCCTCTGTTAACCATGGCCTATTAATTCCCCTCTGTAGTCCACACATCAGCAGAGAGGGCAGACTGCACTGCTGTGCGAGCATGGACTGGACTACACACGTCATTTGGGCTTTTGCTTGACCTCAACAAGCAATCTTATCAAACAAAATGGAAAAATGTTGTCCAATATCAACCCTGACAAATCAAGTCCTTCCCCATTTAGCGTTCCTCCCTGCAGCAGGGTTTGGGTTGGTTTTCTAGAAACCTACATTATTTACTATCTTCTTGGAGCATCATAGAATAAAAAATTGAATAAAAAACTAAATAAAAGAATAATAAAAATCAGTGGGACATAATCATTCAATGAAATCAAGCATAGTGGAAGCAAGATGGATTTCCAAAGTGTTGCTCTGATACCAGTGTCAGGGTTTACACACCTCCACTCCCAGGCAGTGCAGTCGCTTAGCTGGGAAAGCGGAGCGAGAAACACACCTAGATGGGGAGGTTTAAGCCTTCTTTTAAGGAATTTAGCCATAGAAAATACAGCAGTGCTATGCCTTTCTCCAGAGATCTGGCCTCCAGCTCCAAACCAGTTCTCAATGCAGAGGAAACAGCATTTGCACAGCACAGCCACCCATTAAAGCTTTCAGGTAAAACATGCAAGCAATTAATATGCATGAGAGCTCCTTTATTTCTTTCTTGTTGTTCAACAGAAAGTACTGTGGAAATTCTGCAACTGAGTTTTAAAGGGGAAAAAAAAGGGATAACTAACCAAATGAACCTTGACAAATGTTGTTCCCCAGCACTATTAGATGTGAACAGATTACATATCCACTTACAGGAAAATGCAGGTTTACTATTACACTTCAGAAGGCATCCCCGTTAATAATTTCAAGTATTTGGAAAAGTTCATGCACTCCGACTGAGCTATTGTTAAGGAATTTTTGATTAGGTAAAATATTTTTTTTTCCCTGAGCCAGGTATGTACATTTAGCAGAATGACATGCACCCAGTACGATACTGAAACTGTATCAATCTTGGGGCAATATACCCCAAGTTTTTCCTGCTAGAAACACTGCTCAGAAAAAAAAGACATGAACATAGAAAAGAAATGGTTTTGTTTTGATGGAAGAAAATAAGTTTTGATGAAGAGAATAAAATATGTCTCTGTCCCAGCGGAGGAGGTCATAGGGCAACAGGTGGAACGTAAGCCTCCAGCAAAAACTTCTTTAGAGGTTTCTTCAGACAGGTTTAAATAATGCTGCTTTACATCACACTGGCCTTTGACTTGTGCTATCACCTGCCCTTGGGCACTTGACCACACAAGCTTTCTGAGGCTGGGTTATGAGACATCTAAAACATGTTGCTGAACTGGGAGTATGACAGCACGGCTTCACGGAAGGGAAGGGTTGATTAACTGGCTGGCTGAAAAGCCTGATTAGCAAAACATGCATCAAAAAGGCAACAGACATCGAGCGACTCCAGAAGAGTCTTGTGGAAGATATACAATTTAAATAAGGAACGGAGATAATAAGGCTTTTGGAGAATAATTATGGATCATATGACTTACTGAAGAGTGAAATGCTTGTCAAATGTAGCTGGGATTTATTTAATCTTTTATGATTAAATCCCCTTTATAATTCTAAGCTTTGGAATGACTCCCCCAGCACCAAAGCACAAATTAAACCCTCTAAATGGAGTTTAATTATGCTCTGATGGCTGTCCCCACTCCCTCAAAATGCTGATAAAAGCCTTGGGTGTAAATATTACTACTAAACCACAACCAAAGCAAAGCCTCTAATTTGTAGCAATTATTGATTTACTTTTATTTTGATGCATTTTCTTTTCATTGAGTATAAAACATCCAAAAAAAAAATCCACAGCAGCAAGGATGCTGTACCCACAGCCCCCTTCTGAAGGCAGTTTGTAACCTCCACACTGATACCACCAAATACACAGCCCTATGGTAAATCAACAGGAAAAAGAGACTAAACCTCTGCTGAGGTCAAACATACTGTGCTGTCAAAGCTTCTTCTCACCATGCAAGTTAAAGATCTGGTCTGAACTGCCTTCATACTGAGACTTTCGCTCAACAACATATAAATCCTTTAGGATCTAGTTAAATTTGGGGGTGAAAATGTGTTCATTTACCATCACTGAGAAACATCAAACGATCACAGCATGTGTGATAGGTGAGGTCTCTCTTAGAGTTTTGAACTCACAAGAGGTCAGTAATCAAGTGCCAATCTCATCCTCAATTAAAGAAGGGAAAAAAACCCACTATTGTTCCTGAGGGAGCTGGCAGAAGTCATTGCTGGGCCACTCTCCATCATATTTGAAAGGTCCTGGAGAACAGGGGAGGTGCCTGAGGACTGGAGGAAAGCCAATGTCACTCCAGTCTTCAAAAAGGGCAAGAAGGATGACCTGAGAAACTCCAGGCCGGTCAGCCTCACCTCCATCCCTGGAAAGATGATGGAACAGCTTGTTCTGGGCATCATCTCCAACCATCTGGAGGAGAAGAAGGTTATCAGAAGTAGTCAACATGGATTCACCAAAGGGAAGTCATGTCTGACTAATCTGATAGCCTTCTATGATGGTGTGACTGGATGGGTGGATGAGGGGAGGGCAGTGGATGTTGTCTGCCTTCACTTCAGCAAGGCTTTTGACACTGTCTCCCACATCATCCTCACAGGCAAGCTTAGGAAGTGTGGGTTAGATGAAGGGACAGTGGGGTGGATTGAACAGTGGTTGACAGATAGAGCTCAGAGGGTTGTGGTTAGTGGTGCAGAGTCCAGTTGGAGGCCAGTAACAAGTGGTGTCCCTCAGGGGTCAGTACTGGGTCCAGTCCTGTTCAATATATTCATCAATGACCTGGATGAAGGGATAAAGTGTTCCATCAGCAAGTTTGCTGATGATACAAAACTGGGAGGGGTGGCTGACACACCAGAAGGCTGTGCCACCATACAGCGTGACCTGGACAGGCTGGAGAGTTGGGCGGAGAGGAACCTAATGAAATTCAACAAGGGCAAGTGTAGGGTACTGCATCTGGGGAGGAATAACCCCATGCATCAGTACAGGTTAGGGGCTGACCTCCTGGAGAGCAGCTCTGTGGAAAGGGACCTGGGAGTCCTGGTGGACAACAGGATGACCATGAGCCAGCAATGTGCCCTGGTGGCCAAGAAGGCCAATGGCATCCTGGGGTGCATCAAGAAGAGAGAGGCCAGCAGGTCGAGGGAGGTCATCCTCCCCCTCTACTCTGCCCTGGTGAGGCCGCATCTGGAGTACTGCGTCCAGTTCTGGGCTCCCCGGTTCAAGAAGGACAGGGAACTGCTGGAGAGGGTCCAGCAAAGGGCTACTAAGGGGGGGGGCCGGACTAGATGATCTCCAGAGGTCCCTTCCAACCCTGACCATTCTGTGATAAGATGATTAGGGGATTGGAGCATCTTTCTTATGAGGAAAGGCTTAGGCACTTAGGTCTTTTTAGTCTAGAGAAAAGAAGACTGGGGGGGGGGGATCGTATCAATACTTATAAATACTTAAAGGGAGGGTGCCAGGTAGATGAGAAGAGTCTTTTTTCAGTGGTTCTCAGTGATAGGACAAGAGGTAACTGGCACAAACTTGAACATGGGAGGTTCCATCTGAACATGAGGAGGATCTTCTTTACTTTGAGGGTGGCAGAGCACTGGAACAGGCTGCCCAGAGAGATTGTGGAGTCTCCCACACTGGAGACATTCAAAACCCACCTGGACACCATCCTGTGCAACCTGCTGTAGGTGTCCCTGCTGTGGGAGGTGAGTTGGACTAGATGATCTGCAGAGGTCCCTTCCAACCCTGACCATTCTGTGATGAGCCCACCATAGTACTGCTGCCTAATTGCAAGAGTGCTGAAAGCATATGGGTTTTATTTTTGATTTACATGTGCAACCACTTTCCTAACTGATTTGTCAAAGCTTAAGATAATTATCTCAGAAAATACTGGATCAATTAACTCATAGACCGAAGACAGACCACAGGTGAGAAAAGTATGTAAGAAAATAGCTTGTAGGTGTCCCTGATGGTTTAGGGTGGGCACTCAGTTTGCTGTATTCCTCATTGCAGTGTCATTTTATCAAGCATCATCAGCATTAGAGGCTAAAGATTTCTTTAAATACATAATCTGAATTTGCATGAGAAATAACACCCAAGAGATCACTAGTGTGTGAGGATTTGCCTCTGGTAGGAAAAGTATTAGTAGATTTTGTAGTGGACATAATCTTATCCAAAAATGGAAAGACTAACATTCATACAAGGCAAAATTTTAAAAAGCAGCACTTCTGACAGGAGGATTATGGATCTATTTGTAGTCTCAATTAATTGTGTGGTATTAGCAAGCCCTTCGGGTAACACTACAGCAGCTGAAAGTTGACGTTGCAACTTCCAGTGTGACCGAAGACCTCACAAGATATTTTTTTACCCAGCGTTGGCTAACATTTTCATTGCAGGGAGTCTTCTTTGACTTTCAATTTGTATACTTGTCCTGGTTTGAGCGACACAGGACTAATTTCTCTTCCAATACTTGGGAAAACTGCACTTTTAGAAGACTCTCGTGTCTGAATTTGTGAAAATATTTACTTTAGAGCCAGCTATGGTGTGTGGGTTTCAAGGTCTCAGTGTTTTCGAGTTTGATAGGTGCAGGGATGAGGAGGAGTGAGACCCGGGCACTTGACCCAAGCTGGCCAACAGGATTATTTCATACTATCAATGTCACATTCGCTATAAATTAGGAAGTTTGCTGCGAAGTGCTCTCTCTGCCTTGATGGCTGCCATCCTGAGAACTTCGTGCCCTGGTGCCGGACTACTGAGGCCTTCCCTTCCTCCTGAAGCTGTAGCGCTCGCAGTGTCCGACATTTGCTGTCCACTGCTGGGAGTGCACAGCTTCCTACTGATAGAATTGGCTGAGTATAATCTTTGCATAGTCTGTATTGGTATCGGGATCAATATTGGTTCTTTAGTGCTATTAATGTTAATTATCTAATCTTACTCTATTAAATCTGTTTATACTTCAACTCCCGGGTTTCCTTGTTTTTCCTGATTCCCTTTCCCGAGTGGGGAGGGGTCATCGGGTGATAGAATGATTGTCTAAATGACAATAAATTGTTATGGGTCTCTCAAACCATAACAATACTCATCTACTCTAAAATCATTAATGATTATTTAATATCCTGTGGCTATATTTAAAACCACAAAGTTCTTGCTCACACAAAAATCTCCTAGTCAAGAACTTAACCCTATATTAATTCAGCATTACCAGGAAAGATCAGACTCTTGGCTGAATTCAGCCCTTGGTTATACCCAAGGAGCGGATGTCCTGGCTTGTCTGGGACACAACCATATTTCCTATTGCAAATGTCTGTCAGGCAGTCATTTATCACCACAAAATAAAAAACAGGTGTTACAAAAAAACCTGCTATGCTTCAGCCAGAAATAAATAATCAAATCACACACCCTTAAAACACCTATATTCAAAATACTATGCAGACTGCAAAAATACTGGCCCCCCACTGTAAAAAAAAAAGATAGATAGAATTCCATAGAAAATCTCACATATAGCAAAGCATATTTCTAATCTGGAGAAAATGTGGTTGCATTATTAATGCTTGAAGCACACATGATGTATTAGACCTGTACTAGCTCAAAGCTCTCAGCCTCATTTTAATTACAGCCTGGGCCAGTGCTTGGCTGCCTGGGGATGTCCTGTGGATGTGCATGGTACAAGTAGAGAAACAGATTTTCTCCCCTGGTTTCTGGGCATGGCATCTTATGGAAACAGGAAATTACTTTAAACATTTCTTCACTTTAAAATACTTAGAAATGATATAACTTCAAATCACGATTTTAGAGTTAAGTAGCTTATGCTTTCTTATCGATCAAAGATGAAAAAATGTGTTTAAGAAGAGGCAAATACAAAATGGTTCAAGGATGCTAGTCTTGAGCACAATTTTTTCATCATCTTTAATGAGTTTATAATTTTGATGTTTAATCACATTTACCTTTCTACAGTTTGGGTTGGTTTGTTTGGGTTTTTTTTAGTAACTAATGTTTTTGCAGCAGTACTGAAAAGAGATTATATAAAATACACAGTTTAATACTAGATATTATATCAGCATTATAAGCAATCATGTAGAAAGAGCTCTGTTAAGATTAGTAAAATGCAGACTGCAGTCTGGTGACTGCAGAAGGACCTATTCACATCTCCTTGTAAATATGAGTGTAAAAGTCGCTTATAATTTCTGTGACCTGGTTGATGCTCTATTTCTATCTAATTTGATATCCCAATGTTTTTCACAGTGCAGATGTAAATTAATAGAAACTTTTAACAGAACTTCTACATTCCCCGTCATAGCAACACGATCAAGCTCCTCTCTCTTTGATGGCTGTTTAGTCTCCAGACCTAGAGGGTTTGAAAATGGAAAAATATGTTCTGTGTTTGTGCTCTATGAGAAAGGGAGAACAGTCACCTCTGAGAAATTTTAATTCAATGAATTGTGACTTTGACAAAGCACATTCCTGTAGTTTTGTGTTGTTTGGAGCAGAATTTTCTTTTAGTCAGATTTTAAGTGGTTGCCTGCACATTCATTCAATATCTCATTTGTTCTTGATAAAAGTTTGTATTTTGGGAAATCTCTTTTGGGAAATCTCAAAACTTTTCTTTGGAGAGGATCTCAGAAGTATGGGGACATGGTGGCAGTAGAAAAATAATATCTGTGGGCCATACTGGTTTCCCAGAGGCTGTGGAAATCTCATTAAGCTGTGTAATGAAAGACAGTATACATGGATATTTGTGACTTTCCCAACTGGGTGGCAATTTGCACTGAGATGTAGATGCACAGCTAGACCATGGGTATGGAAAATAGCTTAATGCCATCAACGAGTGGAATGTTTTAACGCTTTAGGATACGTATCGTTTGAAGACCACAACACTGTTAAATGCAAGCAGAGCCACAAAACCAGCTCTAGCTCACAGCTTATCTCACATTTACTCAATTAAATGGTCATTAGGATCTCAAAAACCGCAGCAGATGAGCCAAGCTGCTCTCATGATGCTATGGGCCATTTACAAGAAATGTGTTAGGGCCATTTTGAGGAATAAATCATAAGCTAAACAGAGAAAATGTGAGTCAAGGGTTTTAATGAGAAAACAACCACCTTTGTACAGCCCAACTGAGACACCTGGCTGGTAGAAAGAGAGGGTGGCTTTAAGGCAGTCCCCCTGTGCCAAAGCCCATACTGCAAGCCACCATAACCGCAGAAACGTAACACAAGTGGCAGGTCAGGGACTCGGCAAGCACAAAAGCAAAATTACTGCTCACCATGGAAGAGAGGGTGGTCCCTCCAGGTCAGTGCTCGGGTCACCAAACCAGCAATTTAGGGAGACATGCATCTGCTTGTGTACCATGCACAGACAAGGCATTTAACTCCTTGTTACCCTGATTGTTATGAAAAAGTCATCTGAAATGTAAGCGATGCCAACAGGCAGATCTGATGCTTGCAGAAGTGAGCAGATGGAAAAGGTCCCCTTGGTCTGCAAGTATTTGTCTCTCCAAAATCAATACGTGATTGTTCTTGGATTATAGTCATGCGACATACTGCATTTTTAAAAATTGCCAATAATACAGGTGTTAAAGCTGTTTAAAAAATGCATCCCAAAACATTTTTTTAAGTGCACAATCTACTATTTACTGTTTACTGAAACTGCTGATGTGAATCAAGTATAAGATCCCAACCACAGCACACTCCCAGGGCTGAGTGAACGAAGATGGGCAAAGTCAGTCAAAAGAAAAAACAGAATAAAAACAAAAAAAAGTGTTCCTAACCCCTCAGCAAACTCTGTCTGCACACAAACAGAAAGCTGCATAAATCTGTCTCAAAGCTGCCCCCTGGACAAGGACCTTCCAGCTTAGGTTTCCAGCTAAGGCCTTGTAGACATCTTTGCAGTTTCTGGATCAGAAGAATTTATACTCACAAATGAACTAAGGTAGATATAGAAGTTAGACATTGTTTGTGAAACATTCCCATATTTTAGCAGTAGGAACAATAATTTTGGCAGTAGTTACCATCAATAAGCTAACTTTCTAAATACCCTTTTTCAGATGAGCTCTTTAAAAAAAGAACATGTTCCTATTTCCCTTATTATTTAAGAAAAGAGAAAAAATATTTTTTAAATTAACATTGACGTGCCTTAAAAATAATATATAAATAAGAAGGGGTAAAACAGCACCAAGCAAAACTTGTTACAGTCAATGAAACTTATCTGCAATTTTCAGTTGTAATTACACTTTTAGTTTATCCTCTCTTTTCCCAGATTCTTTCTCCAGGATGCAGGCATATTGAAATGGAGTAAGCTGGGAAAAAATCTACGAAGATGATTAGGGGACTGGAGCATCTTTCTTATGAGGAAAGGCTCAGGGACTTGGGTCTTTTTAGTCTAGAAAAAATAAGACTCAGGGGGGATCTTATCAATACTTATAAATACTTAAGGGGAGGGTGCCAGGTAGATGAGAATAGTCTTTTTTCAGTGGTGCCCAGTGATAGGACTAGAGGTAACGGGCACAAACTTGAGCACAGGAAGTTCCATCTTAACATGAGGAGGAACTTCTTTGAGGGTGGCAGAGCACTGGAACAGGCTGCCCAGAGAGGTTGTGGAGTCTCCCACTCTGGAGACATTCAAAACCCGCCTGGATGCCATCCTGTGCAACCTGCTGTAGGTGTCCCTGCTGTGGCAGGGGGGTTGGACTTAGATGATCTCCAGAGGTCCCTTCCAACCCTGACGATACTGTGATAGTGTGTAATACAACAGGCTCTGACTGAGCTCTACGAGTAGTAGGATAATATTATAACTGTTTGAGATCTTGTGAGCTCTTCATGATTGCAAATGACCTCAGTGTATTTCTAAAGAGTCAGGGTTGCCCTGTACACCCTTCTCCTGTTCTGCAGTATGCGGAGGTCATGCCTTTCCACTATGGAAATGAGCTTCTGAAAGAGCCTCTTCTGAGTTAATGATCAAAGTTTGCTCCTGAGATATTCCAGTTACCAGCAAAATCCAGAAAAGAAACTTGAATTTGTATTATTAATTTAACAACATCATTATTAATGAACTGTAGGAAACAGTGCATTTTCCTACATAAACAGTATAAATAAAATTTCTGACAAGCACTTTACTACATTGATTTCCTCATTCTTTTCTTTGAGAGCGTTTCAAAATTTAGTGTGCAGCTTAATAAATTTCATACATGCTTGTCGGAGTGGGATCGGAACCGGAGTAACGACGCGATCTCAATGTGAGTATGATCATTCCCATTTATTGCATATTTTAGCAGAGTATATATAGGCTCACAGCAAAAGCATGCATAGTCAACAACGCTATGATTGGTCCAGCTCCCTTGTTCACGCACAACGCCCCTCAACTCGATTGGCTAAGACCCTCTGTTCATGTGCCTCTGTTTAACTCTTCTCCCAGGTCTGGTGATGTCACCTTTCTTGTTTACTTAGATCTTTTCTCCCTCAGTCTGGGTGCTTAGTTCAAACCCTGGGTTGCTCAACAGAACCAAACCATGCCCTTTTTCATTTAGGAATATCTCCACAATTCCCCCTTCTTCTTTTTGAGCAACCAAGGCTTGGTGCATAATTTTCATGAGCATGCGCTGTAGACAAGAGAAGATACATAATACAACTGAGATTATAACAACTACAATGAGCAATATAAGCAAGCCAGTTTTCACACTCATGGCTATCCAACCTTTGATTCCCCAACCTGATAGTATTTGATTCAACCATCCCCATTCATCATCTTTTCTCAGCTTTTGTATTCCTTGATACAACTCTCTGATGCTTTGGTGTACTGATTTGGAGTGGTCTGAGAGGTTCATACAACACATCCCATCAAAGTCTTCACACCCATGACCATGCGCTAATAACAAAAAGTCTATGGCAGCCCTATTCTGGAGTGTAGCGTGTCTAACAGAATCTACGTCTAACAATAATCCACTCAATGCCAATGCAGTAGCATTAGATTGTTTAGCAAGCCAACATCCTAGTTTGTTAAGCTTAGTTAAAGGGTGTGCTGCTGCTACTCCTGGTGCAAAAAACAAGGCAAAAATTGTTTGTGTAGTACACACAGCTATCTATCGTGAGTGATCCTAAAAGTTCTAGCTCTTGCGGCTCGGCATGGAGGGGTGGCAGATATGCAGCCCATCCATCCCAGCTATCAGCAAGAGTTGCAGAGCCGTTACCTAGGAATTGCGTTTGTAAGTTGGAAGGCCACTGGTCAGACAGAAGACCGACTAGACAGGTGGAAAATGGATTCTCGGGCGATGCTGTGGATAGGCAAATGGAATCTTAACTGGTCATATTTGCCAAGGTCACCCAGACATTCCTTTTAAGCTGTGGGGGTAACCAAAACCCTGCAGTTACTGCACCTAAAAGAAGGACGCAACTACTTATTAGCAAACTCTTGAGGTTCTTTTTTCCCCATTTTGTTGCGCCGTCTCTTGGTCTTGGTCTGTCTGTCATCCTTCCAATGCTGGTTTTATCGCTCTGCTCGGGACCCACACTGGGCCTGTTCTCGTAGAGACACACATGTACCCTCGACCATTAAAAATGACTGGCACTGGTCCCACCCACGCTCCGGTGGTCGGGTCTTTATAATGTACCATAAATTTAGGTAGGGTAGTGGTACTATTCAGCTTAATGTTTTGATGGTGTATCACTACTGGCGGTTCCTCTTGATCGCCCATAAGACACAAGTAATTTAGCGTAAACAATACCCTGTGTAATCGCTGTTGTGCATCTGTGTCTTCACCCTTCTGCTTATTTAGATAATCTTTTAGCACTTGATGGGTTCGCTCAACCAAGCCTTGCCCGGTTGGTGAGTGGGGTATTCCCATTATGTGTTTAATTCCCCATCTCAGTAGAAAAGCTCTCACCTTTTGACTAATATATCTAGGGCATGCTTGTATAATAGAGCGTGCTTCATTTTCGGTTAATCCAAATTACCTTTTTAAGCCTTTAGCATTTTGATGGAATTGTCATGACTTTGTCTGGCTTGTTAAAATTTGTCAATTGGAGGTAAATGTCACACTCTACTGACTAGGTTATCGACAACTTAATTACCCAATCCTAAACCTAAATCCAACTGATGACTGCGAATATGGATGATACAACAAGACGCAGTTCGTTGACCCAGAGTGGACTTCAGCTGGATAAATAATTTTCCCAACCTTGGGTTGGTTGTTTCCCTAAGGAGGGCATCTTCTAGTTGCGGCACTACCCCAGCCACATACAGGGAGTCTGTTACTACATTTAAGGGGGCTGTTAGCCAGTTGGTTACTGCCCAGACTACCGCAGTAAGTTCCAATGTTTGAAGGGAGTCTTGTGGCTGCCTCTCCAGTATGTGCTGGCAACACCGTCCTTTATCCTGCCAGACACACACCGCACGGCAAAGCCGCTTTCCAGCATCTGTATACACTGTGAGACCATCAGCCAGTGGTTCTCGCCTGACTTTTGTTTTTGTCATCCACTGATTTCGTTTTAACACTTGCCACATTTTCCCTTTTGGTTGTTGCAAATGTATGCGACCATTATAGCCTATTAATGCTTCTTGGATGGTAGTTGAGTTATGCAACCACCATTCTAAATCGGCATCATTCACTGGAATACTGACATCATCAGGTTCTGTTCCACTAATCTCTATGATTCTTGTTCTGCCTTTCCTGATCAACTCCCCTATTGCCTCCGGTCTTGTTTGAATGCTAGACTTGGGTTGTACTCTTAAAAAGACCCATTCTAAAATCTTAAACATGTCTCCTGATGATTTGTCAGTGGCACAGGTGGGGCGGGGGAGAATTTCCCCCTTTCCTGTTTGCCACTGACAAATAACTGCATACGGCGATTCAACAGTATTACAAATTAACAGAGAAATAGGCAACTCCAAGAGCAGTTGCACACCCATTGAATGTCTCCTAGTAAAGTCTGTACGTCTGTCAATGTCCTCAATTGAGTCGTTAAGTCTGTCTTTTGCGGGCAAATTTTCGCGTCTGAAATAGACCATCATCAAGACGTTGCAGCACTGTTCGTAAAACTTTATCTGTATTCTCGTGTGATTGATCCTGGCAGTCGTCAACAGGTGGTGTTGAAGGATCAGATGAGTCAGTGGAGGGGGGCAGAGGAGGAGCCGAAGGCATAGGTCGTCAGGTTTCTCCTCCTGGCTGCGATGGCGACTGCGGCCACACCCCCTCTCGGGTCTCCTGAGGCGCCACTTCTGCCTTTTTCACGCTTTGCATCTCGGGAACGGCGACTTCCGCCCTTTGTGTCGCCGGAGCAGGGTCGGCGCCCGCGCGGACCTCGGCAACAGTTTTACACGTAATTCCAGTCATCCCTTTCACCGCTGGCTGCCCAAAAAACCGTGCCCACGCACCAGGTTTCATTTCCGTGCTCTTATATCCTGCTCTAGTTGGATCTGGACCCAGCATTTGAGCAGCGGCACAGGCTACTTCTCTCTCTGCTTTCATGGCCTTTAAAGTCTCTAATACCCTGCGCCACAACTCACGAACAGCCTTTATCTCCTTCTCCTGTTTCTCGTCCCCGGTTATTGTTTTTGCATCACCGCAGGATCGGCATTCCGTAGGGGAAAACAACATATGCGTGTCTTTAAAATGTCCCCATCGTTGTCCCAACTTAATCAGCTTAATCAGCTGTTTAGGCACTGTCTCAATCCCTCTCTTAGAGAGGATACTTGCGAGCAGCGTTGCTGTTGCTTCAACTTCCATGATAGCAACTTCACTTTAAACCTGGAAGGCGAGAGGGCACCTCGAACCGTGTCTGCCCTAGTCTATGCTCCCGAGCAGCACTCCTTCCAGCCATGTTTCCCACTCCCCTCCTCTCGCTGCTTACCGCAGTCTTGGAGAACTCAGTCGTGCTGAAGGGTTACCGTTGACATCCTCTGCTACCAGACGTCGGAGTGGGATCGGAACCGGAGCGATCTCAATGTGAGTATGATCGTTCTCATTTATTGAGTACTTTCACAGACTATATATAGGCTCACAGCAAAAGCATGCATAGTCAACAACGCTGTGATTGGTCCAGCTCCCTTGTTCACGCACAACGCCCCTCAACTCGATTGGCTAAGACCCTCTGTTCACGCGCCTCTGTTTAACTCTTCTCCCGGGTCTGGTGATGTCACCTTTCTTGTTTACTTAGATCTTTTCTCCCTCAGTCTGGGTGCTTAGTTCAAACCCTGGGTTGCTCAACAGAACCAAACCATGCCCTTTTTCATTTAGGAATATCTCCACACATGCTTGAGTTGGGCAAGTCAAACTAACATGACCCTGCACAAGGAAAAGCGTCCCTTACACAGGAAATCACTTTCTGCTTATTTACTATATATGAAAACAGTCCCAGATCATTCCTTCCCGAAGCAACAGGAACATTTCAGTGTTTCTTTAACCACTGTCACCTTTCAACACTTTCCAGGAAGCAAGCCTTGTTCTCAGGATGGCCCTGGCTGCACGTTCATTAAAGCTGAGATGAAGCTGATGAAGCAAAATTATGAAACCCTCATCTTTAATGTATTCAGCGGTAATAGGCTTACCAACTGCAAAGTATGGATATTATTGCATGGTGCTGTTTAATCTCTCTTATCTATCTACTGTTGATCACAGTTAAATTCTTTTGTATATAAAACTTTGGGGCCTGCTTTAGCAAAGAATTGAGTACAGGATTAGCTTCACCTGCATGTTACCTTGTTTAAATTAACAAGACTGTTTGCATGAGTTATATAAAAACATATGTAAGCTGCTATATTTTTTTTAATTAAAAAGATAGTACAGTGCTATGTGGGTGGCAGGCATTAAAGAAAAGGCAGACAGCCGAGTTAAGCAATTCAGGTAGTGAATCAGATCTGCACTGAATGGCAAAAGTTCTGGAAAAAACTTTTTGGAGGCATACTTATCCCAGGCCTATATAGGGATCCTTTTAAAATCAGAGTCCTTCTGAAGTCACGACACTTGGGTAAGGGTTGGAAATCATCCAAAGGATTTGGTTCTGTGCTCAGGTATGATTCAATTTCTAAAAAAATAGAGCTTTTTTGGAAGGACTGTGACCACTTCTGGAATGTGGTAAATTAAATCCTTTGTTATCCATAGACAGACATCACAGTGATGTAAGGCATCCTGACCTAAGAAGTTAGCTTATGTTCGTATTGTCAATGTTAACCTTAGTTAACTAATAATGAACAGAACAATGTGTTGTTTGAAGTCCCTCTAGCCTTAATTAACTAGTAATGAACAGAACGCTGTGTTGTTTGAAGTCCCTATTCACTGGACCTTAACATCTGGGATTGATTGTATATAGGATGAATTATATGACAACCTGGCAAGAGTTGGCCAACTTGGCAACAGAACTTACTTTCAAGGTATCCTGAAGTGAACTGCCTTCATTATAATACTAAAAAACACACCCATGTGTCAAGAAGACCCTTGCCCACGTGAAGACCCTTCCCCCGAGCATGTGTGATAATTAAAAGAATGACATAGCAGATATTATAATTATATGTAAATCACTAACCAATCATTGTAACTGGGAGTGTACTACCTTGTAACTTTTGTGTATAAATATAGCAAGAAGACCAGCATGGGGTGTGCTTGATTTGTGGAAAATCCACCAAGCACCCAGGCCTGAATAAATACAATATTTCTCCTGAGTGTGTGAGATTGGTTAATTGCACACTGGGCATGAATACACTTTTCAGACAACAGTTTTATGGCACCCCAGATGGGACAGCTATAATGCCTTGCCCGGTTTGACTTGTTGACTCTCGGCAGGGGGATACTACTCTTCGGACTCCAGCCGGCACAGACCTCTTGATCGGGGACTCCGTGGGTACTCTCCTGACTGGAGTGGGTAAGCGACACAATGGTGCAACGCTTGATAAAGAGATATTGTTTGAATATTAGTTTGTGCATGCATTTAATCTGATAATCTGGTTTTTGATCTGTTTTGCTCTGCATAAATCATGTCAGGAGAAGCTCACAGCAGGAGCATATTGCATTTTAAGGAGGGTCTGTTGGTAAATCTGATTAACTTCATATATGTTTGACAGTGACGACTGGAGTATATGAAGTCCTGGATTTGAATGTTCTTTTTGGGTAAAAATATGGGAAGTCAGCCATCCAAAGTAAATCAGTCTTCCCCTCTTGGATGTATTATGAAGTATCGGGGCAAATTTGGAGGAGACCCCTAAACAAAAGATTGGCTGACTGAGTACTGTACTCGCTGGTGGCTATTATATAAATTAGAGGATGGGGAAAAATGGCTGGAACAGGGGACACTGAAATATAATGCCATTTTACAGTTGACGTCGTTCTGTTGGAGACAGGGTAAATGGGATGAAGTACCCTATGTTGATCTATTCTTTACTTTGAGAAATGATTATGAGACTCGGAGAAAATGTAAACTTTTAGATACTGATGCAAATGTAACAATGATGTTAGAGGACAGGGATACAGATTCACGCTGTTGTTCTGCTTGTAGTATTGGGAAAAGATGTTTAAGAGTCAGGGAAGAGGATATGCAGATATTGGTAGCCCCAGGAGGTGAAAAAAATAATGAGAATGGTTATAGGGGAAGTGATAACTTTAGTCCAATTGCGAGAAGGACTAGAGCTCAACAAAATTCTGTATTATTAGCTCCTCTCCAACAGGCTGTTGGCCCAAGGGGGGAGCCGGTGTTTGTTAAAGTACCATTTACTACCTCTGATTTAATGAATTGGAAAGAATCAGCTGGATCATACAGAGGAAATCCAGAAAAAATGTATCATTCTTTTAGAATGATCATTGAAAATCATAACTGAATTGGCAGGACATCCAGATCCTTTTAAATAACCTATTCACTCCAGAAGAGAAAAGAATGGTACTGGAAAAAGCAAATATGGAAAATGAAAGGATAAATGCAAGAGATGGTCCAGGTGATTACATGCCAACCCAAGAGCCTGATTGGAACCTTAATACAATTGATTAAACCATATCAGCAGTTGATACTGTATGGAGTTAAAAATGGGATCTCAAAGCCAAAGAATCTTGCCAAACTAACACAAGTCGTGCAGGGAAAGACAGAGGACCCTCAGCCTTTGATGAAAGGTTATGTGAGGTGGCCAGACAGTGGACTGATTTAGACCCGGAAGATGAAGAAAATAGAACAGTATTTACCACCTTATTTGTTGGACAATCGGCCCCAGATATCAGAAAGAAATTACAAAAGGTGGATGGAGTTACCGGAATGACCATATCACAGCTGATTGATTGAAATTGCATATAAGGTATTCAATAATAGAAAGGAGGTAGAGAAGAAAGAATTAGAAAAAGAAAAAATAAAAGACAGGAAACAGAAGACTGCAATTTTAGCAGCTGCTTTTGCTAATGTTCAAATGTCTAATAGAGACAGAGGTTTTTCCAGAGTCAGGGGAGGTGTTAGGAGAGGTGGAAGGGTAGGAAGAGATAGAAGCTTAGGGTATAATTCAAACCGGGGGTAGAGAGTGTGTTAGGGCCAAATCAATGTGCATACTGTAAGGAATTTGGGCATTGGAAAAATGAGTGTCAAAAGAGAATGGATTTTTTGAAATGGTCAGAAGGGAAAAATGGATATCCCCGGGGAGAGCATGTAAAAGAAAGTAATCCTCCTGAGACGGATCTGCTTATGATGGGAGATGATTCGGAATGATGGGGACCGGGGGCAGAAAGTGAGGAGCTCCCAGCTGAGCCCCTGGTTCCAATAAAGCTGGGAGATGAAACTTTTAATTTTTTAGTAGACACAGGAGCCAAATATTCTGTTATAAATACCTGTAAAGGACCTTTGAGCAAATTCACTATGCCTGTTGTTGGGGTCACGGGAAAGAAGGAAGTTAAGCCATTTCTAAAACCTTTAAAATGCAAAATTGGAAATAAAACAGTAATGCATGAAATTTTGTACATACTGGAGTGTTCCATGCCTCTCTTAGGATGGGATTTATTAACTAAGTTAGGAGTGCAAATTGTCTTTGAAAAACGGGAGAATTCAAGTTCATTTCCCTGAAGATAGTGTTTGGCAAGCTCAGATCTATTTGTTACAGACGGAGATGGAGAAATTTGAAACCATTCCAGAAGAAATTAAGAATACAGTCAATCCCTTTGTTTGGGCAACAAAAAACTAGGGAGAGCGAAAAATGTGGAACCGTTAAAAATTGAACTGAAAGCAGGAGCTGACCAGTAAGAAGGAAACAATATCCTATCAGTATGGAAGCAAAGAAAGGTTTGGAAACAATAATAAACAATTTCCATAGGTACGGACTTCTGAGAGAATGTCAATCTGAATATAATACTCCTATTCTTCCTGTGAAAAAAACCCACACAATCAAGGATACAGATTAGTCCAGGATCTGAGAGCAATAAATCAGCTGGTGGTAGATATCCACCCAGTGGTTCCAAATCCATACACATTGCTAACAACTATCAATGAAACAAATGCATATTTTTCTGTTTTAGACCTAAAGGATGCTTTCTTTTGCATACTCTTGGATGAAAACAGTCAGAAGATTTTTGCTTTCGAATGGGAAGACCCCTTGACTGGAAGGAAAACTCAACTTTGCTGGACTGTGCTACCGCAGGGGATTAAAAATAGCCCAACCATCTTCTGAACAATCTTGATGAAGGAGCTGGAACAATGGCCGGACAAAGAAGGTCAGGTAACCCTCCTTCAACACATTGATGACATTTTGTTGGGAGCAGATACTATGGAGATGTGTCTGCCATGCAGAATTCCTTTGCTTAACTGAGCACAGGAATAGAGAGAATATGCAGTGGCACCTAGAGCCTAGAGCGGAGAAATACCTTGAAGTTGGGAGTTCACAGCACATACAGCAGACCATGGTGACAGCAGATGCTACGCAAGTCAGAGAAAACTTCTGACAAGCCCTAGTTTCCCAAGTAAGAGTCCATCTATCATTAGTCATCTTCTGGGTACCGAACAACATACCAAAGGGATTAATGGCATAATCATAGCTGATTCATATATGGGGAACTGCATTATTATTTTTTAACTATTAGGGTCTTCCTGTTAAAGACAGGGGAAACTGAGGCACGGACTGGTGAAGTGACTTGTTCAAATGTTGCCTGTGGCAGAGCAAAAAATAGAAGGCGGGTTGCTCAAGTTGATACAAAATTGGGTTTTCAGACAGATGCTGAAATGGTTAAATTGCAGACAGAGGGGAAACAATGTAAAAAGAGATAACTGCAAAGAACTCAGACAGCATGAACTGTAACTCAAGGCTGGAGCGGGAGGCGAGTACAAGTTGATCTAGGAGGTTAAGCGCACGATCACAGGACTGATATGAAAGGAATCTGCAGGACGGAGCACAAAGCTCGCCCAAAGAATAACAAAGCGGCCCCTTCAAGAAGAGAATAGAAACCACCAAGGACTCTCAGGACCACCGCTAAGGAAGAAAGTGCACGTGTGGCTGGGAGGGGTTAATGAAATAATTTTCATACGTATAAATTGTCATGAATATGTGTCGTGGTTTAGGCCAAATCGGCCACTGGGGACATAGGGGACCCCAGATGGGACCGACAGATGCTCCCCTCTACCCCTCTTCAAAGAGAGAGGCAGAGGAGGAAAAAAAGACTTACGAGTTTAGAAGGATCTAAACTACTTTAATGAAGTATTAATAATAAAATAAAAGGAAATAATGAGAAATATACAAAACCGTATCAAGCTCCCAAGATGACAATCACGACACCGGCTGGCACTGGGGTAGTCCCAGGCTGGACTCAGTGACGGAATGGAACTGGATTCCGGATCTGGATTCAGGATCGGGTCCAAAGGCAGACGAACAGACAGAGTCCTCCTCAGGCGTCAGCCGTTGAAGCAAGAAGGCAAAAAGAAGGGCAAAAAGAAAAAAAAGGGCCTGACCCTTTGCTCCATCAGCTTTTATACTGAGCATGAGGCAGATGGGATGGAATACGCTGTTGGTCAGTTTTGGGTCACCTGCCCTGTCCGCTCCTCCCCGCAGGTGGGACCCCATTATGCTTTTCCGCTTCCGACCCTCCAACGTGGCAAATAACACAGCTGGTTGGCCTTGGGTGTTAGAACAATAAGTGTAAGCAAGAGCCTCCCTGCATACCATGTCTGGACATCAGCTATAAACATCGGTCTTATCACTCTGAGAGAGTGAACATTGTCTGCACAATATGCTGTTAATTTCAGTAGTTAAAAGAGGCCCAGCTAAGAAGCGAAGCTACTGAACAAAATTGGTCCTGTTTTACCTCAAACCAGGACAATATGTAAAGCCTACGATGTATAAATAGGGTCTAGCTAGAAGCTGTGGCATGCACACTGGATGGAGTGATCCCCGTGCATCCAGTGCTGCAATAAAGAGAATGCCTGCTTCTTAATACTACATTGGTGTTAAGGAGTTTATTCCAGATTTCGGTGACAGTCCTTTGATTACAAAAAGCTGTGCAAGCCTTGTTTTAGCGTGCAAGTTGTTGGAAAAGGAAGTGCAGCACTCAAGATCGTTGCATGTGCATGCCACCAAAATAGCTTGTAAATGGTCAGACTGTAACATCCCCCCACATTTTGGATCACCCAGCAAGGTGGGGCAGGTTGTCTTTGAAAACTGCAACACAAAAAAGCTCAGGGACTAGAAATAAAGGCTTGAGCAAGAGAAGACCTTAGTGAAAGATTTGTGTTATCTGAAAATTTACAACTAAATGGATTTTTGTTTGCTTGTTTTTAATTACAGGTGATTAATGGACAAGCATTTATTTTTGAATATGGAATACTGATCACAGAAGAACAGACACGTATCAGTTTCAGTCAATGGTTTGCAAATGCTAGGAAAGATGTTCCAGTGAGTAAGGCATCATATGTAGAAGAGAATGGATGAAGCAACTGTCCAAAAAGGTGCTTTTCAACATGCTCACACACATGCACACGTGTAATTCCCATGCACATAAGCAAGCAAAACGGTGGAGATAATGTATTCAACTACTTCCTCTGCCTCAGTCTGCTTGCATGACCTTGGGTAAATGACGTAAGCATGCAGGCCCTAATCTCTGAACCTCAGCACACTGTCTACAACATGACCTAATCTCTTCTTTCCCACCTTTGGTCAGGTTTGCTTATGTAAAGTCTAAGGTATTTATTTGAGGGGCAAAATTTGACCCTGATGACAGTATCAAAATATAAAATATACATCTTTGAAAGTGCAAAATACACCTGTTATGTATAAACCTAGATATTTCACACTATAGAATACATAACTGTAGTTTCCTACTTGTTTCTGATGTGGATTTCTTTGAGGAGCGCTGCACACTGCAGTGCTAATTTCATTGTGTTCTTCCAGAGCTGCTAAATCAAAATTGCACCGTATGGGCCCATCCACAGCAAGTCACAATAAGCTCAGGTATCTGCCACCGTCTGGTCCCTGCACACAGAACCTCCTGCAGCCTGCGATCCCACCTTCAGAGCAGGCAAAATTCTCTCTCTCAATGTGTGGCTGTTTTGCAGCTACAGCTTGATACAGCCCAAGGCAGCTCAGGTAGCTGTGGTTACACCTGCGAAAAAGCTGCTTTTCTATAGCTTGCCTTAGTGTTGCTTTAAAGTACTGCCCATATTCAAAGCTATGCAGGGAAGCTGAGGCAAGGTCTGTGACATACGGGGAAGCAAAGCAGCCCCTCACACTGTTCTGCTCACGGCAATCCTTGGAGCCTGTGCCAAAGCAAATGCAGCCTTTGTACACATGCCCCTGCTGTGGCATTGTCCCCCCAGCTGTATTTTCTTTGGTTCAAACTCCTGCGGAGCCATGGGCGCTCTCTAGTGACAGATGCATTAACATGGATGAGACTGGATGGAAGCCCCAAAGTCTTCAAGCCCTCTCGGAGAGTGCAGGGTCCTTGTTCATATAGTTATGGGCCAAGATGGGTGCAGGGAGGCTTGAAAGATGTATGGGTATGCCACAGACTTTGAAATCTGCTTCTCCTGAGGTGCTAACTGCACCCACCCTCCTTGGAAAAGCCAGGACATGCACATATGCATGCACACACACCCCAACCCTTACCTCTGAATCTACTGATTAAGGAATGTTTTTACTTGCATGTAATTTATAAGTGGGCAAATGGAGTTTACCCAAACATAAAACCCCTCCACCCACAGACTGAGACAGGTTATTCAAACTGAAAATCAACCTGGCATGACAGCAGAAGCAACAGCTTTACACTGGCAATGCACAGTTTTCCCTGCCATGGAAATAACAGTATGTTTCATGCTTTTCATCTCCTGCACGCTGTTTTTGTCACCTTATTAGTACTGACATACATTTTTTTCCTTCTGATTTCCTTCTAAATGTGGCAGCTTTCACTGGAGTTTCACTCTGCCCTTTGGTGCAACACGTGTAACTCATCACAGAAATGGGCTCAATTCAGACCAGTCACTCATTTCACTGAAGTTAATCTGGCAAAACATAAGTGATAAAAGGAAGAATATGACCTTCACTCCACAACTTGTGATGGCTCACTCACTGCTTATTTATTCTGCACTCCTTGCAAAAATACTCCACACATACAATCACATCTCAAAGAAAGGGGTCAAAAGGCAAGTGTTTTTAAACTGTCTCAGTTGAAGAGTCCCTTCCCATTAAAGCCATACTGGTTGTGTCAAAGATAAAAGACTGTTTTCTATGAGGACTGACCACTCTGACAAACCATCTATAAATTACTCTGAAATAGGCTCTGGTGCATTTATTGCAGGAAAATTAATCTCCAGGCATCCTCCACGATCAGTAGTGAACACTGTGTAATTCTGCTGAAGGCTGTATGAAAAGTATAAGAAATTACTTGAATCTTTTAGTGCCTGTTTCAAGAGCAACTGTACTGCTTCTGGCCTGATCCCTACGGTGGATGGCCAAAGATGAGAAAGTTTAAAACAGTGGCATGGGACACTTGTAGGTAAGAAAATCAGTGACGGGGGGAAGAAAAAAAAAAAAAGAAGAAAAAAATCTAATCTTTTGAGCTTGCAAAGTGCTGACTTTCAGTGATCAGTGATGGATGCAGGAGACTTCAAAGTCTGTTGAGCACAGGCAGGAAGCAAACAGAGCATGTTTGGAAAGGCAATTTTCCTGCCAGAAAAGGGGAAAATCCACATTCAGATGTCCATTTACTGAAGTGGTAATTGTTAAGATAAATACAGAATTTTGCCTTGAGAAGGACCTTTCTCTCCAAAACAAGCAATTTACATCTGGTTTAACTTCAGGTTAAAAGTGCCCTGACTCCTTGTTTATCACTAGAAGACTGATTGGCCTCAGCAAGAAATTACGTGTGCTTTACACCAATGAATCTGAGGCACATTCTTTTTCACATTTACTCCTTTGCAGGTCCTTTAGCATTACAAGCAGTCAGGGCTTGATCTCCTGCATCTTGCTAGAAGATCTTCCAGAATTCACCACATTAATTCCTTATACACTCATCCGAGCACCAATGCTGCTGGATTTCTGGCTGTACTCCTGTTGTCATCCATACCAATTACACAACTTTAGCAACCGTTAGATTAAATGATTTAATTTCTGGAGATGAAACCCACAGTTCTGTTCCCACTCTACATCTACATTGTGATCCAAAGATGTGATAGCAACTCAGAAGAGTGGCTGTGCTAGTTCAAAACACAGGTAACTGAAAACTCATGGTCTCCTGTCTGACCTTCACTGCCCAGCAAGAGTCTGCAGCAGGTTAGCAGCAGCCGTGAAGGGCTTGCCCCTGCCTGGCTTCAATACCTTCTATGTTGCCTTTTGCAGACATATGCATTGGGCACAATTGTGAATACAAGCTGAAAATAGACATCCTTATTTCCTCTGTGGCTCTTTGGACATGGAGGACTTGCTGAGCAGCCCTGTTTTTATCAGTGCCGCCCTCACTGATCACTAGGATTTTCCAGTGGTGACGTTCACAGCTTGGGTGGCACTTGGTGACCATTATAAAATGAAAGCAAGTAGTTAATCTGTTTGAGCAGAGGGACTCACCGGCATCATTGAATGCATGGGGTGCAGTTCTCCATATGGCCTCAGGAACAGAGAAATCTGGGTTCGGGTATCTCCTTCTTCACAGCTGGTGGGTGAGTCACTTGGGTGCAGACCCCCAAAGCCACAGAAGCTTCACATTGCCAGGGAAAACAACAGGCATTAGACATGCCAAGACCTTTTAGGATCTGGACCTCAGTCTCTTCACGTCCCCCTCTATCAGACCCCACAGAGGGCTGACAGTACCTGGTGATTAATGTACACCTTCCAGGTGTCTTCAAGGCAATGAGTGAGGTCTTTAAGACCTCACAATGCTGGGATAATGGGGATCCAAGTACTTTTGAAAGACAAAATAATAAGTCAATCAGCTCTATTAAAGCACTTAAGTGTTCAGCATCTCAAGCAGAGCTCTGGAAGGACCAAGATGCTGGAGAACTAAGTTACATTGTTCTTATAATTCCAAATGGTCCTTTGCAGACAGCAAACTGTATTTCCCTTTTGCTATGAATCAAGTAATAGCTTTTCTAGGTCTATGCTTCAGCAAAACAAAACAACAACAAAAAAAAAAAAACACAAAAAAAGACATACAGAGAAAACAAATTGTCCTGGTTTGAGGTAAAACAGAACCAATTTTCTTTTCAGTAACTTCACTTTTTAGCTAAGCCTCTTCTAACTACTGAAATTAACAGCATATTGTGCAGAAACTGTTCGCTCCTAGAGTGATAAGACCTGTGGTTATAGTTGATGCCAAGGAACGGTATGCAGAGAGGCTCTTGCTCCCTTGTTTTTTCCTGATTCCCCTTCCCAGGTGGGGAGGGGTCATTGGGTGATAGAATGATTGTCTAAATGACAATAAATTGTTATGGGTTTCTCAAACCATAACAGCATTTATTCTTAAGTCACTCCTGACTTACTGCATGTCTTTACCAATCTCAGTAAAATAATTCAGATATTCAGCATGTGTCATGCAATCCTAGCTTGTGCTGACAAAGCCCATGGTATATCTAACATCCAGATGCTGCCAAAGTTCCAGTTAGCCCTTCACAACTAAAATATAGAGTGGCAAACATGCCTTTCCTGACACGAAATCCTTTTACTTCCAAAGCAGGCATTCTGATGATGAATTATATATATATATTGCGGTCAATCCTCCTGGCCCAGCTGTAATCACCGCACTGTATGTTCCAGGTTGTCCCAATCCAGAGTACTCATGAGAAATGTGTTGCTTTCTGCTATGTGCTGATCTACAGAGAGTTACATGAATAGCTGGAAAGCTGTGGTCTTCATGGCATCAGTGCTCAGACCTTGTGGCCCCACTTCAGGCCATGTTTGTTTGTAACAGAGATTTCTTGAACATTTCCAGTGAGAAGTGACATGGGAAGTATGTTACTAACAAGGTGACAAACACCAGAGCTGGTTTCTTCCATTATGGAAATCAATGGCAAAGGTTCTACTCAAACTTCTACCAAAGGAGAATCAAGTTGACTTTTAACTGGATATATGCCACAGACTGTCAAGTCTGTGAGTTATTTTAAATGGCTAAAAGAGCGTGTTGGGAGTAGCTATGGCTGTGCATTACTCTAATGAAAGCCTCCAATTGGAAAGATTTTTCCACTGGTTTGTAATTCACAGGAGAGGACTACATTAAAAGAGCTCACAGACCTTCATGCTTTCAGTTGTACTTACCCTTATTTGTGGCTGGTACATGCATATTCCTCCCCTTTTTCTGGCCAATTATCCAAATTATCTGCAGCCACTGGGGAAAAAGAACACTGAATCTGTATAACAGGCATAAGAGCCACACTGATGAAGTACCATCACAACTACTCCAATAACAAAATCACAAGGTCTTTCCCACAGTGCCTCTCTTACATGCAGAAGCATTCCAGGTTTTCCAGAAGTTAGCCTCAACTTTTCCTTGCACTCATACATTTTTATTGACCTGCCCCATTAGTGCACCAGAGTGAAGGACCACCTGCCAGAAACAAACAGCTGAGAAAAAGCCAACAACTTAATTTCATCACACATGGATTTGCACAACACTCAAACAGCATTCACATATGTAAATGCAACAGAAAGGGAGGGGAAAGGAAGGAGAGATGAAGACACAGTTACAGGGACTCCAGGCACAAGCCACAGTGCACAGGTAGCTCAGATAATATGAGGAAAGTGGTCAAGATAAGATGAGGAAACAGATGGGCTGGATGAACAAATTTCTTTCTAAAAGGGACACAGAGATTAAACGGATGCGAGCTTAGCTTTAGCCCAGCTGCCTGAGGAAAGGCACTCTCCATGCCAAAAACTGCTGAGGTCTATGCTTGGGACACCAACCTAGTGGAGAAGTCACTTATAATTCATCAGCTCAGAACATCAGTATTGTAAGATTTCAGAAGTACCCGTGACATTTTTGCATGGGTGTGGGTGAGAAGCAAGCATACCAGCTGCAGTAAAAGCCAGCAGCTGTGAATCAGTCCATGAGAGGCTGTTGATGACTGAGCATTTTAGGCTGTAAGCAGAAGTTCTGATGACTTTTGCGGAACAGAGATTTCCCTGCATGTTTTTAACATTCCCTTTCTTCAGAAAGGGCTGCTGTCTGCGGTGACTGTCATAGAATCATAGAATGGTTTAGGTTGGAAGGGACCTTGAAGATCATCAAATTCCAACCCACCTGCCATAGGCAGGGACACCTCCCACAAGACCAGGTTGCCCAAGGCCACGTCCAGCCTGGCCGTGAACACCTCCAGGGACGGGGCTTCAACAACCTCTCTGGGCAACCTGTTCCAGTGCCTTACTACCCTTAAAGTGAAAAACATCTTCCTAATGTTTAATCTAAACCTGCCCTCTTCCAGCTTAAAGCCATTCCCCCTTGTCCTATCACTACATGCCCTAATAAAAAGTCCTTCCCCAGCTCTCCTGTAGGCCCCCTTTAGGTACTGGAAGGCTGCAATAAGACCTCCCCGGAGCCTTCTCTTCTCCAGGCTGAACAGCCCCAACTCTCTCAGCCTCTCCTCATAGGAGAGGTGCTCCATCCCTCTGATCATCCTCGTGGTTCTCCTCTGGACACGCTCCAGCAGGTCCATGTCCTTCTTATGTTGGGGACTCCAGAGCTGGATGCAGTACTCGAGGTGGGGTCTCACGAGAGCGGAGTAGAGGGGCAGAATCACCTCCCTTGACCTGCTGGCCACACTTCTTTTGATGCAGCCCAGGATACGGTTGGCCTTCTGGGCTGCGATCGCACATTGCTGGCTCATGTTGAGCTTCTCATCAATCATCACCCCCAGGTCCTTCTCCACAGGGCTGCTCTCCAGCCATTCCCCACCGAGCCTGTATTTGTGCTTGGGATTGCCCCGACCCAGATGTAGGACCTTGCACTTGGACTTGTTGAACTGCATGAGGTTGGCTTGGGCCCACCTCTCCAGCCTGTCCAAGTCCCTCTGGATGGCAACCCTCCCCTCCAGCGTGTCTGCCTCGCCAAACAGCTTGGTATCATCAGCAAACTTGCTGAGGGTGCACTCTACCCCACTGTCCATGTCGCTGACAAAGATGTTGAACAGTACAGGTCCCAGTACCGACCCCTGAGGAACGCCACTCATCACTGCTCTCCACTTGGACACCGAGCCGTTGACCGCAACCCTTTGAGTGCGACCGTCCAGCCAGTTCTTTATCCACCGAGTGGTCCATCTGTCGAATCCATGTCTCTCCAATTTAGAGACCAGGATATCGTGTGGGACAGTGTCAAACGCTTTGCACAAGTCCAGGTAGATGACATCAGTAGATCTTCCCTTGTCCACTGCTGCTGTAACCCCTTTGTAGAAGGCCACCAAATTTGTCAGGCATGACTTGCCCTTGGTGAAGCCATGTTGGCTGTCGCCAATCACCTCCTTGTTTTCTATGTGCCTCAGCAGAGTTTCCAGGAGGATCTGCTCCATGATCTTGCCAGGCACAGAGGTGAGACTGACTGGCCTGTAGTTCCCCGGGTCTTCCTTGTTTGAAAATAGGGGTTATGTTTCCCCTTTTCCAGTCGGCAGGAACCTCACCAGACTGCCACGACTTCTCAAATATGATGGCTAGTGGCTTTGCGACATGATCTGCCAGTTCCCTCAGGACCCGCGGATGTATCTCATCAGGTCCCATGGACTTGTGCACCTTCAGGTTCCTCAGGTGGTCTCGCACTTGATCTTCACCTACAGTGGGCGGTGCTCCATTTTCCCAGTCCTCTCCTTTGCAATCTGCGTCTTGGGCAGTGCAGCTGCTGTCCTTGTCCGTGAAGACTGAGGCAAAAAAGTCATTGAGTACCTCAGCTCTGTCGCTGTCCCGGGTAACCAGTTCTTGCATTTCCTTCCGGAGAGGGCCTACATTTTCCCTAGTCTTTCTTTTCTTGCTGACATACCTATAGAAGGATTTTTTGTTTGTCTTAATGTCCCTGGCCAGATTTAGTTCTAACTGGGCTTTAGCTTGTCTAACCCGCTCTCTGGCTGCTCGAACGATTCCTCTGTAATCCTCCCAGGCTACCCCCCACTGTCTCCACTCCCTGTAGGCCTCCTTTTTTCTTTTGGTCACTTCCAGGAGCTCCTTGTTCATCCACGCAGGCCTCCTGGTTTTTCTGCCTGCCTTCCTCTTTGTAGGAATGCATTGCTGCTGTGCTTGGAGGAGGTGGTCCTTGAATATTAACCAACTTTCTTGGACCCCTCTTCCTTCCAGCGCTTCATCCCACGGCACCATACCAAGCAGATTCTTCAAGAGGCCAAAGTCGGCTCTCCTGAAGTCCAGGGTCGTCAGCCTGCTGTGCACCTTCCTCGCTGCCTTGAGGATTTCAAACTCGACCATTTCATGGTCACTACAGCCCAGGCTACCCTTGAGTTTGATCCTGTCAACCAGCCCTTCCTTGTTGGTAAGAACAAGGTCCAGCATGGCTCCTCTCCTCGTCGGCTCCTCAACCACTTGGAGAAGGAAGTTGTCCTCAATGCAATCCAGGAACCTCCTGGATTGCCTGTGCCTGGCTGTGTTATCCTTCCAACTGATGTCAGGGTGGTTGAAGTCACCCATGAGAACCAAGGTCTGTGAACGTGATGCCGCCCTTATCTGTCTATAGAGGGCTTCATCCACTTGGTCTTCCTGGTCGGGTGGCCTGTAGCATACCCCCACTGTAACGTCCCCTGCTCCCGATTTCCCTGTAATCTTGACCCATAGGCTCTCAGTTGGCTCTGTATCCTCCCCCAGGTTGAGCTCCATGCATTCCAGCTGCTCATCAACATATAAGGCAACACCGCCTCCTCGTTTCCCTTGCCTGTCTCTCCTGAAGAGCCTGTACCCTTTCATGCTGACGCTCCATTCATAGGAGTCGTCCCACCAAGTTTCTACGATGCTTATGAGATCATAGCCTTGGAGGCGTGTACACATCTCTAGTTCCTCCTGCTTGTTCCCCATGCTCCGCGCATTTGTGTAGAGGCACTTCAGCCATGTCTTCGTTGCAGCCGATTTGGTTGGTGCAGCTGTAATTACTTTGTGCTGCTCTCCAGTTGGCATTCCTTTGCCCTGTATTAACAGTGCCTCCCCGTTGGCTCCCATCGGTCCAGGAGCTCCTAGCTCATCTACGCGAGGGTTTGAGCATACTGCAGCGTAGCTGGCACATCTTGGAGCTAATGGCTGCAGGCCCTCACCAGCGCCCTGTTCCCCTTTCCTTGATGTAACATCCCTTGGCTGTTCATGGGCAACCCTGATAATACCCCCTTCCCCCCGTCAAATCTAGTTTAAAGCCCTGTTAACGAGCCCTGCCAATTTTGGGGCAAAACCCCTTCTCCCTCTTTGAGTGAGCCAGCCCCCATCTGATGCCAGCAGGCCTGATGCCGCATAGGTCATTCCATTGTTAAAAAACCCAAAGTTGTGGCGTTGACACCAGCCACGGAGCCATGTATTAACAGATTGAGCTCGTCTCTTCCTTTCAATGTCATTGCCCGCAACAGGAAGTAGGGATGAAAAAATCACCTGTGCTCCACATCCCCATAGTGACTGACCCAAGGCCCTGATATCCCTTTTAATCATCCTTGCACTCCGATCTGCACATTCATTGCCCCCCACATGGAACAGGAGCAGTGGATAGTAGTCCGAGGGCTGCACCAGGCTAGGGAGTCTCTTAGTGATGTCCCTAACGCGTGCCCCGGGGAGGCAGCAGACTTCCCTGAGAGCAGGGTCTGCCCTACATATTGGGCCCTCAGTCCCCCTCAGTACTGAGTCGCCCACGACTATAGCCCTCCTTTTCTTCCTTGTAGCAGTGGTCTTAATGTTGTGAGTGGGCCTTTCCAGTCCTAGTGTCTCCTGTGATGTACTAGGGCTGTCCACCTTGTTGTCCTTCGGCTGTTCTACCATGCCCAGGGCCTCGTACCTGTTGTATAATGGTACTAGGGGAGGGGAGGCGGGCAAGGAGGGGGCTCACTTGCTGCGCCTACTGCAGACTTGCCTCCATTCATCATTTTTCAGTAGGCCTCTGCCTTCCGTCCCTTCAGCCCTACAGGGCATAGAGATGATATCCCCGTGGTCTTTTTTTATTTCCGGTGTCTGGCCTGGTCTCTCTTTCACAGAGCTCAAGGCCTGGGTCCACCAGTCTATTTCTTTCTCACTCTCCCTGATACTCCTTAGTCGCTCAACTTCGCCCCTGAGCTCTGCCACCAGGCTCAGCAGATCATCCACTTGCTCACACCTCACACAGCCATTATTACCACTACCACTTGCTCGTAGAGCAAGGCTGTGGCACTCCCTGCAGCCAGAGGCCTGGGTGCCTGTGTGTTTCCGAGGGAGCACTGTCTGTGTTGCTGTGTCTACTCTGGCTGGTGCTGAGGACAAGGCTTTCCGACAGGTGAGGACCATGCCTGCGCTTCTCTTACCAGGTGAGCCCATCTCTGGAACTGGCAGAAATGGCAGCACCCTTCCGGCGTGGCGACTGACACACCACACCCTGTTTGCCCACTCTGTTCGCTACGCTCCCTAGGGCTGCCTCTTATGGGAGTGGGGGAGCTGCCGTTGCCGCTGGTCCCGCCCCTTCACGTCAGCTGCTCTCGCTCGAGCCGCCGGCGCCCTGCGGGTCCCTGTGCCGCTCTGGCGCTTCCCTGGCTCAAAAAAGCTCTGAAAAAGGCCCTTTTTCGCTGAGATCAGCCAGCTCTGCTGCGGACGTGCCTGCACCGGAGCTGCTCGTCTCGGCGAGACGCAGGTCATGCATGGTCTTTTGAATGAGAAAGTGGCTTTAAGTGAATGGGAGCACTAAGCCTGATTGCCGAAGAGATTGGGATCCACTTTTTTCCCCTCTTCCTTGCAGTAACAGCACCACTTTTTGGCTCCTGGCACGATGCTATGATTTCGCATCAGCAGCTCAGGGATGTCTCTGCAGAGCACTGACATTTCCCAAAACAAGCCCTTGCCTGCCTTAATAGTGGTCATTTAATTTGCTGTACTGCTGTCTGGAGAAAAGAGGATCTCACAAGCCCCTGAAGTGAGGGGTCATCCCTTCACCCAACAGCACATCACCTGAGTGCTTCTTCCCCTAACTCAGTGGCTTTTCAGATAACTGGTTAGCAATTGATTCCACCTCCACCCAGCTCTGTGCTCTGAGTCCAGCAAAGCATGGCTCAGAGCACACAGTCATTTTTCAGCCCTGAATGTACATAAACATAACAATCCTTTGACTCTTCTCTAACTGACCTACAAACATGAAGTAATCGAATGCAAAGGAACGGAGCTCTTAGACCCAACTTCTTACAAACGATCAAGATATAGTCATTAGTTCCTATCGTCATATAGTTCCTGCCCGATGCAACAGGTGCCACAGGCACATCAACCTGCCAACTACCACACCTTCTGAGGTCCCATTGCAGAACAGATACAGTGCTCTGCAAGGGGAACCGAACAACGGTGAGGATGATAATTCTCCCACTTTGGAGGTGTCATTGAGGCCTCATTGGACCACCCCCTGAATTAAAACTGCCTCAGTAAAAAAAACAAAAGATGAGTCACTGTAATAGGTGACTCAATTCTAAAGGGCACGGAAGGCCAGATATGTAGACCAGACCCCCTATATAGGGAAGTTTGCTGCCTCCGTGGGGCCCGGGTTAACAATGTTAAGAAGCAGCTTCCTTCCCTGGTGCAGCAATCAGATTATTACCCCCTTTTAGTTTTTCAGGTAGGAAGCGATGACATAGTGAGAAGAATGCCAAGGGCAATGAAGAAAGATTTCAGGGCCTTGGGACGACTGGTTAAGGCATCAGGAGCACAAGTCATGTTCTCCTCTATCCCTCCAGTTGCGGGGAATGATGAGGGGGTAAACAGGCAGAGCCAGCAGGTCAATGACTGGCTCTGAACCTGGTGCTACCAGCAAGGTTTCAGGTTCTTTGATCACAGCCTGATTTACAGAACACCAGGCCTGCTGGTAGCAGATGGGAAAAGCCTATCTCACAGGGGGAAAAGGGTTCTAGGACTAGAGTCAGCAAGGCTAATTGAGGGAGCTTTAAACTAGATTGGAAGGGGGATGGGGATGTAACTAGGCTCACTAGAGAGGTGCCCAAGTGTAGTAGCTCAGCACTTGTGGGGCAGGGTGCTACTATTTTTGAGAATCAGAAGGCCCAACACCCCTCTAGGGCAAAAACTACACACTCATTGGCCTCTCTGAAATGCCTGTACACTAATGCATGCAGCATGGGGAACAAACAAGAGGAGTTAGAGATCTGCATGCGATCACAGGGCCATGATCTCATTGCAATTACTGAGACATGGTGGGATAGCTCACATGATTGGAACGCTGTCATGGAGGGCTATGTTCTCTTTAGGAAAGATAGGCCAGAGAGGCGGGGTGGTGGAGTTGTTCTTTATGTGAGAGAGCAACTGGAATGTATGGAGCTCTCCCTGGGGGCTGATGATGAGCAAGTTGAGAGCTTGTGGATAAGGATTAAGGGGCAGGGTAACATGAGAGAGACTGTAGTGGGTGTTTATTACAGGCCACCTGATCAGGATGGGGAAGTTGATGAGGCCTTCTACAGACAGGTGAGAACCGCCTCACAATCACAGGCCTTGGTTCTCATGGGGGACTTCAACTTCCCTGATAGCTGCTGGGAAGGCTACACAGCTAGGAATGCACAGTCCAGGAGGTTCCTCCAGTGCATTGATGATAACTTTTTGACTCAGGTGGTGGAGGAGCCCACAAGGAGAAGTGTACTACTGGATCTAGTACTGACAAACAAAGAGGGACTGGTGGAGGATGTTAAGGTTGGGGGCAGACTTGGCTGTAGTGATCATGAGAAGATAGAGTTCAGGATTAAGTGCAGTATGAACAAAATGACAAGTAGGGTTGAAACCTTAGACTTCAGGAGGACTAACTTTGATGTCTTCAAGGAATTGCTTGGAGAAATCCCATGGGAGAGGGTTCTAGAGAGTAAGGGGGCTCAAGAGAGCTGGCTGATATTCAAGCACCACCTCCTCCAAGCTCAGGATCGGCGCATCCCGAAGAGCAAGAAATCGGGCAAGGGAAGGAGACCTGCATGGCTGAGCGGGGATCTTCAGAAAAAGCTCAGGCGGAAGAAGGGATTTCACAAGATGTGGAAAAGGGGGCTGATGACTTGGGATGAGTACAAGAATGCTGTCAGGGTACGCAGGGAAGAAACGAGAAAAGCCAAGGCAGCCTTGGAATTGAACCTGGCGAGGGATGTCAAGACCAAAAGGAAGGGTTTCTTTAAGTATATAGGAGGCAAAAGGAAAACCAGGGAAAATGTGGGCCCGCTCTTGAACGAGACGGGTGCTGTGGTGACGGATGATGCAGAGAAGGCAGAGTTGCTGAATGCCTTCTTTTCTTCTGTCTTCACTGCTCGGGCCAGCTCTCGGGAGTCCCACAATTTGCAAGTAACAGAGAAAGTCTGGAGGAAGGAAAACTTTCCCTTGGTTGAAGAGGAACAAGTTAGAGAACAATTAAGTAAACTGGATACCCACAAGTCCATGGGGCCTGATGGGATGCACCCGCGAGTGCTGAGGGAGCTGGTGGAAGTCATTGCTGGGCCACTCTCCATCATCTTTGAAAGGTCCTGGAGAACAGATGAGGTGCCTGAGGACTGGAGGAAAGTCAATGTCACTCCAGTCTTCAAAAAGGGCAAGAAGGATGACCCAGGAAACTACAGGCCGGTCCGCCTCACCTCCATCCCTGGAAAGATGATGGAACAGCTTGTTCTGGGCATCATCTCCAAGCATCTGGAGGAACAGAAAGTTATCAGAAGTAGTCAACATCGATTCACCAAGGGAAAGTCATGTCTGACTAATCTGATAGCCTTCTACGATGGCGTGACTGGATGGGTGGATGAGGGGAGGGCAGTGGATGTTGTCTGCCTTCACTTCAGCAAGGCTTTTGACACTGTTTCCCAAATCATCCTCACAGGCAAGCTTAGGAAGTGTGGGTTAGATGAATGGACAGTGGGGTGGATTGAACAGTGGTTGACAGATAGAGCTCAGAGGGTTGTGGTTAGCGGTGCAGAGTCTAGTTGGAGGTCAGTAACAAGTGGTGTCCCTCAGGGGTCAGTACTGTGTCCAGTCCTGTTCAATATATTCATCAATGACCTGGATGAAGGGATAGAGTGTTCCATCAGCAAGTTTGCTGATGATACAAAACTGGGAGGGGTGGCTGACACTCTGGAAGGGTGTGCCACCATACAGCGTGACCTGGACAGGCTGGAGAGTTGGGCGGAGAGGAACCTTATGAAATTCAACAAGGGCAAGTGTAGGGTACTGCATCTGGGGAGGAATAACCCCATGCATCAGTACAGGTTGGGGGCTGACCTCCTGGAGAGCAGCTCTGTGGAAAGGGACCTGGGAGTCCTGGTGGACAACAGGATGACCATGAGCCAGCAATGTGCCCTGGTGGCCAAGAAGGCCAATGGCATCCTGGGGTGTATCAAGAAGAGTGTGGCCAGCAGGTCGAGGGAGGTCATCCTCCCCCTCTACTCTGCCCTGGTGAGGCCGCATCTGGAGTACTGTGTCCAGTTCTGGGCTCCCCGGATCAAGAAGGACAGGGAACTGCTGGAGAGGGTCCAGCAAAGGGCTACGAAGATGATTAGGGGACTGGAACATCTTTCTTATGAGGAAAGGCTCAGGGACTTGGGTCTTTTTAGTCTAGAAAAAAGAAGACTGAGGGGGGATCTTTTCAATATTTATAAATACTTAAGGGGAGGGTGCCAGGTAGATGAGAATAGTCTTTTTTCAGTTGTGCCCAGTGATAGGACTAGAGGTAACGGGCACAAACTTGAGCACAGGAAGTTCCATCTTAACATGAGGAGGGGCTTCTTTCCTTTGAGGGTGGCAGAGCACTGGAACAGGCTGCCCAGAGAGGTTGTGGAGTCTCCCACACTGGAGACATTCAAAACCCGCCTGGATGCCATCCTGTGCAACGTGCTCTAGGTGTCCCTGCTGTGGCAGGGGGGTTGGACTAGATGATCTGCAGAGGTCCCTTCCAACCCTGACCATTCTGTGATTCTGTAATTCATCCATAATAGGGCTGAGGTTAATGAAGCAACTCACTTTTAATGCCCTGGAGGTACCTTTGATAAGATACCTGCTAGTATGCACTAATCAGTATTTTGTTCTCAACCTACTGCAGTGAGAAATACAATGTGATCATGAGAAGGGAAACCGATTGTTAAAGGGAAACCGAAAATCAGCAAGGCAAATAAGGAAACCAGCAGGAAAAAGCTAATATGTACACTAATTATCCATTAGGAGCAAACAATTCCCCTCGCAATAAATAGTGAAAACGTTACATTGTTCTTTTATTTTATATTAAGCTGTTGTAGCAGTCAAGAATATTAAGGTCTTCCCATGTGAAACTGGAAATGTCAGTCTCCTAATAAATAAACTGGTTTATGAATGCTGGAAGCAGTCTGCCTGGGCCTTCCTGGCACCACAAGTGCTAGTGAAGCTGCTTGCTGGTTGGATGCTGACAGCAGAAATACAGAGAGCGAGTAATAACCTGGCACATTTTGACACAGGATTTCCTCTAATGTTTTATTTCTAAGTTCCACCTTTGATTTCCCTAGGAAGCCCATCCAAATCCTCCTGTCTCAGCCTTCAGCTCACACATACAGCAGAGGGAGCTAAGCCACCAGAAAATAAAATAATCTCTGGCGAGGTCCTCTCTTCCAACCCAAACCCCTCCTGAATACACAGCTGATGAACAGGAACGCATATGCAGTGCTTCTGACTTGTCTTTGGGATTCTTTCATTTTCAGGGATTTTTTTTTAAAAGGAATTTTTCCTCTACAATTTCCCTTTTACCAGCATGTTTTGTTCTATGTATTGGATATAAATCCTGTTTTTTAAGGCACTGCAGCAACATTCAAAACTTTTCCTTTCTGTGCTCACTCTAATTCAACTCCAGATTCCCATTATCTGCCAACAAACCATGGGCCTCACCTGTGAACCTGTCCTCAGTTGATGTTGACATCAACCCTGTCCTGGCTTAGGCCAACCCTCTCAGAGAAGAGAATTTCACATCATAAACCCACAATTACTTCCCACAGTAGCTACGTTGCTTGCAATCTCCCCAAAACTGAGAGGACATGGAAACATAAGTTTCCTCTATGAAGCACTGGTATTCATGGGGCAGGACAATTTGTAGGACAGCTTTTTCTGCCTGAGTTACAAGTTACAAGAAACTGCTGAATAACCTTGCAGCAGTGAAAAACTGGACAATGAAATGGCAGATTAAATTTAAGACAGGTAACTATGAAGCAGTAGACATGGGGAAAAAAATCCCACCAGTTAAAAATTCAGCATCTGTCTTATGTGGCCATGCTAACTCCCCAGTTGAATATCCTCTCTTTGACTCAGCGCAGACTTCTTTCTGGAAGAGTCAGACTCAAATAAGATGGCTCCAGTCTAATCGCCTTATGGGAATTATGAAAATATAGAAGGTAAAACCCTCTGTTCTCACCATAGTTTCTAACACCACCAAATCCACTGTTGTTCAGTAGGTGAGCAGAGTCATTCATATCTGAGCCTGGCTGAATGTCCCAATCAGGACTCAGCTGTGAACTCCAAAAAGAGAACTTAAATCCAATCTGAAGAGCCATGTGCTTGTAAAGACTTATGGATATACACCTTGCATGCCCCTTCTCACCCTGCATGTCATTGCCCAAGTGGTGCTGGCTTTGGCACACACACCTGTATGAGGAACTCCAGCCCAAAGGCCACCCCACACCAGGACAACACCTTGTGACTTGCTAGTTTTGGCCCGAGCATCAGGATTAAGAAACAACAGTTAATTAGTCTTACTCTTCTATTTCAGACAAAGTTTCTTTTGTATCGGAATAGTCTGGGGATATCAGCTTTTCTTTGCCATATGAGAATAAACATCCTGCCTTTTCCACCTCCATCTCCTAAATTTTAATCCACAAAGGATAAGGATTTTTAATCATTCTTCAGCTCTGTTTTGCCAATCAATGGGGTCAGCAGAAAGGACACAGACGCCAAGTTAAAAAAAAAAAAAAGATAAGCTTATTTTACTTTAGTTAAAAGCAGCATAAAGAATAAGCAAGATAATGCACCTAATCATTACTACATACAGTTAACTATAGTGATTAAGAAAGATACATCACCAATTGCCCTGATACTTTAACATCATCATGATCCGTGCTTCAGCTGGGGAGCCCTGTCACAACAAAGGATCAGAGAACCCCTCCCGGCAATTGGGAAATCCTACGCAGTGCATCCACTCATGGGTGAGGGCTCCATCTTTGCTGTGAGAGGGTCCTGCTTATATACAGTTTAACAAACAAATCTATATGTCAAAATGCACAGAAACATCTGGCGGATTGGCTTGCCTCACTCAGGCACGTCCAGAATCTGGCCAGGATCCCGGGCGCATCCGTGGAGTTCCTGTCTCCTGGCTTAGGTTTAAAGGTTTCTATCTTTTACGGTTTCCAGGGGTTTTTCCCATGGTCGTATTTCATGCTGATATGATGCTGGTTGGGAGATTCACTCGGAAGTCAACTTCTAGGTTCATTCAGAAGTCAACTTTGGTTCGAGGCCTATGGTTTAGGCCTTTTTATGTCAATCAGTCCTTTGACTTGTGATTGAAGATCATGACCCCTTTGGAAGAGCCCAATATGTTCGCTCTACCCGTTTGATACAATACCATACATAACAATTACATAAGGTAATAATAATGATGATAACTAACAATATTACAAGAGGATGTATCAGAAAATTCAACGCTTTAATGGCAGACGGCCAGTAAAGATGTCCCACCAATGGTGTGCAGTCTCTTTTTCCACCTGGCTTGCTAACGACATTAGTTGATTCTTGGTGATCACAGTCTGTATCATAGAGTCTGAAAGAGTTTTATTTTGTCATTCCAGGTGTCGTTGCAAATGTTCTGATTGTTCCATTATGGTTTTCAATGGAGTCAGGGATAAGTTGATTCTACTAAGATCTAAGCTTTGGGGGTGCCAATACATGTTTAGTTGTTCTTCATACGCTGAAAGAAAGGTATACATCTGTCCATGCCAAATGAGATAGGCCACATTTCTAAGGCACCCTGAAAATGAAATAGTTAAATTATACATTCTTGTAATATTTTGATCACCTGTTACTATACAAACATGCTTATACAAACATTTCTACAAACATATCAAAGCTTTTAGGCAAGATTGTCCATTTACATAGATTCATGGAATGTTCCATAAAATTTACTATAAGGTAGTTCACATTTGCTTCACATCTGAAATCATCCCATTGTCTCATTTTAGTATCCTTCTTCCAGCGACATACGAGGGGTGTGGACCAAGGTCCTTCCCACAGCCATCCTGGGGTAAAAGCCTTTCCCAAATGGACCATGACTATAAACTGGCAGATCCATCTTAGGAGGACCTAAAAGATAAAATCCTGAGACATCTAGTTATTCTTGCAGATAACACTTAGTTGCAGGGACATATTCCCATTTTTCCTGTCCCGGTTTCATGATTAAAATGGTATTGTCCTTTCCTGTGGCTATTATTTCAGCCAGTTCAGGAGGTCCACCTGATCTGTGGACCCATATTTTAGCTCCGTTATTAAAATTAGTTGATCCGAACCCTTTATCTCCACGAACGGTGGTGACTTGAGGTGGATCCCCTTTTTTCACAACTGTTCTTAAAACCGGCAATATTAATAATTGTGCCATTCTGTCATGGGGTTGAATAATCAAATCTTGTTCACCATTGTTTAACAGAATCACTTTAATTTTTCCTTGATAATCTGCATCAATTACTCCTCCCATGACATGAATACAATCGTTTTGGGAGGTTTCCTATTTTCATCTCTATTTGAGTTTGTATGGCTTCAATTTGTTTCCCTCCTAAACCTGTAATAATTACAGGTTGTCCTTTAAATTTCTTGGGATTCCCATATATTAAGGAGGCCTCCTCTCCTGTGTCAATTAGGGCTTTTGCTATTTGTGAGGATTGATTTTTCCAAGATATTTGGAGCTCCACATGGGGTTGTCGGTCCTTCCACGCCCATTGCACTGGAGCTTGGCCATCATTTCATTCTTGTTTACTATGCTGGACTATTTTCCTAGTTTCCTTCCATGGGTATAAGTCAGAATACGGCTCCCAATCCTCCTTCTCCCCCGGAACAACTGATCTGCCCGCGGAGGGCCCACCATGTACAGATGTGAAGTCCCGTTGAGGTTCAAGAGGAGGTGTTGTAGGCTGAATTATCCCTGGATCCTTAGATTTAGAGCTCTGCACTTTTTGCTAAGTTTATTCAGCCCTCTCTGTTCGCCACAGTTCATTAGTTGAAACACCGTCAATTTTTTCATGAGACATGCCATCCTTTAATAAAGCCGTAAACATCTCCTTGCGAGAAATTCTGTTCTCACTACCTTTAGGGCTGTCTCGAGTATCTCGATTTCCTGCACTTCCTCGGGGACCCCATTCTCCAAGATCGCCGAGCTGCTGTATTTTTTCTATCACATCACTAAGGGGACTTCCTGCCTCATTGATCAAGAGAGTCATGATTACATTTTTATATGCCAGGGGGGCAGTCTTAATCAATCGATTCCTATGAGTGACAGTTAAGGCACCAAGCATCATTGCGTCAGAGTCTCCTACAAAGATTGCCAATTTCATCCCTTCCTCCTTCATTCATTGTACACAATCTCGCAAAGTATACCATGGATGAGCTCCATTTGGCCAGTCATTTTCTGTAGGATATTTAGTATTAAACCCCTGAGCTGCAAAAGCCAATAAATTTGTATCCTGACTGTTATTCTGGAATGCATCTTGCACAAAGGAATCTGAACTCAAGATCAAAAATTTCTTGGAATCCCCTTGATAAATAATCCCCTGAATAAAGCCAGCTGTGCAAATGCCAGGGGAGCTGCACCCATTTGCTTCACATGGGTGGCTGGGGCCAGAGATGGGGGCTTGGCTGTCACGTGGACCCTGCCAATGCACAGGTACCATGGATGTTTCTCCTCTCGGTCCCTGGCCTGAAAACACAACACCCTGCTTTGAACAGCACAGCTATGGAGATTTCCCCCTCCTGCTGTGTATTCAAAATGACACAAAAAAAGGCCATTTTGCATCCACTGTCCTTCCTACCCAGCACTCTGGTGAAGTTGGAAACTTCATCCCTAACCGAGCGAGCTGCAGACTACAATCACACATCTAAAATTTCCACTCAGGCACCTTCATGACTTTGAAGCAGAACTTGCACCAGCATTGCTTTCATGCAAAACAGAAACAGCCCCCACAGCTATCTCCAGCTCCTCTACAAAGATATGGCATCAGAAGTGAAAATTTCATTTGATATTTCCAAATAACTGAAATGATTCTTGTTATTAAAGACTATCTGACTAAAGGGAACCCCCTCTTCCATGAACCCATGTTAGCCATGAGCCAAATTGCAGATGCCCATAAACACAGACCCTTTAGCATTACAACAACCTTTTAAACCTTCACCCATTCTGGATGCACTGCTCCTCACTGAGGGTACACCAACAGAAAACTTTTGGTTTACGGATGTTTCAGCAAAAAGGGTAAACAGTAAATGGCAATATAAGGCTGTTGCATTAGATATTACCACCAGCAAAAAAGTAATAGAGAAGGCAGTGCACAAGTAGGAGAAATAAGAGCAGTTGTTTTGGCAGCACAGAATGGAGCAAAAATTATTTATGTAGACTCTTATGCTGTGTGGGCCGATGCCATACAGTGGCTCTGTCAATGGGAAACCTTGAATTGGGAGGTAAATAGATCCACAGTTTGGAGAAACAAGGATTGGCAATTATTACTAGATATAGCCAAGAAAACACCTTTCAAGATGGGATGGGTAAAAGCTCATGCTAAAGATAATCAAACAGCCAAAAAGTGGAATCAAAAGGTAGATGAGCTAACTAAAATTGGGAAAGTCACCTTAAATCCTGAGTGGTATCGATTGGGAGAATGGTTACATCAAAACTTAGGCCACACAGGTAAAGAAGCACTTTGCTGCACAGAGTAAAGGCTGGCCTATAAACAGAAAAAATTGTGAAACTTTTCTTACAGAATGTCCCCAGTGTAGACTGAGATTACAAGCAGATCACCCTAATAAAACCCTGTCACAGATGGAGTGCTGCACTTCACTTGTAAGAGAGAAGCAGCAATATATTCATTGATATAAAACAATGATTTAACAAAGTTGATAGTAGATGCAACAGTTTTAACAACATTCAAAGGCAAGGTACGCTTGGTTATTTACTGCATAGAGGACAGGGTCAGACAAGACTATCAGGGAGACCCTCCCATTGAGTTAAGGTTTCAGAAAGGACCCCCTTGCTTTCTAAACTCCTTCTCAGAGAGGAGTCTAGGTGTGTCTGGATCCAATCCCAATCATAGACTTGGTCAACAGTTTATGTCTAAAGGATTATATGTGCAAAATCAATCCTTTATATCACTGCCCTGGTTTGAGGTAAAACAGGACCAATTTTGTTCAGTAACTTTGCTTCTTAGCTGGGCCTGTTCTAACTATTGAAATTAACAGCATATTGTGCAGACAATGTTCGCTCCCTCAGAGTGATAAGACCTATGTTTATAGCTGATATCCAGACATGGTATGCAGAAAGGCTCTTGCTTAGACTTATTGCTATACACCCAAACACCCAAGGCCAACCAACTTTGTTACTTGCCCTGTTGGAGGGTTGGAAGCGGAAAAGCATAGTGGGGTCCCACCTGCGGGGAGGAGCGGACAGGACAGGTGACCCAAAACTGACAGGGTGTTCCATCCCATCTGCCTCATGCTCAGTATAAAAGCTGAAGGATCAAAGGGTCAGCTCTCTTTCTTCAGTGGCCGATGTCTGAGGAGGACTCTGTCTGTTCGTCTGCCTTTGATCCCGATCCTGAATCTAGATCCGGAATCCAGTTCCCGTCCATCACTGAGTCCAGCCTGGGACTGCCCCAGTGCCAGCCGGTGTTGTGATTGTCATCCTGGGAGCTTGATACAGTTTTGTAAATATTTCATTATTTCCTTTTATTTTATTATCAATATTCCATTAAAGTAGTTTAGTTCCTTCTAAACTCATAAGTCTCTTTTTCCTCCTCTGCCTCTCTCTTTGAAGAGGGGTAGAGGGGAGCATCTGTCAGTCCCATCTGGGGTCCCCTATGTCCCCAGTCACGACAATCACTTAGCTAAGAATTTCAGTTTAGCATGCTATAAACCACTTACCGAGGATCTGTTGCAGCAAGGAATCTCTTCACCTCGAGGAGTAATCTTGAGAGGCGTCCCTACTCAAGGGGAGATCCTGGCATGCAGCCCGCTGCCATTCAGGAGAGCTCCAAAGGCTCTCCGGCTGCTCACTATTTATGGGGGTAAAATGACTGACTTATAGTCATATTTGCATATTGACCATTGTGTGAGCCGACCAGGCTCCTGCGCAGGAGCAGGCCGTCCCCATGTGCTGTAAGTCATGCCGGTGGCAAAGATGACTGGCCTGGCTGAACTTTGGTTCCCAATCCTCCTCGCCAATCTTCCGTTATTTTCCCACAGTATCTAAGGTGATTCCAGATGGATGCATGTGGCTGCTCTTCCATCCTCTCCAATAATCAGTATACGTCCACACCCAGTGGCAAATGCAATGGAGAGAAATTCTCAGCATGAGTCTAGGATTATTTGGCAAGAATGTTATTGGAGTGGAGGATCAAAGTCATTGTGTTCTCTGGGATAGTGGGATCAGTACATTCTCCTGTGGTTATAAAGTATTTGATCCCATGCTCTGGGCATGAGGGAGAATCAGCATAGCATATTAAGCATTGCCAGGCCTGTAATGGTGGCTATGAGACACCTGAGAGAGAAGATGCTTAGACTATTGAAAACAGGATGGACAATGAAGTAATCTTTCCCTTATTTTATTCTACCAATTTCTGGCAATCTAGAAGAATAAAGACCCCCTGATTCAGAAGATACATTTGAGGGCTGCATATTAAATATAATTAATTATATTTAATCCTACAAGAATAAATTTTCTTCCGAACTCATTGTCCTGGTTTCTTCTAGAATAGAGATAATTTTCACAAGAAACTGAGAGGGGGAACAGCCAGGACCCAAACTAGCCAAAGGAATATTCGATACCGTATGACATCATGCTCAGTATATAACTGGGGGAGTTGGCCGGGGGGGTGGGGACTGCTGCTCAGGAATGGGATGGGCATCAGGTTCTGGGTGGTGAGCAACTGCACTGTGTATCACTCACTTTGTATATTCTTTTATCAGTATTATTGTTATTATTTTTCTCTTCCTTTGCTGTTCTATTAAACTGTCTTTATTCCAACCCATGAGTTTTACTTCTTTCTTCTGATTCTCCCCGCCATCCCACTGGGGGGGGAGGAGCAAGCGAGCGGCTGCATGGTACTTAGTTGCCGGCTGGGACTAAACCACGACACCCATTTACACTTTTGACTTGTATACTATTCTTTGGCAGTGTGGCTAAATTCTGCGTGGGAGTTACTGACCTACAGGTTGGTTATCATAGCTCTAAATCATCATCTAATCATTTTTCTGCTAGCTCTGACAATCTGACTCATTCTTTATTTGGATCATTTGCAAAACACCTGAACTAGATAACTGCAGTAAACTTCAGAAATCCAGGAATGATGAGACACATTCACAGAAATAAACCTAGGGCAAATCTATTGTGTCTCTAAGGATGTCTGATTAGTGTTTTTAATTTATGTCTATACACATAGAAAATCAGCTGATGGGAGAGTCTGTTTAAGAACAAAACTGAGAAAAACCTTTATGCAAAAGAGGAAGCAGTCATCAAAACTTGTCTACGTAATTATGGGCTATACACATATTATATTTCCTGAAACAGAGGAAATAGAACAACTTTAAACTACCTGTTTAAAATTTCACACCTCTTTGCTTTAGCCTTAATTGATGTTTCCACAGTTCAGTAATCTCTGATATAGAGAAGAGGATAGGAGGCCTCACTACAATCCATTTTTATAGTGTTTCTCTGACTGTGATAGAGAGAACTAACACTTAAGGGCTAATAGCAGGAGGGAACATGCTTGACGCAAAACATATATCTATAACCTTGTAGCCATTGCATTGCTTAACCCATATCTATAATTATAACCTTGGCCATCGTGTAAGACATTTAATCAGGAAATAGCAGAGGAGAGTTGCAGAGAAGAACAGAACAGTCATGGCCGGCCTTGCTAAAGAAACCTGCTGGAACTGACCTTGCGGTTGTGGAGTCTGATAAGAGAGAGACTGAGCCTACGCAGGAATAAAGAGTCACTTGTGGTGATGAAGAAGAGTGGGTTTGCCTTCATCCTCTCGACCCTCAACGACCACCACCAGAAGAAACCACACATGCTCGGTGGGGAGGAGATCACGGAAATGGCTCATTTGCATACGAAGCGGGATAGATAGTTAATATGTATAGGCGTATTGCGAAACCTTATGAATATGTAACACTTTGCTGCATAAATATGATACGAGCTGCTGCGTTAGGCGCACACGAATTTGGTGGGATGACCCCCCGTGCTGCCCAGCGCTGAATAAAAACATACCTACTTTACAACCTTGCGGTTGTGGAGTCTGATTTCCGCACATCAACTGTTTATCAGAGAATTATCAGGAATTCTTGCTTCTAGGTATAGACTAACCCAGAATGTTGCAGATGTTGACAATGTTAGGGATGGGGAGAAAGGGTCCTTTTAAAAGGATAAAGTTTAGAAGTTTTAGATCAGTGACAATTCTTACTAATTTCTAGGTGATGAAGCATAGAGATGAACAGGATTGTGAGGAAAGCTGCACTCAACTAAGACCATTAAACTATGTTCTCAAAGAGACTAAAAATGAAAAAACTGGGAAGATAAAGGGACAAAGCAAAAAAAACCTCCAAGGACCCTTTATGAGAATGAAAATCTTTGTCCCTCTCCCTCCTGTAGAGACTAGAGAAGTAGCTACTTCTTGTTATTTGGGGTCAGATGCTCTGATGATGATTAAATTGCTAGATAGTGCACTGGAAGGTCACTGTTTAATGTTCATCCTTTTTACTCTCCATTGTGTCACAGCCTCTCAGTGGAAAGCCCCAATAGTTAATATTTTCTCTTTCCTTTATTCCTTTGACATTTGTTGTACAAAAGCTATCTGGAAGTTGTTGCTGTTTTTCAAGCCGTTGGTGCAGAGGACAAAGATTGAAGGAGAGGTCACACAGGGAAGGACCTAATCATCAGATAAATAATTGTACCCCTTCCCTAATTTCTTTTCTGGGGCTCCCAGAGCTGGGGACTGAGCCAGGCTCATGGCACTGAGACAAACGTGTGAGCAGGGGATGGAATACACCATCTTCCTGTTTGTTGCCTCAATTTAACAAACCTAATTGCCTGATTTAACACTTGCATCAATTGAATGCTACATCTTTCCTTAATACTGACTTAAAATATTGCTGCATATCTTTGAAGAGCAGCATATCCGATATAATCAATTTGCCATGTAGACCATAAAGTCTTACCTTCATTGATATGTAGAGATGGTGCTTGTGATGGTATGCTCCCCCCTCCCCAGGCGCCAACCTGATCTTTATCTCCCATAACCCTGCCCAAGCAATAACCATCCATGGTTGGATGGAGGCATCCGGGGCTCAAAGGTGGTCTCAGGGAGACAGATAACACAATAGCCAAGGGCTAACTTGAGCAACGCCCCACCTCACCACAATACTGGTACTATGGTTGTGGGAAAATAACGGAAGATTGGCGAGGAGGATTGTAAACACGCTCAAGGGACTCACACCTGGGGTGCTGGACAACACATATCACACTAATTATTGTTCAGCCTTGTGTGCTCACAAGTAGAACATCCGCACTTAGATAACGTAAGCCTGGGATGGACTCGGGGACACCTTATCTAGCATACATGAGATCATTGCCTTGTTGTTGAAGAAGATCAAAGCACAGTGGAAAACTATGCCTGCTTGAACCCTTGAAAAGCAGGCGAGAACAGCAAGTCAGAGCTCACATGCTCCTGCTAACAAGGACTTTCTCCCACTCTGTGGTGTCTGCATGCCCTGCTCGCGTCCCTCTGCCTGGATGTTGCTTTGGAGATTCCCCGATCTGTGAGGTATTGAGATTAAATTTGTTCTTTGTCTTTCATCTGTGGTTTTGTGGTTGTTCCTGTGTCCTGCCCGAGTCGGCTCACACAGATATTAAGAGAACAAAAATGAGAAAATCTCTCTATTCGTGGTAGAGTGCACAGTTCTACTTCAGCAGCAGGCTGCCTTGAGTGTTTCCTCCAAAAAGCTCTGTGCTGCATCATTCCTTAGCAGCAAATTCCTGGGTGTATAGAGGGGAAGTAAACAGAGGAAAAGAAATAGCAGGTAGAAGATATCTTTATCTACCACAACTGCAACTCTTACAAGTTCTACTCTCATATAAAACCTGTCCTTCTCTTTGCTCTACCAATAACACACCATGTTCTGCTCCTGGGAGAAGTCTGTAAACCACCAAGGCCTCTATTATCATGGGAGGTCACAGAACAAGCTCCATTTCCTGGCTGCCAACTGCTTGACTTCTCAATTTGCATTTTTTTCCCATGCACATAGAAGCTGTGTTTACAGCTTGTTGGATTTGTAAGGTCCTGCTCTGTTGGGAGGTGTCCTGATTCCAGCAGGGATAGGGTTAATTTTCCCAAGGATCTGGCAGGGACACAGGTATTCCATACCATGTGACGACATACCCAGTGGATATGTGGGGAGCTGGCTGGGGGAGGGGGCAGGAAGTCTCAACTCGGGAGCGGAAACAGGTTGGTCGGTGAGCAGTGGTACATTAATGGTGGGTGAGCAGTGGTACATTAATCGTGTTTGTACATTCCTCTGTCAGTGTTGTTGCTGTTTTCCTCTTTCCTTTGCTGTTCTGTTAAACTGCCTGTATCTCAACCCACGAGTTTTGACTTTTTCTTCCGATTCTCCCCACTGCTGTGGGGGGTTGAGTGAGCGGCCATGTGGTTCTTTGTTGCTGGCTGAGGCCAAATCAGGACAGTCCTTTTTGGCACCCAACGTGGGGCTTGGAGGGTTGTGATAACGACAGATCCGACCAGAACTTGATAAAACGAATTTGTTGTACGCATTTATTATATTAGTTAAACAGTCATTGGTCACAATGTTGCTTTGTTTGTTTTCATGGCTGTGTTATGTAAATTCTTATATGCTTTATATACTCACTACGATGCTATTTATCACCTCTGGGAGAGGGATCAGGATTATCATTTTGCTGTCCTACGTAATATCAGCTTATGATATGATAACACAACTGTTCAGGCAGTTATGGTGGGGTGTTTATGCAGCATCGCTGTCCTGCCCGTACCTTGGGCGCCATCTCTCAGAATTTATTAATAATCACACCCAATCTATGGGGGAAACAGGGGGGGATACTTTCCCCAGCTCTTTCGCCTCCCTTTTCTCCTTTGGGCCAGGTATGACAGCTTTTGAGAATTTCGAATATCCTTGGGATGTTCAAACCAGCATGTTCCTATTGCTATGTCTCCTGAATGTGTTTCAGGTCTTGTTTAGGGTTAAACAACTGTTTAAGACTACCACCCAGAGCTCCACCTCAAGGCTCAATAGTCATGGGTGGCATGGCATGTGGGAGAATATGGGCAGGTATCTAGAGAACTTCTCACCTCCAATGGTTTGGGACTTTACCCCCAAACAACTACAGGACCCTGAAAGGAAAATGCTGTGGCTATTCCAGAGAGGCACAACTTACCGCACTGTGCTGGGCCCTGGCCAGTATCTACCAAACACTGCTCGGTATTATGCAGCACCCTCAGGGGAAAGAGGGGGAAACCAGACCAGTAGGCACTGCAACTACTCCAACCCTGGTGACAGGCACTGCTGCTACTCCAGTCCTGGTGAAAGGCAATGTGGCTACTCAAACCCCAGTGGCAGGTGTTGCATTAAAGGGCAAAGTAGTTTGGCAGAAAATAAACCCCCTTGCATTCCAGCCTGTCAGAAGGGCTGGGGGCGGCTAGGTTTAGATTCTGAGTGATGCCCAATTTGGTGTTAAAAGTCCGGTTGCGTTCAATATGTATATTGAACTATCACGATTATGAATGCACTAATAACACCATACACAATTCGATCTAGCGGCATTCCATGAACGAGCACGGCCACACTTAAGGAGTTTGGTCACGTTCACTATGAACTCTCACGGCTAGATTGGTGAAAAGTGTAGTTTATTGAAGCAACAGATGCACAAACTCTTTTGGATTGTCGGTTATAGTTACTGTCTGCAAAGCACATGCAAATACTAAAGATGTTAGTAATACAGCCTGGCTACAAATACGCTAAGTTATAAAATAACTCTATAGAGATTTCTAAGTTTCCTGGGGAAGCACTTGGTATAACCAAGTGTTCGAACCTTACCCACAAGTGTCCTTATGGGCGGGAAGAGAGGCTCAGCCCGTCGACTGATCCCAGAAGTCAGGGGTGGTCAGCGATGGTATTTCCCTGACCACGATGGTCTCTTCCCTGACATCCCTCCTCTCTTAAGCTATTTTTATACTATTTTTTACCTTTCAGGTGGAGCTTGAGGGACTCTAGTCATACATATTTTTGTTATGATTGGTGTAAAATTCTCGCGCTTCGCTTTTAAAGGTGTAGACTACAAAAAATTCAGAGCGCAGACTCCGTGAGGAGTGGTCGCACCTTGGAGGCAGGTAGCTTTTGGGATGGAGGTGTGTTTTGGTATTATAATGACATTATAATAAGCAACGTTCACCCAAAGGTTAGCATTTTATGAAAAAATGACAGATCATTTGCTCAGGGTAGCAATTAGGCAGCTTATCAGTTCCACAAGACCTTCAAGGGTTCCATTTGACCCTCAAGTTCCCATTTATCACAGAGTTTGTCCACGGTGTCTCCACTCTGCTCCATCCTCTGCACTGTTTTTCTTAGAGTTAGCACACTGTACTCCCCCAATGTCATTAACATCTAAGGTTGCCTAGGGAACCTTTGTGAAATGTGTCCTTTGCACACCAGCTGCATTCTGTCCCTGGAAGTTTCATCCATGCTGTACTTTTCTTCAAAATGTGAATATAACTTAATTTCTAAGTCACCTCCAGTAATTATCCAACAGCTGGCACTACAGCTGAACCAGACAACCAACCTGTGCCGGTATCAGTTGCCCCTGTACAGAAGAAGAAATACACCAAGAAATCAGTTCGCTTACTGAGGGATGACAATGAACCAGGGCCATCACGAGAACAGGAGGAAGAGGCAGAATCAGAGACAGTCACCCAATCCCTATCCCTGAGTGAGCTGCAAGATATGCAAAAAGATTTCAGCCACCATCCGGGCAAGCATGTTGTCACCTGGCTGCTCCGATGCTGGGATAACGGGGCCAGTAGCTTGGAATTAGAGGGCAGTGAAGCCAAGCAGATGGGAACCCTGTCTAGGGAAGGGGGCATTGACAAGGCAATTGAGAAAAAGACACGAGCCCTCAGCCTCTGGAGGCGACTCCTGTCAGGCATCAGGGAAAGGTACCCCTTCAGTGAAGATGTTGTATCTCATACAAGTGAGTGGACCACCATGGAAAGAGGTATCCAGTACCTGAGGGAATTAGTCGTGCAGGAGATGATTTATTATGACCTGGACAATGCGCAGTTACCCACAGATCCTGATGAGGTCCAATGCACAAGGGCCATGTGGTAGAAGTTTGTACGGAGTGCACTATGGTCATATGCCAACTCATTGGCAGTGATGGAATGGAAAGGCGAAGAGGGACCAACAGTGGATGAGGTGGCTGGCCGACTCCAGCTATATGAAGAAAGTCTCTTCCCCCCTCATCTCTGCTGTAGAGAAACTGTCCCAGAAGGTCCAGCAACTTGAAGAGAATATGTCCTACTCCCCACCTGTACAGGCCAGCATCTCAGCTATTAGGAGCAGGCATTTCTCTACTCAAGAGAGAGAATATAGAAGGCACACACCACGAGGCACCCTGTGGTTTTGCCTGCATTACCATGGAGAGGACATGAGGAAGTGGGATGGACAGCCTACCTAGATACTATAGGCATGGATACATGAGTTGCAAGGAAGAACAATCACAAAAGGGGATCCCTCCAGGAAAAGTGCCACTCTGGTTTCCAGCAGGCAGCTCCCCAGACAGAGTAGAAGGCCTGATCTTCTTACCTCTGATCCTCTTGAAGGGACTTCCAAGTCATTTCTGCAACAAGTGAGTAACAGATACTATGATCAGGATTAGGGGGGCCCTGCCTCCAGCCAGGTGGGGGAAAGGGACAACCGGGTTTATTGGACTATGAGGATTTGATGGCCTGGAACATCAGACCCACAGGAGTATAAGGCTCTAGTGGACACTGGTGCACAGTGTACCCTAATATCATCAAGTTACAGAGGGGCAGAACCCATTTGTATTTCTGAAGTGACAGGGGGATCACAACAATTGACTCTTTCGGAAGCTGAAGTGAGCCTAACTGGGAATGAGTGGCAAAAGCATCCCACTGTGACTGGCCCAGAGGCTCCATGCCTCCTTGGCATAGACTACCTCAGGAGAGGATACTTCAAGGACCCAAAAGGATACCGGTGGGCTTTTGGCATAGCTGCCTTGGAGATGGAGGAAATTAAACAGCTGTCTACCTTGCCTGGTCTCTCAGAGGACCCTTCTGTGGTAGGGATGTTGAGTGTCGAAGAACAACAGGTGCCAATTGCTACCACAACAGTGCATCAGCGGCAATATTTCACTAACCAAGACTCTTTGATTCCCATCCATAAGCTGATTCATCACTCAAGGATTGATCAGCAAGACTCACTCACCCTTTAATAGTCCCATATGGCCAGTGCGAAAATCTAATGGAGAGTGGAGGTTAACAGTGGACTATCGTGGCCTGAATGAAGTCATGTCACCACTGAGCGCTGCCGTGCTGGACATGCTAGAACTTCAATACGAACTGGAGTCAAAGGCAGCCAAGTGGTAAGCAACAACTGATATCGCCAATGCATTCTTCTCAATCCCTTTGGCAGCAGAGTGCAGGCCACAGTTTGTTTTCACCTGGAGGGGCGTCCAGTACACCTGGAATCGACTGCCCCAGGGGTGGAAACACAGCCCCACCATTTGCCATGGACTGATCCAGACTGCACTGGAACAGGGTGAAGCTCCAGAACACCTGCAATACATTTACAACATCATTGTATGGGGCAACACAGCAGAAGAAGTTTTTGAGAAAGGGAATAAAATAGTTGAAATCCTTCTGAAAGCTGGTTTTGCCATAAAACGAAGTAAGGTCAAGGGACCTGCACAGGAGATCCAGTTTTTAGGAATGAAATGGCAAGATGGACACCATCAAATCCCAATGGATGTGATCAACAAAATAGCAGCTGTCTCCACCGACTAGTAAAAAGGAAACACAAGCTTTCTTGGGCATTGCAGATTTTTGGAGGATGCATATCCCAGATTACAGTCTGATTGTGAACCCTCTATATCAAGTGACCCAGAAAAAGAATGATTTTAAATGGGGCCCTGAGCAACGACAAGCCTTCGAACAAATTAAACAGGAAATAGTTCATGCAGTAGCCCTGGGACAGTCCAAGTGACAAGATGTTAAAAATGTGCTCTACACCGCAGCTGGGGAGAATGGCCCTACCTGGAGCATCTGGCAGAAAGCACCAGGGGAGACTCGAGGTCCACCCTTAGGGTTTTGGAGTCAGAGATACAGAGGATCTGAAGCCCGCTATACTCCAACCGAAAAAGAGATATTGGCATCATACGAGGGGGTTCGAGCTGCTTCAGAAGTGGTTGGTACTGAAGCACAGCTCCTCTTAGCACCCCAACTGCTGGTGCTGGGCTGGATGTTCAAAGAAAGGTCCCTGCCACACATCATGCGACTGATGCTACATGGAGTAAGTGGATTGCACCGATCACACAGAAAACTCGAATGGAAACCCCAATCGCCCAGGAATACTTGAAGTGATCATGGACTGGCCAGAAGGCAAAGATTTCGGAATATCACCAGAGGAGGAGGTGACGCGTGCAGAAGAAGCCCCACCGTATAATAAACTACCAGAAAATGAGAAGAACCATGCCCTGTTCACTTATGTGTCCTGCCGGATTCTGGGAAAGCATCAAAAGTGGAAGGCTGCTGTGTGGAGTCCTACATGAGGAGTTGCAGAAGCCACTGAAGGACAAGGTGAATCGAGCCAGTTTGCAGAGGTGAAAGCCATCCAGCTGGCTTTAGACATCATTGCCGAATGAGAGAAATGGCCAGTACTTTACCTCTATACTGATTCATGGATGGTGGCAAATGCTCTGTGGGGGTGGTTACAGTAGTGGAAGCAGAGCAACTGGCAGCGCAGAGGTAAACCCATCTGGGCCGCTGAGTTGTGGCAAGATAGTGCTGCCTGGATAGAGAATCTGGTTGTGAAAGTACATCATGTAGATGCCCATGTACCCAAGAGTCAGGCCACTGAGGAACTTCAAAACAACCAGCAGGTAGATCACTGCCAGATTTATTGCCCAAACACTGAATTCTGTGAGTCTGTGAACTCCTGGGCTGAAGACCCAGATGCTACCATTGCTGGATATACGGTGGCCTCTCCTAAGCAGTGGAAACCTGAAATTCAAGGGTTCAATGATTGCACCAACAGCCCTGAGGCCAACATCTGCCTCTCTGCACGTGCAGGGAGATAGACTGGTCCCACAGTCTGTGCCCATGAATGACTCCCCAGCCTGAGCCACGGGAAGTGGGACCTTTATCGCCAGTGAGGAGGAGGAGGTGGTGGTGGCGACACAAAGTCTCCAGAGAAACTGAGGAACTCCACAAGAGACCAGCAAGGGAAGGCCTGGGGCTGTAAGGGAAGCAGCTCCACGCTGCTTGCCCCTTCCCAGCCCAGGGATGTCCCAGCACTCATAGCCAACAGGGACAACCCAGGGGAGATCACTTCCCATAGGATCACCAAGTTCACCCCAGTGAGTTATATCCCATGGGGTCACCTGAGGGACTCACGTGCGATGGAGATCACCCAAAGCCAGCCAGACATCCTCCTACCAGCAGGAGGTGAACCTCACCAGTGGGGTGCAGACCACCAGCCCAAGGAGTCCCTGCAGGGGTCAATGGGGGCTCATGGGGCAGCCTGCTTAAGGTGCCCCACAAAGGGGACTGCTAGCTTCCTCTCCTTCCCTGCCATGCTCAGTGGGACCCTACAGCCCTCCTCGCATGGAACATTGCACTAGCACCCAGGGCACCCTGCCAGCTCCTCTGAGCGCTCAGGTGGCACCTTCAGAGCATCTCCCTCAGACACCCCTGCCTGCAGTACCAGGGTCCAGACAGGGAAAGTACCCATACAGAGGAATTGTTCGAGCAGCTAGAGAGCGGGTTAGACAAGCTAAAGCACAGCTAGAACTAAATCTGGCCAGGGACATTAAGACAAACAAAAAATCCTTCTATAGGTATATCAGCGAGAAAAGAAAGACTAGGGAAAATGTAGGCCCTCTCCGTAAGGATACGCAAGAACCGGTTACCCGGGACAGCGACAGAGCTGAGGTACTCAATGACTTTTTTGCCTCAGTCTTCACAGACAAGGACAGCAGCCGCACTGCCCAAGACGCAGATTGCAAAGGAGAGGATTGGGAAAACGGAGCACCGCCCACTGTAGATGAAGATCAAGTGAGAGACCACCTGAGGAACCTGAAGGTGCACAAGTCCATGGGACCTGATGAGATACATCCGCGGGTCCTGAGGGAACTGGCAGATCAAGTAGCGAAGCCACTAGCCATCATATTTGAGAAGTCGTGGCAGTCTGGTGAGGTTCCTGCCGACTGGAAAAGGGGAAACATAACCCCTATTTTCAAAAAGGGAAACAAGGAAGACCCGGGGAACTACAGGCCAGTCAGTCTCACCTCTGTGCCTGGCAAGATCATGGAGCAGATCCTCCTGGAAACTCTGCTGAGGCACATAGAAAACAAGGAGGTGATTGGCGAGAGCCAACATGGCTTCACCAAGGGCAAGTCATGCCTGACAAATTTGGTGGCCTTCTACGATGGGGTTACAGCGGCAGTGGACAAGGGAAGATCTGCTGATGTCATCTACCTGGACTTGTGCAAAGCGTTTGACACTGTCCCACACGATATCCTGGTCTCTAAATTGAAGAGACATGGATTCGATAAATGGACCACTCGGTGGATAAAGAACTGGCTGGATGGTTGCACTCAAAGGGTTGCGGTCAACGGCTCGGTGTCCAAGTGGAGAGCAGTGACGAGTGGCGTTCCTCAGGGGTCGGTACTGGGACCCGTACTGTTCAACATCTTTGTTAGCGACATGGACAGTGGGGTAGAGTGCACCCTCAGCAAGTTTGCTGATGATACCAAGCTGTTTGGCGAGGCAGACACGCTGGAGGGGAGGGATGCCATCCAGAGGGACCTGGACAGGCTGGAGAGGTGGGCCCAAGCCAACCTCATGCAGTTCAACAAGTCCAAGTGCAAGGTCCTACATCTGGGTCGGGACAATCCCAAGCACAAATACAGGCTCGGCGGGGAATGGCTGGAGAGCAGCCCTGTGGAGAAGGACCTGGGGGTGCTGATTGATGAGAAGCTCAACATGAGCCAGCAATGTGCGATCGCAGCCCAGAAGGCCAACTGTATCCTGGGCTGCATCAAAAGAAGTGTGGCCAGCAGGTCAAGGGAGGTGATTCTGCCCCTCTACTCCGCTCTCGTGAGACCCCACCTGGAGTACTGCGTCCAGCTCTGGAGTCCCCAACATAAGAAGGACATGGACCTGCTGGAGCGTGTCCAGAGGAGAGCCACGAGGATGATCAGAGGGATGGAGCACCTCTCCTATGAGGAGAGGCTGAGAGAGTTGGGGCTGTTCAGCCTGGAGAAGAGAAGGCTCCGGGGAGATCTTATTGCGGCCTTCCAGTACCTAAAGGGGGCCTACAGGAGAGCTGGGGAAGGACTTTTTACTAGGGCATGTAGTGATAGGACAAGGGGGAATGGCTTTAAGCTGGAAGAGGGCAGGTTTAGATTAAACATTAGGAAGAAGTTTTTCACTTTGAGGGTGGTGAGGCACTGGAACAGGTTGCCCAGAGAAGTTGTTGAAGCCCTGTCCCTGGAGGTGTTCAAGGCCAGGCTGGACGTGGCCTTGGGCAACCTGGTCTAGTGAGAGGTGTCCCTGCCTATGGCAGGGGGGTTGGAACTCGATGATCTTCAAGGTCCCTTCCAACCTAAACCATTCTATGATTGTATGATTCTATGATAACACCTTATCAGCGACCCACCACACAGGCTCTTGACTAATTTGTCAGGGTCCTGTTGATCCCAGGTTGCAAAACAGTGAGTGCAGCCATCCCCAGTGTCCCCCAGGGCTGCAGGGCAGTGGGGAGTGGCTGGTGCCTGTCTGGGGAGGCTCCTCCACCACTCGTCCCTTCCCCAGCCCTTTTGGAGTCCCTCCCTCATCTCCTTGGCACAGCGCTCCCCTCACCTCTCCCTGCCTGCCACCATGCTCTGCCATAATGGCAGACACAGCCTGGTCACACCAGCCATCCCCTGCCAGACTCCTGCTACCACCTGACGATTAAATTGTCTTGTGTTAAAAACAATAACAAAAAAAAAAAGCAAACCAAACCCTGACTTCTAGTGTCTTTGCAGATTGAGCCCCTTGCAGATTCACAGCCCATGTGCCCCCCGACCCATCTCCACAGGGCCCCATTGCCCACCACAGGATGATGACATAGGGAGGATGGCATCATGGCCACAAAGCATGATGCAACCCAAGATGCTGCCATGAAAAATCAAGTCCTACACCTGCCTGTGGGATGCAGCCCACACACTTCCTCACCATGACCCCCCCCCTCCACTTCCTCCCCCCCTGTGTCCGCATTCCTCTGCTCCTCTTCTACACATGTGGAGTCAGAGGGGATGGTGACAGCCCTGACAAGGGGAACAACACCCGGACCCACGATGGGGGCAGGGAGCAGCCAACACTGGGACCCTCCCAAAGCACAGAGGGCCCAGAAAATACAAACAGGTCATAAAGTGCAAATATACTTTGTTATGAAGTGCAACCCCCTTTTTCCTGTTTCTTCTATTTACTTCTCCTTTATACCCCTTGGAGTCAGCCGGTGCATCTGCAGAGAGATGTCTGGTGAAGAACACGGTGTCCTAACCCTCGAAGGGAGACTTCTTATTTCTGACTTGTTTGTTTGCACTCTTAACACCAAAGGTCACCCCAGCAGCTTTCCTTCTCCCACTAGTAACCAACACCCCACAGCAGCACACCTGCCACCAAAAGTGTGTGTAACGGGGGGGGGGAGGGACTCATCACATTACTGTGGATGCATGGGATAAGCTTGTCCCCATGTTTAGAGCCAGCATGGATATCTCTGTGCTGGTTTTCCTTTCCCTGATGTCACCTGTAAATAAGGCAGGAGCTCAAATGTGGTGTTCATTTAGCAAAGGGGGATTACAGGCTGCAGGTTGGTGGTGCCATGTAGGAGCTGCTCCCCATCACAGGGCTCCCCTGAAGTCAAGAAGGAGACAGTGGATGGATCCAGACCTTAGGTCAGCATGGTAATAAATGGGCGCTCAGGGAGGACAGCACTCATGTCTGCATCTGACCACCCTGTCCCACCACTTCCAGCATGTTCTCCTCTTCTCTATGAGCTGCTCACACCTATAGAGAAAGCACTGAGATCTCCAAAGGGAGCACTTTTTTGCAGGAAGGGACAAGCCTCCTTCCATTTCTGTTCAAGGTCATTGCCACCGATGCATTTCTTCTTGCAGCCCTTCGTGCCTAAAGCTCTTGTGGTGAATCTGAGGGGCAGCTGTAGGGGACTTTCCATCTCCAGGGAGGCTTTTGGTTTTCTCTCTCATTTAGAACAAGCAGCAAAAGTCACACCCTCCTCCCTCTGTGTATGTTTCTGTGTATGAAAAATAAAACCAAAAAGGAAATGAACTTATTTCAGAGCAATCAGAGGCAAAGCTTTAAAGTGAAACTACCTCACAATATGGAATGCTGTCAGTTGTCTCACACCAACTCTGTTGTCAGTCTAATGATGAGCCAAGTGGTCCCTCTGCCTTCACAGTCTGTGGTCACCCTGCCAGCTTTCACCAAGACATGATTTCAGTCTGCCCCACTTCTCAACCAGCACAACCTGCGTAGGGACCGTTAGTATGGACGGGTAGGGCATATAGCAGGTTTCACACTGCCACAATGCATGCGGACCCTGAAATGGAAATGGTCCAGCCTCTCCCAGTGATGCTCTGGTGGCTGGAGACTGCCAGTACTCACCAGAGCACCCCAAAAAGGGTATATCTTGGCAGTGTTGGTGTATGCGTGTGTGTGCATGTGCGGGGTAGGGGCACAGCCTGCTCCCATACTCCTGCCAGCTCCTGAGGTCTGGGCTCTGATGATCTACCCACAATATAGTCTCATACATTTGTGCCTTTTTTTCCTAAACAGACATTTTGAAATGAAACCCAAATCATATTCTCATTATTTCCTTGTTATAGCAAAGACATGGCCCCAAAACCCCCAACAAAACACACCTAAACTCTTATTCATACAAAACACTGACAATTCAAATTGTAGAGGAGATCCTATACTTTCTTAAACATTGAACATACCATCTGCCTTTTCCCAATGCAGAGTTCTAATCTTTACAGTGAATAAAACAGTTAAGCCCTAAAAATTGCAAAGGAGAAGGTTTCATAAAAGATACTGCATTCTACCTTGGTTCAGTCCCTGCTTTCTGTTATTAATTCTGCTCGCCTTTTGCCCTAAGTTCCCCAATTAAATTTTTTTCCCCTTTAAATCTGCTTTGTAGGATTTAGGGGCACTAAGTAATTCTTTATCCAATTGAAGATTATTCAAACAAGGCACTTCCAAAACCCAGCACAGAGAAAAAAATTGTTCAGAATAGTCTGAAAATCTTCTAAGCAGCTAACGCAGCTGTATTCTTGGTGTTTGCAATGACACGGAGGAGAATTCTTCAGCAAATACTCCACCAGACTGATAAACAGTGATCAATGCCAATATTTACTAATATCTACTTCTCCTGCATAGCAGTTCGAAGACTAGCCTTTATGAGGATATTGTCATCTTCACAAGTGCTAAAATCCACTTAACAAACTACCTAATGAATTTTGCCATCTTTTACATCCTTTTTAGCTCTTTAGAAAGCATTTCAGTGACTACCAACAGGCTGAATCAGGAATAGCCTTACAAGGAGCCACCTGCAGTGTCTTTGCTTTCTGCTTTCACAGAAAATTCAGCTCACCGGATAATCTGCCCCAGCTAATTTAGAATTGACTTGTGGTTTGGGCTGGGCTGGCCACTAAAACCTCAAACCGGAACGTTACTATATAACAATCTAAGACCAGGAAAATTCAGTCAACTAAGGGTTTTTTTTCAGTTACTCCTTGATAAAAGAGCACACAGTCGATATAAACTCTCTTACACTCCAGCTATATCAAGGAGGGGCTCTGGTATCCAACCCAATCCTCAACCAAATGCTATTGCTGTCAGTAGGAAAATTGCTTTGCCCACTCTGGCTTTGGTGGGCACCAGATCAGACATATACGAGTCATCGTTCCGAAGCATTTTGCAAATAATTGGTGCAGCCTGTTTGGCACACAGATGCTTGCAGAGGAAAAGATGGGTGTTCATCTCCTCTGCCAGTGACAGAGCACTGTGATATATGAACAAGCCTTTTGCTAAGAAAATTATATGTTTAAGCTTTCAGGGGAAGCAGGCAAGAGAGAACAACATAGGAAGGAGAGTCTAAGAATTAGTGGTAGGGCCATTAGGTAATATTTAAACAGCAGATAAGACCTGTGCAAGTGGGGGTTACATCCGAGCAGTGGGCAGGCAGTTCTCCTTAGTTTCTTTTCCCATCTAGTGCTGGATCACACCAGCAACTGAAAATCGAATTAGCTGGAGTATTTCACTTACCTATTTAAATCTGCATTCACCTCTTTCCTCACTATAGTGGTAGTGTTGGCAGTGCAGCAGCAGCTGCTGGACGCTGAAGCTTTGCTGCAGTTGGCACCAGAAAATCACTAACACAGAATAAAGCTACTTCCTTGAAAAGTGAAGTTGAGATTAATGCTTAAGGCCTGAAGATTTATGAAGCTTTACTTGTAATGGTGAGAGAGATCCCTGGAGGAAAGGTACCAGAGAAGAGCAAACAAGAGAGTAAGAGTGATTTAAGAAATGAAAAAAAAAAAGCCCGCACCCTGCTGTGCTTTCCCGAAATGACCTTTGGTTTGTGCTCCTGACAATAGAGCTGTTTCCTGCTCCTGTGCTTGGACCTGCGAGGATCAACAGGAACCACCGGCTCTGCAGTCTGCGGAAATGGGAAAAGGAAGAGAGAGAAACAAACAGGTTTTCAGTTAACACAAGAGCTGTCAACACCAGACAGCCTTTGGAAAATCCTACTTTTGATTTCATTTCTGCAACATTCGATTTCCTTTCAGCAAGTCTGCCCACTGGTATTATTCATACTGAGTCAGTCACGTGTTGGCTTTCAATAACATGTTCCTGGTTAGACCGCATCACCCAGACACCGGCGAAGCTCTGAGCGTGTTATCTCAAGATGATTCTCTCTTCAAAGCTGTGTAATTGTGCTAACTTTAAATGATGTTAAACAGAAAAAACCTGGAAGAGTGCTCTGAGAGGCTTGTGCTCCTTGGGCTGCTGCTCTCTGCTCCCTCGCCACAGCTGTGCCCACCTGGGGACCTGTGGTCCCACTCAGTGGAGCAAGAAACAGCTTTTGTGGCTGCTCAGGTACAGCAGCTTCTCAGAGGTCTATGCTTCCTACAGCTACACTGCTTTATTTAAGGGAATTGAAACAAAAAAATGTCAGAGCTTGCTGGTGGCTTGAAACTACAATGGACTTTTTTTTGCTCTGGCTCTGTGTCATGGTTTCAGCTGGGATAGAGTTGACTTTCTTAATAGCAGCTAGTGTAGTGCTATGTTTTGGATTTGGGATGAGAAACAGTGATGATGGTGCACTAATGTTTTCAGTTGTTGCTAGGCAGTCAAGGCCTTTTCTGCTCCACACACTGCCCTGCCAGCGAGTAGGCTGGGGGTGCAAAAAAAGTTGGGAGGAGACACAGCCAGGACAGCTGACTCCAACTGACCAAAGGGATATTCCATACCATATGATGTCATGCTCAGCATATAAAGCTGAGGGAAGAAGAAGGAAGGGGGTGATGTTCGAAGTTATGGTGTTTGTCTTCCCAAGTAACCGTTACATGTGATGGACGCCTGCTTTCCTGGAGATGGCTGAACACCTGCCTGCTGATGGAAAGCAGTGAATGAAGTCCTTGTTTTACTTTGCTTGCATGCGCAGCTTTTGCTTTACTTATTAAACTGTCTCAACCCACACATTTTCTCACTTTTACTCTTCCAATTCTCTTCTCCATCCCAACTGGGTGAGCAAGTGACTGCATGGTCCTAGTTGCCGGCTGGGGTTAAACCACGACACTGCTGTGCAATCCTATAACTGGCAGCAGCCCTGCTGTGTGCTGCTCCCACTGTAATGGACTGTGATCACACATCAGTAAGTTGCGATCAGGCTGATCTCTCCCTACGGGGAGGTGGGCCAGATCCAGAGCTGTTGCAAGTCAGCTCCCCTCTAAACAGTGGGGCTTCCTGCCTTACACCACTGCACTCACATACACAGCTCTGACCACAGTGATGGGGTGGCACTGAGCCAGAGATGAGCACTTCAGACACTCCGTTTCACAGGTGGGTTTATTATCCTATTTTGTACACTGAAGTCCCTCACTGTTCTTATTACCCTACCACTATTTTAAAATAAAATAAATAAATTAATTAATGGCTGCAATTCTACTAGCCCACTAGTTTGTGCCCAGCTGCCCTGGCAAGGAAAGCATCTCCTCACCCACATAGGCCCAAAATAAGGGCCCATCTCTTGGTGTTGCCACAGAGATATAGGAAGAAGTTGCCCTTAAAGATCATCCCTCTTTTGGGTGAGGAAGTATTGCTAAGCAGGACAGGGTCAAGGTTCATTTGGTTTTGGCCTCACTGGAGGAACAGTTTTTTAAATAATTTGCCCAAGTATTATATCTGTCTCCGAATTCACAAGGAACAAGCCCTAGGTTATCCCTGGCTCTGCCTAAATGATCAAAATAAATGCGCAACCTAACACGTGTCTGCTTAACATGCGAAGCTTCGTGTAGGTATAGTGCTTAGGGACATGGTTTAGTGGTGGGCTTGTCAGTGTTAGGTTAATGATTGGACTAGATGATCTTACAGGTCTTTTCCAATCTAGGAGATTCTATGATTCTGTGATTCTCATCCACCAACACCCCCAAGTCCTTCTCCACAGGGCTGCTCTCAATCCATTCTCTGCCCAGCCTGTATTTGTGCATGGAATTGCCCCGACCCACGTGCAGGACCTTGCACTTGGCCTTGTTGAATTTCATGAGGTTTGCACAGGCCCACCTCTCCAGCCTGTCCAGGTCCCTCTGGATAGCATCCCTCCCCTCCAGCATGTCGACTGCTCCACACAGCTTGGTGTCATCAGCAAACTTGCTGAGGGTGCACTCAATCCCAACATCCATGTCACCAACAAAGATGTACCAGTCCCAGTACCGACCCCTGAGGAACACCACTTGTCACTGTTCGCCACTTGGACATGGAGCCGTTGACCGCAACTCTTTGAGTGTGACCTTCCAGCCAGTTCCTTATCCACCGAGTGGTCCATCGGTCAAGTCCATGTCTCTCCAATTTAGAGACCAGGATGTCATGCAGAACAGTGTCCAATGCTTTGCACAAGTCCAGGTAGAGGATGTCTGTTGCTCTCCCCTTAGCCACCAATGCTGTAATGTCGTCGTAGAAGGCCACCAAATTTGTCAGGCACGATTTGCCCTTAGTGAAGCTGTGTTGGCTGCCACCAACCAGAGCAGCCATCAGGCTTCGCTCAGCCCATGTTACAGCCATGAGATGCAGCCCTGAGCATCACATGCTTTAAACCACAATACCTCCACTGCAAGGGACAACACATCATGCAGCCTGACATGTTCCTGAGCTGTTTACCTGCCTTCCTGCCATATAAACCCAACAGACTTATTTTGAAGAAACAGTTTCTTAATGTAACAGGAATGATACAGTCAAAGGGCAGCTCTTCCTGAACAGGGCTGAGTTACAAACAAGGGTGTTCACACAGCTGAAAAATGACCTTGAACACCTCAAGTCAAGCAAATAAGCCTATATGTCCTATAGGTTTTATACCAAAGGATGAGGGATGAATGCAATACCTTCTCAAAAAACTCCTCTGTGGCCAACTTAAAGTGCTCTGACACCAGGCACCAGGTCACAACCCAGCAGAGCACACTGTGGGATGCCACCAGAGCCAGTGCCCACTGCAGCCCAGCCACCATCTCAGGAATGGCGGTGCAAAAGCCTCATCCAGCTGTAGCCTTCATTTGGACATCTAACCCTGAGAAATGCCCTATCCACAAGCCAGCACTGCTGCCTCTTCCACATGCCAGCCCCACAGCACCACTGTGCCCACTGCCTTCTGCCAGGGGCTGAGGTTTCCTATGCAGGGAGAGCAATCTCAGCCCTGTTTCAGATGTGCCATTGCTTCCAGCACATATGCAGGGGAAAGGTTTTTCCGAGCTGAGCTGGTGAAAGTTTCCTCTTTTAATAGACTTCAAAGTCATCAGTTTTTCTCAACACTTGACTTAAGAGGCTCTGATCCCACAGAAAGGAGCTTCTTGACAGCCCCTTGTGGGTCTGTATTATACTGCGGTGTCTTTTCCTGCTTGAAGCTGTGTTTTGATGGGAGAGGTGGGCATTTACTGGCTTTCAGCCACAAATCAGTTCTTTGTTGTGTCTGGCCCATCTGTGTTCTCTTTATGTCAAACTGTTTTAATTTCCCCCTAAAAACAAAAGTCCATCCTATGTGCCATCACACCAAATATCAACTTTCTGAGAGACAGGAGGCAGATGAGTGACTCATATCACTGGCAGCTCTCCCAACACTGTGCAACAATCACAAAGTCATGAGGGTGACTATAATTCCAGCTCTTGTTTCTTGTAAAAAGCACCATCTAAAATTACAGCAAGCACAGGTAAGCACACTCTGTCCTGTGTCAGCCAGCAACATGTCATGTGGGCACTGCACTGCCACAGGGAGTATCCAGCAGCAGGAGGGAGGCCCTAAGTTGCAAATGGCACATAATATGGACCAGCTCATTTCTCTACGACTTGTTTGAGGCCAAGGTCACCATCACCTTGAATAATAACACAGCACTGTGTCAGGAGCATCTCCTGACTAAGAGCAAGCAGACCCATCCATCCATATCTTCTTGTCCACCACAAGCACAACCCATCCCTTGCTTCTGCTTGTCCAAGCACACCCTATCCCTCCACCTCTTCCTCAGCGCAAGCACAACCCTGTCCATCTCTCCTGAACCACCACCAGAAGCACAGCCCACTCTCCCAGCTCTCCTTGCCCAGCGCAAGCACACCCCACCCCTCACCTCTTTTTGCCCAGAAGATGCAAACCCCATCCCTCCACCCCTTCTGGCCCACCACAAGCCCATCCCACGCCTCTATCTCCTCTTCTCTAAGCACATCCCATCCCTCCACCTCTTCTCCCCCAAGCACAACCCATCCCTCCATCTCCTCTTGTTCAAGCACACCCTATCCCGCCATTCCTTTTTGTCCCGCAGCGGAGGCGCTGTCCCCTGCGGGGGGCGGGATTCCCGCGCGATTTCCCTACATCACGGCGCGGGGAAAGCCCCGCCGCGCCTCCGCTCTTAGGGCCGCGCTCGGCCGCGCTCTGCCCCGCCCGCTCGCACTCTCTTGCCGCCGCCAAGCTGTGCCGTACCCTGCCGCCGCGATGATGCCCGGCAGGACCCTGCGCAAGACCGCGCCGCCCGCCGATCCCGCAGGTACCGGAGGGTGAAGGTGGGGCGCTTCTCCGCCCGGGCCGCTGCCCGCCGGCTCCAGCACCCAGAGCGGGCGGCAGGATGCGGCTGCGACCGCACGTGTGAACGCGGGGGGCACAGCCGCTGCTCGCAGTGTGTGTGTGTGGGGGTTAATTTTGAGAAAAAAAAAACGGCCTTATTTACAATATTGCTACGATCTCATTGGAATTAAAACCAAATATGGGTGGTCAGGCGGCAGTGCGGTGGCTGACGGCCGTGCGTGTGCTCTGCAGAGTGGGAGGTGGTGGCGGAGTACGCCCTGCAGCTGCGCAGGATAGGCGACAAACGGGACCTGCGGCAGAAGATCTTGAACCTCCTAACAAAGCTATTCTGCCCGGAAACGTGAGATCCCCTCGGACACGGTGCGCTGAAAAGCAGGGAAGACCTTGGCTTTGTTGATTTTTAACAAGAGACTTCACTGACACTGGGAGATGAAGAAAGCTCTTTGCTTTGTATTTTGCTGTCTGTAGCCACTGAAGGATGGCTGTCACAACATAATTTCTTTTAAGAATGTTACAGCAATATTGGCATATGAATGCCAGGTGGAAAAAAAGATAGCAATGGGCAGAGCCCCTCACCATGTGATAGGGAGACTTGGGGCAAGATGGAACTTGCCTTTCAGCCTGGTCTGAGAAGACTTCCAGGAGCCTGGTTGACACGTGGAAACAAACTCTACAACTCACGGAGAGTTATAAAGCAGGTATGTTTATTGCAGCACTGGGTGCAAGGGGGATCGCTCCTCCAAACTTGCACACTGTATCATAAAGCAAGCGTATATTTATGATGCAAAGGCATACATATTCATCAGTGTAGGCTGGGAATAGGCACACCTATGGTAATTATTTCCAGGAACTAATTATCATAAGTATCCTCCTTTTGTCTTCTGGAGGAAGGCTCATAGTCTTATCTGGCTGAGCTCCGAGCAGCGAGACCAGTTCTCTGCTACTTCTAAGGTGAGCTGCCCTAGTATTATCATTCAGGAGCCTCTTATCTATAGGATTCTCACTTGTGACAGGGTTTCGGTATCTTGCTAAGCTATTTGCTATGTTGCAATGTCTAGCTGGATGTTACTTCCCATATCAAGTCCCCCCTTTTCTTTTACCTTTGCAAATTCTTTTGCTATGATGCCATTCCCTTTAAGGGTTTTGGCAAACTATTTACCACTTTCAATGTTTTGCTGTAATTTATGTTTCTTCCATTCTTCATATGTGCTATTGGTTTGTTTACACATCCACATGAAGCACTGCAACATACAGCAAATTGACAATCCTAACACAATGACCATAATAAATGCAATAAAGAGTTGCTTTAGAAACAATTTTTTCTCCCAAAAAGCAACTAATATTGTCCATCTTTTCGCCGAATTTGAAGTTTCAGTGGTCCAGTAGATGCTGCTTCCCATCGTGGTTTAGGGGCCCTCTTCACTCTCGTGTGATGTATCCATGATGTTTGTTCTTTAATCTTGACTGCCGTATGAGAGGCCAACATTACTTGGAATGGGCCTTCCCACTTTGGTTCCAAAGGTGAATCTGAAAAAGATCTAACATACACATAATCCCCAGGCTCAACGTTGTGTACTGGCCCATCGAGACCTTGGGCCCTGGTTCCTAAAACCAGTTTCTCTATTTCCCGAAGCTGGTTTTGCAAGCTTATTATACAGTCAGTTAATATCTCATTGCCGATTTGAGTTGATGTTCCAGCCTGTATCATATAGGGTCTTCCATACACTATTTCAAAAGAACTTAGCCCTTCCTTGGTTCTGGGCTTAGTTCTAATTCTCAGAAGTGCTAGAGGCAATGACTGAGGCCAAGACAAACCGGCCTCCTGACCTAATTTTACAATTTGCTGCTTAATCAGGTGATTCATCTTTTCTATTTGACCACTTGATTGAGGGTTATATGGGGTATGTAGCTGCCAATCTATTCCCAGAAGTTTACTAACTTGTTGAACAACCTTTGCAATGAAGTGTGACCCCCGATCTGATGAGATTACTGCAGGAACCCCAAATCATGGTATTATTTCTTGTAACAGTACCTTGGTTACCTCCCTAGCTTTATTAGTTCAGCAAGGGAATGCTTCTGGCCACCCTGAAAAGGTATCCGTCAAGACCAACAGGTATCGAAACCCCCCTTTTCTTGGGAGTTCTGAGAAATCAATTTGCCACTGTTGCCCTGGATAATTTCCTTTCCCTATTTGTCCAAGCTGGGCTTTAGGTCCTGTTTTGGGATTATTCTGCAATCAAACCTCACACTGCTGCATTACTTGCTTAATAGTGGTATACAGGTTTTGGGCAAATATCAGCCAGCTCAGATACTTGTACAGGGTTTCTGTTCCCCAATGGGATTTTCTATGCTCTGCCATAACTACAGCCCATAACAATGCAAATGGTATTATTATTTTACCTTGTGGAGTTTTTGCCCATCTACCTTCTTCTATCTTTCCCTCTAGATCTTCAATTAGTTTTTGATCCTCTTTAGAATACTTGGGTTCACAATCAATTTGTACTTTACCGTCTGGGACCAAAGACTGTACCTCTAAATCACTTTTCTCAGCCACTCTTTTGGCCTCGTGATCTGTCATGGCGTTGCCCAATTCCTGAGTGGTGTTTCCTTTTTGATGAGCTTTACAATGCACAATAGCCACCCTTTCAGGCAGTTGCACTGCTTCCAAAAGCTTAAGAATCTCTCCAGCGTGTTTTATATGTTTCCCTTGGGTAGATAGGAGTCCTCTCTCCTTCCATACAGCTCCATGAGCATGGACTACCCCAAAAGCGTATTTGGAGCCCGTCCAGATGTTAATTTTCTTGCCTTTGGCTAACTCCAATGCTTGAGTTAAAGCTATTCTCTCCGCTTTTTGTGCTGAGGTGTTCGGGGCAAGGGCTTTGGACTCTATTACCTGATCTGCAGTGGTTACCGCATATCCTGCCTTACGGATGCCGTGTCAGACGAAGCTGCTTCCGTCCGTGTACCAGGAATCTTCAGCATCTTCTAGCAGCTCTTCCTTTAGGTCGGGTCGGCTGGAATAGACTGCTTCAATCGTCTCTAAGCAGTCATGTGACACCGGTTCTCCTGTAGTTCCACTAAGAAAAGATGCTGGATTGACAATGTTAGTAACTACTATTTCCACATCATCCTGCTCCACTAGGACAGCTTGATATTTGAGGAACCTTTGTGGTGAGAGCCAGCGTCCTCCCTTCACCTCTAACACTGCTGATACAGTATGAGATACCAGTACTGTAATCTTTTGGCCTAGTGTAAACTTATGTGCTTCTTGAACATTCAGCACCACTGCTGCTACCGCCCTCAGGCAGCTAGGCCAACCCTTACTTACTTTGTCAAGTTGTTTGGAGAAGTACGCCACTGCCCTCCGGTATGGTCCCAGGTTTTGGGCTAGGACTCCTAAGGCTATTCCCTGCTTCTCATGAGAGAACAGCCAGAAGGGCTTAGTAGTGTCTGGTAACCCCAAAGCAGGGGTGTCCATCAATTTATTCTTTAGCTGATGAAACACTTTATCTGCTTCCTTATTCCAGATGAGGTCTTTTGGGCTAGATTTCAACAGTTCATAAAGTGGCTTCACTAAGAGTCCGTAATTATATATCCATAGGCGACACCATCCCGTCATTCCTAAGAACATGCGGAGTTCTTTGGCTGTCTGCGGTCGAGGGGTCTGACAAATAGCCTCCTTCCTTGCTGTCCACAGGGTCTGTTGGCCTGCAGTTATCTTGTATCCGAGGTAAACTACTTGCCGCTGAGCTACTTGGGCTTTCTGTGGAGAGACTCGATAACCATTAAGTCCAAGAAAATTTAGCAGACATTGTCCATACTATACACAGTTCTTTCATCTCGGTGACTACCAATAGATCATCTACATATTGTAATAGTACTCCAACTCCATGTGGTCTCTCCCATCGTTCCAAATCTTTGGCCAGTTGATTCCCAAAAAGAGTGGGGCTGTTCTTAAACCCCTGTGGTAACACAGTCCATGTTAGTTGTGTCTTTCTCCCAGAGTCTGGGTTTTCCCATTCAAATGCAAAAAGTAACTGGCTCTCTGGGCTCAATAGTAGGCAAAAGAAGGCGTCTTTTAGGTCTAATACGGTAAACCAGGCCAATTCAAGTACTAACTTGGTCAATAATGTGTATGAGTTTGCTACGACAGGGTGCAGGTCTTCAACAATTTTATTAATAGCCCTGAGATCCTGTACTATTTGATAACTACCATCCAGCTTCTTGACCGGTAAAAATGGGAGTGTTATATTCCGATTCACACTCTGCTAATAGCCCATGCTTGATGAACCGGTCGATTATTGGTCGGATTCCTTCCCTATCCTCTATTCTGAGGGGGTATTGTTTAATCCTTACAGGCCGCACCCCTTGCTTGAGTTTGACTATTATTGGAGAGGCATTTTTTGCTTTCCCTGGTATCTCCGAGGCCCACACTCCCAGATATACTTGGTTCTGGACTTCTTCAGGTACTCCCGAGCCGACAGGAGTATTTATGAGGGCCAGACTTAAAATTTCAATTAGCTGGTCATTTCCCACTCGGAGTTCTACTTTCCCTTTTTCGAATCTTATTTCTGCCTCCAATTGTTCTAATAGGTCTCGCCCTAATAAGGGCCTTGGCGAATTAGGCGTATATAAGAATTTGTGTATCCCCAATTGTTTCCCTAATTTGAATTCCAGAGGTTTCAAAAAGTACGCCTTTTCACTCTGGCCAGTAGCTCCCTTTACCGTTACAAAGTCATCATCTATAGGTGCCAAAGCTTGATTTAAAACCAAAAACGTTGCTCCAGTGTCGACTAGAAATTCCATGCCCTGTTGTTGCTTCCCTAGCTCTAATATAACCAGTGGATTCGCTAGGGTAGATTCCCCAGGTCCCTGTCAGTCCCCCTTGATGTGGGCCTGAATTCTGCCTCTCTCTCTCTGTCTTTTTGGACATTCATTCTTCCAATGCCCTCTTTGCCTACACCATGCACACTGATCTTTTCCCAAAGGCCTCTTAGGCCCCACACTTCTGAATCCTCCACTCTCTTGTAACGCTGCTACCAGCACCCGCTTGTCTTTCCTTCAGTCCTCCTCCTCCCTATTCCTAAACGCTCTCCACACTTCATCTAATAAAGTCTCCAAATTTCTACTTTCTGCCAGTCTTAATTTCTGCAACTTTCTCCAAATATCGCTTGCTGACTGCCCAATGAATAGAGACACTAACTGCTGAATTCCTATCTCCGATCCTGGGTCTAGAGGAGTGTGTCACCTCATAGTGTCCCGTAATTTATCTAAGAATTCCAAGGGGGTTTCTTTTGGGCCTTGCCGAACAGCATATAAGACTGACCAATTGATTGTTTTCGGAATGGCCCGTTCCATTCCTTTTACTACTAAATCTCTGTATGCCTTTAATAATTTCAAATGAGCTCCTCTATTAGGATCCCAATGTGGATCTTGCAAGGGGAAGTGTTCTTTTATGTCGTCCCCTGTATCCTTCAGCTGATCACTAGCTAAATCTTGGGCCATTTTTAGAATTAGCTGCTTTTCAGTTTCTGTCATGTGGTCCAATAACAACTGAATGTCACTCCAATCAGGATTATGTTGTTTTATCAGAAACTGAAAATGTTTAGTCACACCTACCGAGTCGCTCAATAACCCTTTGCTACATTTTTCCAGGTTTCGAGATCGAATGATGAAAAGGGAACCTTTATCAAGACAGGTTCTCCCTGTGGCCCCACTGCTTCCCTTAGGGGTGCTTGCAGTGCTACTTGCTCTTTTCTCTTTCGAGTACGACAAGATACCAGGCTATCAGGGTGTGTGTGTGTGTGTGTGTGTGTGTCTCTGTGTCAGTCATCATCTCTGCGTGGTGCCTCTACTGGTGGTTTGTAATATTCTGGCAGGTCTCTCCCTCCGGGATCTCTTATTTTCCCCAGCTTAGTACATCTCTGCCCTATACTGCATGCCGAACAACACCTCTTCAACTTTCCTTTTCCTTCTTTCTTATTCTCCTTCTCTAAAGCCAGCACCATTGGATCCTGTGGGATCGTCAATCCACAGTCCGTTTGGTACTCAGGGTGATTTCAGAGAGTAAAGAACATGTCCGCATACGCGACCTCATCCCACTTCCCTTCTCTTCTCAAAAATAACATCAATTGCAATAAAATATTATAATTCAGTGTTCCATTAAAGGGCCATTTCTCCCCATCATCTAATTTATACAACGGCCACCACTGATTACAATACTTTAATAGAGTCTTCTTGTCCACACTCCCGCCGGGTGGTCCTCCTATATCCTTCCAATTAATCAAAATACAGCCTAAAGGGCTCTTTTTAACTATTCCACTGCTTTGTTTTCCTCCCATAGTATTTGTTTGGTGTTTACCTTCCTAGTCCACCCTGAAAAACTTTCTCTGTCTGCCTTCCTTGCTATTTAAGGAAGATGGCCTGATTAAACCGACAACAATAATACCTTACCCAAGACAGACAGTGCAAAGGCGTACTCGCCCTACAGCGAATACACCTGACTTCAAGACAACTGCTGAGACAAAACTCCTGCCTTCCATTAAAAGAAAGAATGTACTTATAACACTTTGAGCACTTAGCACGAACAAACAGGCAACAGCGATGATGGTGTCCCCCAGGGATCGGTGCTGGGACCGGTTCTCTTTAATATCTTTATTAATGATCTGGATGAGGGGATTGAGTGCACCCTCAGTAAGTTCGCAGACGACACTAAACTGGGGGGGCGTGTTGATCTGCTTGAGGGTAGATTGGCTCTGCAGAGAGATCTGGACAGGCTGGACAGATGGGCTGAGGCCAATGGTATGAGGTTCAACAAGGCCAAGTGTCGGGTCCTGCACTTGGGTCACAACAACCCCATGCAGTGCTACAGACTGGGGGCGGAGTGGCTCGAAAGCTGCCTGGCAGAGAAGGATCTGGGGGTGTTGGTGGACAGCTGGCTGAGTATGAGCCAGCAGTGTGCCCAGGCAGCCAAGAAGGCCAACACCATCCTGGCCTGCATCAGGAATAGTGTAGTGAGCCGGAGTAGGGAAGTAATCATCCCCCTGTACTCGGCACTGGTTAGGCCTCACCTCGAGTCCTGTGTTCAGTTTTGGGCCCCTCACTACAAGAAGGACATTGAGGTGCTGGAGCGTGTCCAGAGAAGGGCTACCAGGCTGGTGAGGGGTCTGGAGGACAAGCCTTATGAGGAACGACTGAGGGAGCTGGGGTTGTTTAGCCTGGGGAGGAGGAGGCTGAGGGGTGACCTTATCACCCTCTACAACTACCTGAAGGGAGGTTTTAGAGAGATGGGGGCTGACCTCTTCTCCCACGTGGCAAGTGATAGGACAAGAGGAAACGGGTTCAAGTTATGTCAGGGCAGGTTTAGATTGGATATTAGGAAGCATTTTTTCACTCAAAGGGTTATTAAACATTGGAATGGGCTGCCCAGAGAGGTGGTGGATTCACCATCCCTGGAGGTGTTTAAGAAAAGGGTAGATGAGGTGCTTAGGGACATGGTTTAGAAGTGGGTGTTTTTAAATCAGGGTAGGTTAACGGTTGGACTTGATGATCTTAATGGTCCCTTCCAACCTCACTTATTCTATGATTCTATGATTCTATGACAAAGTGGGCAGACACTAGTGCGGGCTTTACGCTGAGGGGCCACGCTACTACTCTGTCTTACGTCCCTTCACCACACAAATCTTACTGATTCCCCATATTTTCTAAATTCCCACAGATTACCCGCTTAAGTTCGCCTGAACGTTCAATTCTATCCCAGTCAGACCAATTTCCTTGACACTGTGTACACCAAAAATCACTGCCAAATCGTACCCAAACATCCTGTTCACAATTAAAGCACTCAAAAACAAAGATTGGGTTGCATGAAAAATCCCAAGGTCCATGTATGGGGTACCAAGGGTTAATACATGGTTCGAGTAACACTGTTTTAAAGTCTGTCATGTGCTTTGTTCGTCTCCGGCTCTCCTCGAGGAGAACACGGAACCGTGGATCAGAACTCCACACTCGCTCCGCAGCCAGGCTGCGTCTCACTCGCTCAAACACTCACTCGGTCAGACAAAAAGGCCCGTTACACTCCTCACTCACACCACAAAATATTCCAATAGAACAATAGCCAAACTCACGTGTAGCGTAAATCGTAAACCGTTAACCGTTTGCCACAGGTCCACACCAACCAATAAATTAACACATAATACACAGTACCGGATTTTTACAACAGATGACAATAATTGCGGCCGCCACCAGCCCGAGGAGATTCCACAGGAGGGCCCCTTTACCCTGCTACTACTCCTGGGAAAACCCAAATACTATTCCACAGGGAATACTATTCCTTTACCCTGCTACTACCTTAGGGGACTCAACCCCCCCCCCCCGCCCCCCAGGGGCGAGCACTCGGGCTCTTTACCTCGTGTAGGACGTCTCCTCACGACTTACAGGCATCCCCTTTACCCAAACATACCTGGTCCGCTGGTGATGGTCCTTGTCTATCCCCGCAGTGATCTGAATGAGTAGGGGAGTCCTCCCGAGAACTCTCGGGGGCACCCAGAGGAGTCCCGTCTTCAGCAGGTCCTGCAGCCAGACAGAGAGGGTCCCATCTGGGGTGCCAAATTGACACGCGGAAACAAACTCTACAACTCACGGAGAGTTATAAAGCAGGTATGTTTATTGCAGCGCTGGGTGCAAGGGGGATCGCTCCTCCAAACTTGCACACTGTATCGCAAAGCAAGCGTATATTTATGATGCAAAGGCATACATATTCATCAGTGTAGGCTGGGAATAGGCACACCTATGGTAATTATTTCCGGAAACTAATTATCATAAGTATCCTCCTTTTGTCTTCTGGAGGAAGGCTCATAGTCTTATCTGGCTGAGCTCCAAGCAGCAAGACCAGTTCTTAGGCCTTGAATAGCCGTTCCCATTGTCTTCATGGCTCCAGATGGCTCCACTAGTCTGCTACTTCTAAGGTGAGCTGCCCTAGTATTATCATTCAGGAGCCTCTTATCTATACGATTCTCACTTGTGACAGGGTTTTGGTATCTTGCTAAGCTATTTGCTATGTTGCAATGTCTGACTGGATGTTACTTCCCATATCAGGTTTCCCCAGTCACACTCTGGTCTTTGTGTCCCACAGCTATGTTTCACCAAGGAGCTCAGACCACCTTCAGTAAGAAGCCAAAAAATGTCAGTGTCTTGGAACATGGGATTGTATATCACAAGGCAAAAGCCTGTTGCTTGGTTTCTGACTGCTCTTGTTTTCTAAAGCATGGATTCTGCTGGACAGGAATTTGGTGTTGGGATTATTTCATTTGTTAATTAAACCACTATCTTTATTGAAAGGTTATTTGTTACAGGATGTTGCTTTGTGGACTAAAAATTACAATTCTATGAATTAACACGATGTTGCATAGTTCTAGTCTATATTATATATGTGTATATTCGCATATATATTAGATATATATAAAAATATAAATATGTGCACCCCATTTGTATGAAATGAGTATTTCACAGAACTATTAATTGAACACTACTTTTTTAGGCTCAAAAAGTAGTATGAAAAATGTTCAAAACGACATAAAAAACATTATATTAACTAGAAGAAAGCATGATTTCTGATAATAAAGGAAATACTTCATGCATCACAGAGGGGAGCATACTTTGGTACAGCATTATATAAAACATATATAAATATATATTACACAAATATATGTGTATTTGTGTAATATTGAAGTATGTGTGTTTGGTGGAAGTATTCTTTCAACATTACAAAGAATTTCTTGAGAACAGTACAATACTGCTGTGTGTCTTTATAAGTAACAAAATAACTGCAATAGAAGTAGATCTTAAAGTTGAATCTGAATTGAATCTCAAGTTTTCTTGAGAATGTTATTTATTCAAAGCAAGCAACTACCTCTCTTTGAAGAAATAATATCAATAGAATTGAACGTTACGGTCAGTACAGAAATGTAGCCCTGGATTTCTGAATGTTTAATGATACTTACAAGTGGAAGTTCTTCCCTTGTACTTTTATTTCCATTTCATTTCATGGAAACCTCATTTTGGTTCCAGAATGGTGAAGCCACTGTAGCACATCCAGTGGATGGTGATGCATTATGCCTATCTCACTCAGGGGTCACCCTTGGCTGGCTTTGGAGGAGTTGAATTAAGCATGCTGATCACTGTCAAGGCAAACAGTAACTCTGCTAGTCAATTCATGTCAGACATGATCCTAAACAGTATTTTTTCATGGGTGCAAGCTAGCAAGAAAATGGCTGAAGCTGATCATGTTTTGTAGCTACCTCTTAAGTCAATGGTCAGAGTTGCTTCTCTTACTAACCTTGTATGTAAGTACATTTGCATTGTATAAAGCTGTATAGTTGCACCTTCTGAATTCTGGGTCTGTTCAAATTACATTTTTTCCTGCCTTGTAGTGAATTCTTGTTTGTATTGATAATGAATTTTTCAGTTAGCTCTTTTGAATCTGCCTTTGCAAAATTGTCATTATATAGCTCTGGTCACTCTGTCACAACCAACTGTGTGTGGCTGTTACTTGTTGACACTGATTTCATGAAGCAGAAGCTGACTGACTTTGCTTGCTTTCCACATGGAGGACTTAACCCCATCCCAGTAGCCTTACTGGGAGCTTTGCCATTGGCTTGAGCCACATGCATGGTCTCCTCTTCCTATAAGATCAGTGAGAACATAATGTTTCAAGAGTAGTTGTTACTTGTCTTATTATTGCAAAGTAACATGTTTTGCTTACATGTATACAGGTTGTTTTTTCAGGTATTAAAAAGTAAATGTAAAGGGTTTCTGTTAGGCTAAACACCAGCTCCCAGGCTAGCTCTGCGTGCAACTTGGCAAAGCTGTTCATCAAAGGCAGCCCTGACTTCAACAGAAAGGCTCCCACTGTGTGCCCTGGGCTTGGTGGAGTCCTGGAGTCTTCATCAAGGACATTAAACAATGATTTTGTCTGTCTGGGACTCTCAGGAAAATTCAGCATTAGTATTCACATTAGTAGCTGAAATGTATTTGAATAAAAGTGTTCTGCTCAAAGTATGCTGCTTTGAAATTCAATAGGAAATGAGGTGCAGGCTTCATAAAGCCTGCCCAATTCTTCAGGCTGTAGCACACATGAATGTTATTGTTCGGAAATGCAAGAGTTAAGTAGCAAGTTGTACTGTATATTAGAGTGTGTTTGTAAGGGGTAATCATAATAACCAAACAAAGGTAACCAATGGTGATGGGAAAATGTAATTAACTGTAACGGGAAAGAATGTATTCTAAGATCTTTAGGTACCTAAGAGAACAGTGTGACCTGATACCAGGGGAGTCAAGCAGAACCTTGAAAGACTTGGATGGAAAACAGACCCTGGAACTGAGTCAAAAGGAGTGAGGTGAAAAGTACAAAGCGAGGAAGACGTCTTACTTCATCTGAGGAAGACTTCTTACTTCATCATGACGACCACCGACGACCACTAGAGGGAAGACGAGCATGCGCAGAGAAGGAGGCTGATGTCGCAATAGGATGAAGTAATCCGTAATGCATATGTATAAGATAATGTAGCAACACTTGTTGAATATGTATGAGATTGTGTAATAAAATGGGTACTCGGCAAGGCCGTCTTCGGAGCCAGATTTGGGTGCGTACCCCTGGTTCCCGGCGCCTTGAAATAAAGCACCGCATATAACCGAAGAAAATTGGTTATGTGTTTGTCTCTGCGATAACAGTTTTGGCGACCCAGATGGGACCTCGCGAGCATTGCTGAGGCGGATCGCGTACTGATCCTGCTCCAGCCGGCGCCGAGGAATTCTCGGGGAGCCATCAGCCGCGACCGACCTCCGCTGCTCACGACGGACCTCTGATAAGGTAAGAAAGGTGCTTTATTTTAGTAACAGGGAACGGTACCGCTGTAAGTAATAGCCTGCCAGTTAGACGTGGCGAAAGCTGCGCGTGGTTGGGCTGAGGAGCTCCGGGTGGTAAGCCTAGGCGCCGTCCGTCAGACAAGGCGAAAGCCCTGCAGGTTCGGCAATTGGTATGGTAATGGGTATGGTATGGTAAAAGTTGCAACTATAAATAACAATTGGAATTGCACGGTAACGTTTGGTTGTATATTTTAAGTCCAGCCTGCGGGGTTGGCAGTTGGTAATATTTAGTCTGCGGGACTAATATTTGCCGATATTAAGAATCCAGTATTATTGTGATTGTTTGGATGAGCACTGTGGTTGTTAGAGTAATTTCGCTGTAATTAGCTGCAAGACTGAGAAATTTTAAAATCCGGTCTGCAGGACTGGTATTTGTTGTTATTACTGTGATTGTTGGATAATACTGTAATTTAACAATGCCAGAAATACCTAAGGCAACTCCGTTAGGCTGTATTTTAAGTCATTGGAAGGAGGGAAAGTTTGAACAAACATTTCGGAAAAATAAGTTGATTGAATATTGTAATGATTGGTGGCCTCAATATGAATTAGATGACCAGGAGAAGTGGCCTGAGAATGGGACCTTGAATTATAATACCATTTTGCAGTTGATGTTGTTTTGCAAAAGAGAAGGGAAATGGGATGAAGTGCCTTATGTGGATCTTTTCTTTAGTTTAAGGAATAATCAAGAGTGGCAGAAATCTTGCGGGATAATGATATTACAAGCAGGCAGTAATACTCCTCACTGTCAGGGTTGCAAAACTGAAAAGAAGTGTATGGGATGTTTGGCTATGGACAATAGCAAGCAACATCGGGAAAGCGCGGAAAATATAGACCTGATGATTGCCCCGTCGGCCCCACCGGCCAATGGTGATTGCAACACTAACAGTGATAATGATGATCCTACCTCCCCTCCCGTAGCACACAGAACGAGGCGGAGGGATCAAACAGAGACTAGTGCTGTAATTGCTCCTTTGAGACAGGGCGTCGGGACAGAAGGACCTGTGTATGTTAAAGTACCTTTTTCCCCTGGAGATTTGGTTATCTGGAAACAGTCGGCAGGGACGTATAGGGAAAACCCGGACAAGGTGGCTCGTGTAGTTAAAATGATAATGAAGACACAAAATCCAGATTGGGACGATATACAAGTGTTGTTAGATACTTTAATGGATTCAACAGAAAAGGAAATGGTTTTGAGAGCAGCACGAGAAAGAGTTCGGGAGGACGTAAGGCAAGGATTGGTCCAGGGAACTACAGATCAGAATTTTCCTACTGAGGACCCGATAACACACCGGGGGGAATGAGAAGTTTACGGAGATATCAGGAGTGGATAGTTGTGGGAATTCGGAATGCTATGCCTAAAGCTGTTAATTGGTCGAAATTGTATAATGTTAGACAGGAAAAGACAGAGTCGCCCTCAGCTTTTCTGGAGAGACTTAAAGAAACAGCAAAGAAATATACAGATCTAGATGTAGAAACTGAGCAAGCTAGAGCACAGCTGGCGTTGATCTTTTTGGGACAGTCTCAGGATGATATTAGGAAGAAACTGCAGAAACTAGAAGGAGCAGAATTGCGAGATCTGGACAGATTGTTGGAAGTGGCTTGGAAGGTGTACAATAATAGAGAGAGAGAGGGAGCCCGGAGACAACAGCAAAACTTATTGGCAGTAATACAGGGAAAAGAGCAGAATCATATGAATTCCAGAGGCAGGGGGCAAAGTGGTATGCGAGGAAGAGGGCGAGGAAGAGGATTTACTAACTTTCGATCAGGAATGGGTTATAACAGGTTAGGATATAATCAGTGTGCCAACTGTGGACAGGAGGGTCACTGGAAGAATGAGTGTCCAGTGAGAATGGGGCAACCTCTTTCTCCCCGAAATCCCTTCTTCGGATCAGGGGTAGAGGCCGCAAAGGCGATGGTGTTGGGGGATTATATGCACCAAAGCTGACTAGATAAAGAGCCTTTGGTGAAAATAGAACTTGAGGGGAAAGAGGTAAAATTTTTAGTCGATACAGGAGCAACATACTCGGTTTTAAACAGTTTGTGTGGAAAATTGGGGGAAAGGACAATTACAATTGTAAGTGCCACAGGGAAAGAGGAAGAAAAGCCATTCCTACAACCCCTGGATTTAAGGTTTAGAGGAAAAGAATTAACTCATGAGTTCTTATATGTACCAGAATGTCCAATTCCCCTTATGGGACGAGACCTATTGGCAAAATTGAATGCAGAAATAATATTTGAAAATGGAGAATTGATAATGCAGATTCCAGAATCAAAAGTTGGACAGATATTGGTACTTAAGGAACAACCGAAAACGCACATCCCCAAGGAAGTGGAAGAAGCTGTAATACCTATAGTCTGGGAAACAGACATTCCAGGAAAATCAAAATTAGCTTCACCTGTGTTAGTAGAACTGAAGGAGGGGGCGATGCCAGTTAGGGTTAAACAGTACCCACTGAAATTAGAAGCTAGGCAGGGTATTGTGAAAATCATAGAAAAGTTTATGCAATATGGGATCCTAGAAGAATGTGAGTCAGAATATAATACACCTATCTTTCCTGTTAAAAAGCCAAGCGGTGAATATAGATTGGTACAGGATTTAAGAGCAATAAATGAAATTACCAAAGATATCCACCCTGTGGTAGCAAACCCGTATACATTGCTGACATCTGTGGGAGAGAAATACAAATGGTTCACAGTAATCGATCTAAAAGATGCTTTCTTCTGCATTCCACTTGACAAAGATAGTAGGAAACTGTTTGCATTTGAATGGGAGAACCCCTACACCGGACGAAAAACACAACTGACTTGGACTCGGCTTCCTCAAGGATTTAAGAACAGCCCAACGATCTTTGGAAACCAACTAGCTAAGGAGCTAGAGACCTGGACTACCCAAGGAGATATTCAGGTACCCAGATCACAGTATCTGCTATTGCAATATGTTGATGACATTTTCATAGCAACGGAGGATAGATTCCAATGTATAAATGTTACAATAGCAATATTGAATCAATTGGGATTAAACGGATATAAAGTCTCCAAAGACAAAGCACAGATAGCATGTCAAACAGTATTGTATTTGGGTTGTGAAATTTCACAAGGACAGCGAAGATTGGGGATCAATCGAATTGAGGCCATATGTGCCATTCCAGAGCCTAGGAATTTACATGAATTAAGAACCTTTTTGGGAATGACAGGGTGGTGTCGGTTGTGGACTATGGGCTTATTGCTAAACCACTGTATGAAGTTCAGAAATCACCTGCATTTGTTTGGAGTAAACCACAGAAAGAAGCCTTTGAGAAGCTAAAATCAGCACTGAAAACAGCCCCCGCTTTAGGCCTTCCGGACTTGGCCAAGGAATTTCAATTGTACGTCCATGAAAGACAGAAACTGGCTTTAGGGGTACTGACCCAGAAGTTGGGCAGCTGGAAGAGACCTGTGGGTTACTTCTCTAAACAACTGGATTCGGTAAGTGCAGGATGGCCTTCTTGCTTGAGAGCTGTAGCAGCGACTGTGATCTTAATACAGGAGGCCAGGAAGCTGACTTTGGGTAAGCACATAGATGTATTTGTGCCACATATGGTGACAACTGTTTTAGAGCAAAAAGGGGGGCATTGGCTGTCCCCCAGCCGGATGATGAAATATCAGGCAATTTTAACAGAACAGGACGATGTAAGTTTGAAAACTACTAATTTGTTAAATCCAGCAGTTTTTCTTGGAACAGATCCAGAAGAAGGAACACTCGAACATGATTGCGTGGAAGTCATCGAACATACCTACGCGACTAGAGCTGATCTGAAGGATATACCCCTTGCAGATCCGGACTGGGAATTGTTTACTGATGGAAGCAGTTTCGTAGAGAATGGAACACGATACGCAGGGTATGCCGTGACTACATGGAAGGAAGTCGTAGAGGCACAAGCGCTACCCCCAGGAACATCAGCCCAGCGAGCGGAGCTGATTGCATTAACAAGAGCTTTAGAACTTAGTGACAATAAGAAAGCTAATATCTGGACAGACTCAAAATATGCTTTTGGTGTGGTACATATCCATGGAGCCCTATGGAAGGAATGAAGATTGTTATCCGCACAAGGTACAAATATAAAGTACTAAACAGAGATATTAGAACTAATAGCTGCTGTACAAAAACCAAACCAGGTGGCTATAATGCATTGCAAAGCACATCAAAAGGAACCGTCTAAGATATCTGAAGGGAATGCATTAGCAGATCGCGCAGCTCGACAAGCAGCTCGCCAGGTATGGAGCAACATAATGGCCTTAGTACCCCTAAAGGTGAGTCCACTTCAGACATATCTTACTCAGGATCCTGGTTATTCTAAAGAAGATGAAAAATTAGCAGAGCTATTAAAAGCCCGAAAGAACATGCAAGGCTGGTATGTTACCGCGACTGGGCAAGTAATAGTCCCTCCCGCTGTGATGCGACAAATCTTGCAAACAGAGCATCAGAAATGTCATTGGGGTGCAGAAGCATTAGTAACTTACCTAAAACGAGGTATGATTTCTACACAGATGTTAACAATGGCGAAAGCAATAGGATCTAAGTGTGAAATTTGTTTGAAAAATAATCCGATAGTTAGGAAATCAGTCCAAATGGGGAAAATCAAAGTAGGAATGGAGCCTGGAGATTATTGGCAAATTGATTTCGCAGAACTGCCCAAAGCCCAAGGGTATAAATATTTGTTAGTCGGGGTTGATACCTTTTCTGGATGGCCAGAAGCCTTTCCCTGTTGCACAAACCAAGCCAAGGAGGTAGTAAAATATTTGTTGAAAGAAATAACACCCCCTCCGTCATATAAAGATGTAGCTTAAATTTTGTGAAAATACTTGCATATAATTGAAGTATTTTCAGAGGGGGGAAATGTTCGGAAATGCAAGAGTTAAGTAGCAAGTTGTACTGTATATTAGAGTGTGTTTGTAAGGGGTAATCATAATAACCAAACAAAGGTAACCAATGGTGATGGGAAAATGTAATTAACTGTAACGGGAAAGAATGTATTCTAAGATCTTTAGGTACCTAAGAGAACAGTGTGACCTGATACCAGGGGAGTCAAGCAGAACCTTGAAAGACTTGGATGGAAAACAGACCCTGGAACTGAGTCAAAAGGAGTGAGGTGAAAAGTACAAAGCGAGGAAGACGTCTTACTTCATCTGAGGAAGACTTCTTACTTCATCATGACGACCACCGACGACCACTAGAGGGAAGACGAGCATGCGCAGAGAAGGAGGCTGATGTCGCAATAGGATGAAGTAATCCGTAATGCATATGTATAAGATAATGTAGCAACACTTGTTGAATATGTATGAGATTGTGTAATAAAATGGGTACTCGGCAAGGCCGTCTTCGGAGCCAGATTTGGGTGCGTACCCCTGGTTCCCGGCGCCTTGAAATAAAGCACCGCATATAACCGAAGAAAATTGGTTATGTGTTTGTCTCTGCGCTAACATTATGAAAAAAAGGTAACCCCATAAATGCATTATCACAGGGATATCTGAGTTAAGTACTAGTGCAGTGTTTTTCTGTCTAGAACTGCAAAAATTATTTGCTTTTTGTGAAAAGTTTTTATGTTTTTCTGAGGCTTGTCAAGAGTGCTAGCATTCACAGTGAGCTCAGGAAAAAGACCTAAATCCAAGCCATCAGTGCCAGTATATGAGCAAGCACTTGCTGATGTCTTCCCTTGGAGTCCTTTTGTTACTTCTCCAAAAGATCTGTTATATGACTGTATCAACACAAGTTTGTTTTTCTTAAGGCCTAGTCTGGATACAGGCCAGATGTTTTGCTGTATGCCCTGTAATAAGTAACTGGGGGTGATTTGCTGATCAAGACAAGTTGAACAAGGGGGAAAGAAACCATTGTGGTGGTCTTGAGAGACATCCTGTCTGACAGGAAGAGATAAGACCACAATGTTATCTTGAGTAAACATTAAACTGCATTGTCATGTCACTACGATAATGTATGTCTTTTGTACCAATCAAGCATGTAAAGAATAGATTGTATAAGCTAATTTTGTATCCGACGTTTTATCGAAACTACCTCAAGCAAGCACAGATCTGAAGAAATCACGATAACGGAAGAAGCAGAGGGGCGGACCGAAGATGTCAAAACTGACCTCCGTGAGGATAAAAAGAGCTGCTCAGATTGTTTGAATTTGCGAGCCTTGGAGGAGCTGCGACTCTCCGGCCGCCCAGCGCTGCTTTTGCTTTCCTACCTTAATAAATATTTAGTGAATCTGTTTTTGATTCAGTTGGTCTTAATTTCAACTATAACAAATTTGGTGCCGTGACTCGGATCCAGACAGCCGACTCGGAATTCAACTCTGGGAGGGCGCCCCATCTTCAGATGGTCCCGGAGGAGATTCTGACTTAGCTCACCTGGATTTTCCGAACTGAGATAGGAAAGCAAAAAGAAAGAAAAAGGAAATACTGCAGTTCCCCGTAATTTTTGTGCACGAAGAGCCGGACGAAGACTCGGAAGTGAGTAAGTATATTGCGGTTCCGTTCGGTTGGGGATTGGGTACCCGGGGTGCGAGTGAATGAGACGTCCACTGGACTTAGTAGTCCACCGGGCGAAGTGAGTGTGGACCTCCTAGTAGTGCGGTTCCCATTGTCCGCGAGGACGTGGGCCACGAACGGAGGGAAATCTGAGTGAAAGAAGGCACTCTCGGAAGATGGGACAGAAGAAGAGTAAGGCTTCTGGTTCCATGAAGGAGATACGGGGTGGGGGTGGGCTCCCTGATATACCCCAAGATAGCCCGTTAGGCCTAATGATCCAATACTGGGGAAGCTCCCCTTCTCGAAAGGGGAAGTCCAAGGAGAGTGAATATGCCTTTTTATGGATCCTGGGCACTGCTCAGACCGCTAATTTGTTTTCATTAAAAGAAAAGAAAAATGATAGGAAGAAAAGGTGGAATGTAGATGAACCTCCAGCGTCTCCCCCATCCTATGTTCCACCTCCTTCACCACCACAAGATCCTGAGCAGGATCTCCCTCTAATAGCCCCCCCCGAACCGGAGGAAGGGGCTCCTCCTTCTAATCGGAGAATAACTAGAAGTCAAACTAGAAAAAAAAGGGAGGAAAATTTATTGTATCCATTAAGGGAGACTGCTATGGGGGGACCACAACCCCGAGTTGGATTTGTATCTGTACCTCTCAGCTCCGGGGATGTGAGAGAATTTAAGAAAGAAATAGGACACTTGTTAGAGGACCCATTAGGAGTAGCCGAACGCTTTGATCAGTTCCTCGGGCCTAACATTTATACTTGGGACGAAATGAAGTCTATTTTAAAGATCTTGTTTACAAACGAAGAACGAGGAATGATCAGAACGGCAGGTATGAGACATTGGGACCAGAGACATCAGCAAGGTCCCGCCAGAGATGAAAAATGGCCCCTGCAAAGGCCCAATTGGAACAATCAAGACCCTGTACATAGAAATAATATGGTAGATCTCCGGGATATGATCATTCAAGGGATTAGAGATTCTGTACCCAGTAGACATGAGAAGATTTGGTTCACAAGAAATAGAATGTTTTTATTGTCGCAAGAAGGGACATTTGCAGAGAAATTGTTGGAAAAGGATGCAGGATGAGGAGATTTTTAAGGAAGATTAGGGGGGGTCAGGAGCTCTATTTGCTGGGGACCCCTAAAGTTACCGAGCCCTTGATAAAATTGAAATTAGGTCCTCAGCATGAAGTGTTCGAGTTCCTCATGGACTTGGGCGCCGAAAGATCAACCGTCCAAAAGTTACCATCTGGATGTGTAGAATCAAGGGATAAACTCCAAGTAATCGGTGCAAAGGGGGAACCTTTCAAGGTGCCCCTGATAAAAAGTGTAACAGTAGAAGCTCCAAATAAATATGGAGTGGGAACATTTTTAATAGTCCCAGAAGCTGAGTATAACCTTTTGGGACGAGACCTGATGGTGGAATTAGGAATCCATTTGGAAGTAGATCAAAAGAAACTAAAAGTAAGATTATGCTTATTAATTGCGGAAGATGAAGCCAGGATTAATCCAGAAACTTGGTATAGCCCAGGATCGGTGGGAAAGTTAAATATCAAACCGATCACGGTCTCCATAAAAGACCCAGATCAGCCAATTAGGATAAAACAGTATCCCATCTCCAGAGAAGGGAGAGAAGGGTTGCAGCCAGTAATTGGGAGACTTTTGGCCCAAGGACTTTTAGAACCCTGTATGTCTCCTCACAATACTCCCATATTGCCTGTAAAGAAGCCGGATGGGTCCTATCTCTTAGTACAAGATCTGAGAGCTGTGAATGAACGAACCATTACCCGGTTCCCTGTGGTGGCTAATCCACACACCATACTTAATCAGTTAAGTCCAGATTATAAATGGTATAGCGTTATAGATTTAAAAGATGCTTTTTGGGCCTGTCCCTTAGAAGAAAATTGTAGGGACTATTTTGCTTTCGAGTGGGAGAACCCCAAGACCCATAGAAAACAACAATTACGGTGGACCGTTTTGCCCCAGGGATTCACAGAGTCCCCGAACTTGTTTGGACAAGCTCTGGAACAATTATTGGAATCTTATGAATTAAGTCATGGACTAATTCTAATACAATATGTGTATGATTTATTGATCGCTGGAAAAACTCAAGAAGGAGTCAGAAATGAGAGCATCAAAATATTGAACTTTTTAGGCCTCAAAGGATTAAAGGTTTCTAAGTCCAAATTACAGTTTATTGAAGAAGAGGTAAAATATTTGGGGCATTGGCTCACAAAGGGACACAAGAAATTAGATCCTGAAAGAGTAAAAGGGATTTTGTCTCTAGCAGCGCCCACTAATAAAAGACAGATAAGACAGTTATTGGGATTATTAGGGTATTGTCGACAGTGGATAGAAAATTACAGCAGTAAAGTAAAATTCTTATACGAAAAATTAACTAAAAATGGGTTGGTAAAATGGTCCCCTGAAGATGAGAATCGTTGGGAGAATATAAAAAGAGATCTAGCGAAAGCACCTGTCCTCAGTTTACCTGATATCCGTAAACCCTTTCAACTTTTTATCAATGTGAATAACGGGACAGCTTATGGGGTTCTGACCCAAGGATGGGCAGGGCAGAGAAAGCCTGTAGGATATTATTCTAAAATACTGGATCCTGTAAGCCACGGGTGGCCCACTTGCTTACAAGCAATAGTGGCCACTGCCTTATTGGTAGAAGAAGTCAGGAAAGTCACCTTAGGAGGAGAACTAAAAGTATACACCCCCCATAACATTCGAGGAGTATTGAAACAATGAGCTGATAAATAGCTTACAGATAGTCGATTGCTAAAGTATGAGGGAATTTTAATTAACTCCCCTAGACTAGAAATGGAAACCACCTCTATTCAGAATCCTGCCCAATTTTTATATGGGGAACCTAGAGAAGATTTAACACATGACTGCCTCCAACTAATAAATTTGCAGACTAAAATAAGAGAGGATTTAGAAGAAGACGAATTAGATGAAGGAGAAAAATTATTTGTGGACGGCTCCTCACGAGTGGCTGAAGGACAACGGAAATCAGGATATGCTATTGTGGATGGGTATACTTTTCAGATAAAAGAATCAAGACCATTAAGTAAAGCTTGGTCCGCACAAGCGTGTGAGTTATATGCTATGTTAAGAGCATTAGAGCTCTTAGAAAATAAAATTAGAACTATTTATACAGATTCAAGGTATGCCTTTGGGGTGGTACATACTTTTGGAAAAATTTGGGAAGAGAGGGGCTTAATTAACACCCAGGGAAAAGGATTAGTCCATGAAAAGCTAATCCTAGAAGTTTTAAAGGCATTAAGAGGTCCCCTAAAAATACCCATAGTCCATGTAAAAGGACATCAGAAGGAACTAACCTATACTGTAAGAGGAAACAACCTAGCCGACACAGAGGCAAAAAGGGCTGCATTATTAATGGTTCAGACCTTGGGAGAGAAACCTGAAAGACTAAAATTAGATAAGACTTTCACCCTCCAAGAATTGGATAAGCTAAAACGAATTGGAGCAAAAAGAGATGGTGAGAAATGGCTGCTACCAGATGGCAGAGAGAGATCCTTCCAAAAGGACTAGCCTGAGGCATACTAAACAAGTTGCATAGTAAAACCCATTGGGGAATTCAGGCTTTAGTAGATCAGTTTGAGACAAACTATGCCTGTGTTGGAATATATGGTCTAGCTAAAAGGATCTTAGAGGGATGTCTAACCTGTCACAAAGTGAATAAGCGACATCTTAAGGAAAAGGTTCAAGGGGGTCGTGAATTGGCTAAAAGACCCTTTGAGAAAATACGAGTGGATTTTACCGAGCTGTCGAAGGTTGGGAGATATCAGTATTTATTAGTCTTGGTTGATCACCTTACGCGCTTTGTAGAACCCTTTCCAGTGGTAAAAGCTACTGCAAAGATGGTTATCAAAATTCTCTTAGAAGAAATTATTCCAAGATATGGAACTATCGCAGTAATTGACTTAGACCGAGGCCCACATTTTACATCCAAAATAATTAAAGAGACAACTGAGTTGTTCAGTACAAAATGGGAATACCATACTCCCTAGCATTGACAGAGTTCTGGGAAAGTAGAAAGAACGAATGGGGAGATAAAGAAACACCTAACCAAACTTACGGTAGAAACAAAAATTAATTGGGTTAAATGTTTACCATTGGCCTTGCTTTACATTAGAACTCAGCCAAGAACAGATACGGGTATATCCCCCTTTGAAATGTTGTATGGGATGCCTTATGACTTTGGATTATTAGTGGAACACCCGCAGGTCGAGGATAAAATTTTAACAGAATATATTTTAGAACTCACAAAAAGGAGACAGGAACTAAGAAAAAAGGGCTTGGTGGTACAACAACCTCCCTTGGACATTTCCATACACCGAATCCAGCCTGGAGACCAGGTACTGATCAAAACCTGGAAAGAAACCTCCCTAACACCCCGTTGGGAAGGACCCTTTGTTGTTTTACTTACCACAGATACAGCTGTAAGGACGGCAGAAAAGGGGTGGACTCACGCAAGTAGAATCAAAGGACCCCTTCAGAGTTCCCATTGGGAGACAACAGGAAACCCTGACAACCTAAAAGTTATCTTCCGGGGGGGGGGGGGGGAACGGATGAGTGAGACTATCCTTTGTAAAGATCACGATTGTAATTGTTATCCCTTTGTTTGTTATAAGCGTAAGCTTTGTAAAGAAAAGTGGTGAGTCCATTGCCTCTATAGGTATCCTCCTAGTGGTATTTGAGCAACTGGGAAATTATAAGAGATTCTAGAGAGTGGTAGAATATCTTTGCCAAAGGCATAAACCCTGAGAAGTGCTGTTTCCATGCAAATGAAACCTGTCCAACGAAAGCTGAAGTCGTGCAAGTAACTTGCAGACGAACATTGGCCAACGTGAGGCGTGGAGCTTGGGAAGGCATATAAGTCAAGGTTGACTAAATATGGAGGTTCCCCTGAAGAATACGACTGCTGCCAAGAAGATGATACACCTCGCTGCTCTAAGCAACAGAGTAGGCGGAGGAGGAGGCAGAGGCATACTGTTGTGGGGATTGAGGTTGATGAACCACCTCCAGAAATGGCTCGTGGAGTTCCTTGACTTACAACTCCTAACCCAAGTGACCTCAAAGCTTCCCCAATGTCTCCCATCTCTCTCAGGGAACAAAAGTCAAAACCAAAGTAATTATCGGAGACTTTGGGATACCTGTAGCAAAAATAAAGGCACACCACTTTTCTCAAACCTGAAATTAGGCTTTTAGATAATAGAGCTGTTACTAATGACAATAGGAACCAATGGAGAAGAGAGTCCCCATCAGCCTTACTTACCCCATGTGTATCCCTTGATGTGTTCAGTGCCTCCAGGAAATACTGCATACAAGTCACCATTATTCCAAGGATATTATACCATTCAGAAAAAGTGGTTTATGATTATTGGAACACTAGAGCATATCGTATTGTAAAAGAGAACCTATAACTGCTATTACAGTAGCCACATTATTAAGTATTGGAACAGTAGAGGCAGGAACCGGGGTAGTTTCCCTCGTTCAGTAACAACAAGAGTTTAATTCTCTAAGAGCAGCAGTAGATGAAGATTTAGAACAAATAGAAAAACCGATAGCTGCATTAGAAAAGTCCCTAACTTTGTTATCGGACAGAATAGGAGAGGGATGGATATCCTTTTCCTACAGCAAGGGGAGCTCTGTGCAGCCCTAGGTGAGGAATGTTGCTTTTATGCTAACCATACAGGGGTAGTAAGAGATTCATTAGCTAAGCTGAGTGAAGGATTAGAGAAAAGAAAACGAGAACGAGAGGCCCAGTCCTCCTGGTATGAATATTAGTTTAATCAGTCACCACAGCTGACGACCTTAATTTCTACCTTGGCGAGACCCCTCATAATGTTGATATTGGCTCTAACTTTTAGACCCTGTATCATTAATAAATTTGTAACCTTTGTTAAAAGCAGATTGGAAAAAGTGCGGCTAATGGTGATAAAGCAATCAGAACTAGAAATGAAAATTATACCAAACGAAGATCCTGAATTAGATGCAGCTTGTGAAGTATTGTCTCGGTTTGATCAGCAAATCACTTGTAAATAAAAGAAAGGGGGGAATTGTAATAAGTAACTGGGGGTGATTTGCTGATCAAGACAAGTTGAACAAGGGGGAAAGAAACCATTGTGGTGGTCTTGAGAGACATCCTGTCTGACAGGAAGAGATACGACCACAATGTTATCTTGAGTAAACATTAAACTGCATTGTCATGTCACTACGATAATGTATGTCTTTTGTACCAATCAAGCATGTAAAGAATAGATTGTATAAGCTAATTTTGTATCCGACGTTTTATCGAAACTACCTCAAGCAAGCACAGATCTGAAGAAATCACGATAACGGAAGAAGCAGAGGGGCGGACCGAAGATGTCAAAACTGACCTCCGTGAGGATAAAAAGAGCTGCTCAGATTGTTTGAATTTGCGAGCCTTGGAGGAGCTGCGACTCTCCGGCCGCCCAGCGCTGCTTTTGCTTTCCTACCTTAATAAATATTTAGTGAATCTGTTTTTGATTCAGTTGGTCTTAATTTCAACTATAACATGCCCCATGCATGTATGTCTTGAATTCTTGCTGAGATAATACATACAGTGTTAGCAAGAAAAATGAGTCATCGTTATAACTCAGGGTTTTTTTGTGGATTCTGAGTGCATGATCGTATTATACACATTCCTTCCATATGTCCAAGTCAGCAGGCACACACTGAGGCAACAGTAGATATACATTGGGAGATTAAGCTTTAACTTCTGCCTTGAAGAGGAACAAGACATAACCATATCCTTGAACTTTAAATGAGAAACAGACACACCTATTCTAATATTTTCTAGTAACTACTGCCCGCAGAATAGTTTGGTGGTGTCAGGGGCACCATTACCTCTACCAGAGGTGTTGCAGCTTTGATGAAGAGAGTCCCTGGGGATAGACATTCAAGGTAAGGTTTTTGTCTTGGATGCAGGCAGAAAGGAATGCAACATTTCGCCAGGGTCAGATTTTGACATTTTCCAAAGTTTGAAGCTGGAATTTTGGAAAAGGGGTAAATGATACTGCTTACCACAAGGGAATAGCAAAGGGATAGTGCAGAGCTTATACTTTCTCCCTAAAGCTGGGAACCAAAGATGAGTCTGTGGAGAGGGGAGCCTGAGATCCTTACCTGCTACGCTGTGCACTTTAGCAGGCTTTCCCCGACTCATCGTGCTGCTTCTCCCCAGCTTCACAGGCAGGGAGCACCATGCCCGGGGCACGTGTTCCCAGCACGAGGCAGACCAAGAGCTTCCTGGCCAAAGGTTCTGGTTTCTAGTAAACTAAAAAAAAAAAAAAAAAAAAAAAAAAAAAAATCAAAGGGAAGCAAATTGCTGTTCTTTCCCAGTTAGCCACCAGTGGAGGCTTGGAAGAACTTTACTTCAGGGGGCATCAGCGAAGCAGTCCTGAGAAGGTCCATCAGCATGGTGCCAAGTGCTACTGCAGGCGCTGTACAGTGAAGTTTTGCACAGCCCCACCAGGAAACAAATTACACTCATAAGACTCATCAGCCTTGTGAAAACATCCAGACACCGTCACCCACTGCCCTCTGGAGGCTGGCCACTCTCCAGCCAGGTCAGTGCCAGAGTGTGATGCTTGTGACCTGCTCCTCCCAAAAGGTCAAGGAAAAAAAACTCTCATTGCTGGGGCACAGCATTGCTATCTGAAGGTGCCTGACTCACTCCCAAGCACCTGATATCAAAAAAACAAAACAAACCCACCTGCCAAAGCAAACTGCTGGAGCTGCAGCCCCATAGCACTCTCCGTTAACCACAGCCCATGGGCACCTGCCAGACCAACAAGTGCAGCCCCAGGCCACATTCGCACTGTGCTCACCCAGGCAAAAACCAGTGCGGTGCCCTCAGCCAGCTCACACTCTCATACCTGAGCCTGGATGCACAAGCAGTATTTCCTAAACAAATTGCTAGACAAGAGATAACACCTCTCTCCTCCCCTCTTCCCCTGTGGGATGTTTTTTTAAGTCATCTGAAAAAAGAATGTCTCATATGCTGCTAATTATTTTTAGCATATGCTGCTGGAAGAGACTCATTTTCTCATTTTCCTCCCATTGACAGTCCAAGGGCATGACATGCATCCATAGAGGTGCAAGGAGGCCAAACCAGAAAGGCTGGGGATATGGTCTTTAGGTCTTACAGGGTTTTCCATGAAGTAGGTGACTGTCTGATGGCGGGACTGTCAGTGAGCAATAGTCCCAAAAGCTGTTACAGTTGTAAACAAGGGTCTTTACTCAAGTGCGTCACTATATTGTCTGGATGATGGCATAAGAAACTGGCCACACCAAGGCTGCCCTCCCTTCTCACACATGGTCTCTTTGCAATGCAAATCTCAAAATCTCACCAGTCCACAAGCCCTCTGAAAGCACAGAGGCAGGCATCACTAACTCATTTAGCAACAGGAGATATCCCATGAAATGGCAGTGACCTCAAATAAAACTGTTTCTGCCATTTCATATTACAGGGGCTTTGGCATCATTCCCTCCTCTGCAGGAAAGGACGGCGGGAGCACCACCTGGCTTGGCTATGGAGCACCTATGCTGCTGCCACCTCTTGAAAGGCCAAGGCCCCTTCCTGCAGGGGACAGGCTATCTTGCAAACCTTGAAAGAAACCAGTTACCTTCAACAACACTGATGTAAGGCCAGCAGACATACCTTGGAGCTATCATCAGGATGCTGGCACCTCTATGTTACCACCATGACACTGCCGCGGCACTCTTGCCCTGGGGGGCTCAGAGCAGAGGATGGCCCCAGGACAGTGCCCGTCACCAGGCTTTTGTGCCTTTGGGATTTTGCCTGCATTATCATGCTCTGCCCGGGTCAAGGTACCATATTTGCACCTCCTCCCTCAGCTCCGGGATCCGAGCCAGGATTGCAGCCACCTTTGCCACCTGCTGCATGGCAGTGATTAAGGGTAGATTTCTGCTTGCACCTTCCCCTTCATGTTCCCAAAAGGGATGCGACCGAGCCATGACAAAGGCACAAGGCCACATCCAGATCCTTCCTGCCCAGGATCAGGAATTAGGGAGATGATAATTTTTGATGACAGCAGCTGCGCTTTCCCCAGTGCTGCCGTGGCATCGGCAGCACATCTAGGAAATGGCTTTGCTAGGTAGGGAAAAATATAAGTAACTACAGCTTCAGGTAACTTGTTTGCTCAGCGCAACAGTATCAGACATTCAGCCGCACAGCGAGGTGAAGCCAGTGCATACGGGACTATCAATGGAAAGGCAAAAAGGTTATGGTTTTAGTATTGGCTAACCGGAAAATACCCTGACTGCCAGAAAACATCCTTCTAGTCACAGCTTTGCACACTGCAGGATAGAAGGGCAACTCCTTGCTTTGGGAAAGGATATTTATTTGCATCAAATGTTCTTTCTTATGATCATTTAATGAGAGGGATTTTATATTTTTTAAAGGAAAAAACTTTTGAAATTATTGCAATCATTATTAGTTTGTGAAATCATTTAGCTGAGTCAAGTGCTTTGAGGAACGCGACTGCATGGAAAGAGCAAGTCATGGCTGGCTTTCCCTGTAAAGGCAAAGTCCAAAATGGGCCACAACTCCTTCTGCTAAGGGCTAGTGATGACAGTCCAGTTTCAGCTGTACTCCTTGATGAGGATAAACAACCCAACCTCATTTACCAGAAGCAGTGGGTATCAGCCCTAGATAATGCAGCATCGCTTGCTTCCCACGCACCTATTGATACAGGGGTGCTGGACACAGGGTGGAGGTGCTACAAGAGTGCTTATATGACCCAATATTGCATAGGAAGAAAAAAAAAAGCACCAAACTGCTGGACCAAAACTTTGAGTCTCCCAGCCCAGGGCAAAGCAAGGGTGAAGGGTTGGCAGCGTGGAGGCAGCAGGGCGGACATGCCACCCACGGAAATGGCTGGCTCTGGGGCTGAGCCTGCGTGGACCTGGGCACCGGGAAGTGCAGCTCAGGGCCATGGCCTAGGAAGCTTTTGCTTCCCCTTGTCATTGCAGTCACACATTGCTCCACAGTGTCACTTCCCTGCAAGCATGTGTATCATGCCCAGCCACCAGCTCTGGGGAAGGCCATGGGGAACCTCCCCCTGGGGGCTCTCCTTCACACAACCCATGTGGCGCACCACACAGCAACCATTAGCCTTCAGTCAAATGTGAGAACGTAGCAATTTTGACACATTCCCATATAGATGAGCCTTTTAGAGCCATAAACAGCCACATCAGAGACATGTGGACCTTATTTGGACATAAGTCGGGTTGAGTGATGCTAACAGGAAACAGGAGAGGTGCAAAGACATAAAAAAAGAGAAATAAACCACAAACTTGATTCCAAATAGCCAAGTAGGTGTGTCTATTTATCTCATTTAGATCTGAGCTCTGTATGTTAGCAATACAGGAATAAAAAAGCCGTGCCCAAAACCACAAACTTCTGCCTTTTGTGCCAAGTTCCCCATTTGCTGATGACCCAAGGCCTTCAGAAAAAAAAAAACAATCATCTCTGGAACACATCTGAGTTAGGTAAACTTAAATGTAATTGTAATGTCTACCACTTTACATGGCTTAATGAATAAATGAAGTCACATGTACTAATCCATTTATGGATTAAGTCCATTGTGGCTTCTCTCTTTTGCATTCCTCTTTACTTAGCCATTGTCTGGGGCAATTAAGATCTTACAAGAGCCAGGCATTCTGAGGCTTGAGCTCTGTGGATCCCCAGCTCATGCTATGTATTAGCAGAAAGTGGGAGAAGGACAGACAGAAGGATGGATACAGGGGAGTCACTGGAAAGAGGGACTGGCCTGCCCCAGCACTGAGAACAGCAGGGGAGAGGGGAAAGCAGAGGAGATCTTCATGGCTAAAAATGTCTTTTTCCTTTTCCCCATACAGCCCTGGGGAAGAAACCAGAGGACAGACATGCCAGAGCAAGCTTGAGGGGGCTGCACACACTGCCCCACACCTCCCCATCCATCCCCTTCCCATGTTACTGGTTTTATGTCTTGCACATTCTTATCTGCAAAACAACACAGGCTCCGTAATGTCCCTCATTATAGCCGTTTGCAAGGGAGAGGGATGTTGGGAAAAGGAGTCCCAATGCAAACAGGGGACTGGGAGACCACAAAGCTTCTCCTTTTACCCTCCAGCCCAGAAAAGGGCCCCAGCATCTGTGGGGCAGGTAGGGAGCCTGATGCGCACTGGCCTTTCCTGCGGGGTGATTCAGCAGAAGTGCCGGGGGTTTTCCCACCTCATATGACTCTTGCTCACTTGCACCCCTGTGGCACGGCACCCAGAGAAGGAAACTGAAAGCAAACACGGTGGCTTTTGGGGCACAAGCCTGGGGATGAGGGAAAATGCCCTCTGCACCACCAGCACAGGAAAGCAAATGCCTTCCTCCCCTCGCAGAAAAACCCACCCAGCCCTTTCGGGCAGCAACGTGCACTGGAGGAAATGGTGAGGTTTGCAAGGCACAGCAGGAGAGACACAGGTGAGTGCCATGTGTGCACAGAGAAGAGGTGGGAGAGCAAGAGGGCAGGACTGCGCTGTGGCAAGTCGGGTGGGAGGTTCTAGCCATGCTGCTGCTGCGAACACCCAACCCAGCACTCAAACACAGAGCAATGCATGCAGGCTTGTGGATATAAATGTTTAACTCACAAGCTCCTTCCTCCAGCTCAGCCTACCCTGCAGCAACTAGCTGACGTGTCCGTGCGCTGTCAGGCAGCATGGGATTTTGGGCGCCTCTGGCATTCCACATGTCAGAGCAGCTCCCAAGGAGGACATCCAGACTGTGCTTTCTGGGCTGACTCATCTTTCTGGGAGGCAGGCTTGCTTCGAGCTGCCATGCAGTGACCATGAAGCCAGCTGTGTCCATAAAAAGGTGGACCACTTGATGCAAACTTTCCCAGTTTGGAGGTTATGGCTTCCACCTCCCACTATGAACTCCACTGCAGCTCCACTCCATCCATGGAGGGGTTACTTCCAGCCCAGCCCACACTGTTGGCTTACTGGGGTTTTGGAGGGGAGTTTATCCTCAGGGTAGGTTGAAGACAATAACAAATACCAGTTTAAGATTAGCTGCATATACATATTCCCTACACATACAACCCATTCCCTTAAAGCCCAGGTGCTGGGTAGGAGGTACAGAGCGGTTTATAGGTGACCCACTCCAGAGACTGCTGTTCTTAATGAAAACGCTACATTTCACTTTTGCCATCCACATTTTCCTTGCAAAGAGGCAGGAAAAAAAAAAGCACATCTTCCAAGATACCAAAGTAGATCCTATACAACACCTTCTAACACTTCTTAAATGCTTTAATCCTGTTCACACTGAATTACAGTTCTTAGAGGGTGTTATTTTACTTCTTGCTTAGATGCACATCTGGACAGCGTTAACAGTTTGACTGTGCTCTCCAGGATAACCTTGTCCCTGTGATGTCAGTTCCAACTGTGGACTAGACAGACTTTAGCATAACAGAAAAAAATACCTAGAGAAGTACTACGGATACCATTTATTTTCAAAATCACTAAAAACCCCAAAGAAAACAGTTTATGGCAATACAGATTTACATAACATAGACAGCAAATTGAAAAATGTACAATCTATTTCATGTTATTGCATGCACTTTTTATAATACACAAAGCATTTTAAACAGTTTTCATTAAAAGAAGTTTTATTTATATAAATAAAAGTGTAAATATACAATATCATACAAGAAGTGTATCAGCCTAATACACAAAACCTACCTAGAGTGGGGTCCTAATTTTTCACATGATCTAGTCTACTTCTCATCAATATTTTCACGTATACATTTATATACCCTAAACATAGAAGCAGGTAAACATTCCTATCTGGGAATGGTTCCTTCAGATTTTGACAAGAACCACTGCAGAACATTAACTAGGGTTAATTTTAAGTGAGGGTCATTAGAAAACATGAATCACTCAACAGTTTCTTAATACTTATCTGCCCTCAATTTTTTATTATTTTTTTAAGCAAGAAAATGATCCAATATTGCTCCCTCCCTAATTTAGGCCTAATCTCACAGTTTTTAATACAGATGCAGTCCCCACAGAAGCTGGAAAGAGCTTCCAGATACAAAAGGCTGCAGAATATGCAGTAACAGTATCACACCTTGAGCTGCCCCAGACCTGGGAAGCAGCAAAGCCCTCCACCAGACCTTCTCCCTCTAGGAGCAAATTCACCTTACCTGGCATGCCTTCAGGTCCCTGGTGAAGAGTTGTGGACCAAGTGCATAATTTCATCCTAATTTTTGGTCTTCCAAGACGCAGCTGCAACTCTCTGGAGAGTCACTGCTCTCCTAGAGCTTGGCCAACCTTCTGGCACGTCAAAGAATCACCATGGGGATTGATATGCAAACAGCAAGGTCAAAAATGCTCATGAACCTACTGAATACTGATGAACTAATGCAACTTCTCTGTCTGGTGCAACCAGGCTCTCAGAAAAGGAAAATTTACTTTGCCAGGTGTGTAACTGAAGGTTTATTATATGTTTGGTCTATCCATCCTGTTTGTAATAAAGCAGACCCATATTCTATAAATCCTGGGGCTTTTCTGGGGAATGTCACCCCAATAGAGACATCAGGAAATGCTACTGTAATCATATCAACACTGGCAACATCAGGAAAGATGTTTCTTGTTCCTTCACGAAAAAAAAGGGAAAAAAGTATTTTCAGGAACAGAAACAATCGGGGTTAAATACTTTTTTTTTTGCTGTAAAGTTAGTAGAGAAGTGTATCATTCTACCCATAGTAACTATCAGACTGAAAACATTAAACCTATCTTTTAAATTATAGCCACTACTGAATCACACACAAAAATCCCCACCTCTCTTTGCTGTTACTCAGTCAACACATATCTATGTGCATGTAAAAGAAATACCCAACAGTATTCGATTACTGAAAAATGAAAGCCTTCCAAATCACTCACAATGAACCTGCAAATAAGTGTCTGAAAATATTCACCACGTATCATTTTAAGACACCTCTAATTAAGTTTAATTTACAAAATTAAGACTTTACCTTTGAGCTCACACTGGTTTAAGAATGAGGGAGCCATATACCTCCATGTGTTGGAATCTCCAAAATTTTAAACTGTGGACTGAAGAAAAGCGCCATTTCCTAAAACACAATTGTGATTTACCACATTAAAGTAGCAAAAAATCAGTACTGCATTTGTATGTATTATACATATACAGGTATGTATACACTATGCTACATTAAATTTCACATGCATTTTATGTATCTATTATACACACTATTACAATCAGATATTGGTCATTCCTGAACAAGGCCTCGCCATTTAATTGTCATTGCCAAATGTCTTCTCCCTGTTTTTCAGCAAACATGCAGAGGTGACCTCTTTTATCCCACCACAGGCCTGCAACCTTAGTGTGGGCCTCTGACCCAAAGTGCTGCATCCTCCTGAAGCCTCTCCCACCACTGAGGTGACCGAAGGCAAAGACCAGTCCTGACAGAGCAGCTGAGCTTCAGGGTCACAAGGGACTCAACTCCACAGTCATTTCACAGCACTGATCCTGAATTAGTTTCAACAGAAATCCTATAGGCAAAGCAGCTGTAGGACTACATACGGCATTGCCTTTCCTGTAACCAAAAGTTGCATCTCTCCCTGGATTCACATGCTAATACATGTCACTGAAAAATAATTAAATCTATTCATTTTTAGGCAAACATCGCACAGCTTTTCTGTTCTTCTCGTCTCGGGTTGCCTCCCAGAATTGAATCACAAGTTGCAGTCTAATGAAGCTGTCATAGAAATGAACCAAACCGAGTGTTCCACTAACCTGGAAGCAAATGCTCCAAGCACTGTTGAATAAATGTAAATAAATTGAACTATAGCATGCTCTTGGGGTAGGGCCAAGCAACAAGTTTGGACCTTTTTGTAACAGCTACGCAGTATCTTGGCTCAATAGCAACGTAGGCAGCACTTCAGATTTTGACCGGCTTCAGGCTGAGAGCTCTTCACCCTGGGCATGCCGGGCTCCAGCCTAACACAACAAACCACCTGAGCAGTCTGGAACAAACAACTTGTTCTCAACTGATAAGGATGCTGGCCCATATCCTCTTCTATCTCTTTTACGTTGTTTAGCTATCCCATAGGAAGAGAAATAACAGAGTCTAATCTCTTCCACCCATACACCCCTCCCAACGCAGCAGACTATAAATAATACTCAGCGGCATGACCCACTACTGATATGTCTACTGCGAGCAGAGGTGAGAAAATCCAAACTAAGGGCCTGCGGCATTGCAACACTTTCAGTTTTGCTGTATCTAACACCATGGTTTCTCCCATCTACACAAACAGTTTTCAGTTTCACAATCTAGAACCCTCAGCATCAGACCATTCCTGACACAGCCGGGTGTACGTATATCTTGCACACACATAGAATCATATAATAATTTGGGTTGGAAGGGACCCTTAAAGGTCATCTAGTCCAATCTCCCCTGCAATGAGCAGGGATATCTTCAACTAGATCAGGTTGCTCAGACCCCCATCCAACCTGATCTTCAATGTTCCCAGGGATGGGGCATCTACCACCTCTCTGGGCAATCTGTTCCAGTGTTTCAGCAACCTTATTGTAAAAAATTTCTTATATCTAGTCTGAATCTTCCCTCTTAGTTTAAAACCATTACCCCTTGTCCTATTGCAACAGGCCCTGCTAAAAAGTTTGTCCCCATCTTTCCTGTAGGCCCCCTTGTCGAGGTTTCAGCCAGACTGGCCACTGAGGCAAATGACAGATGCTCTCCCCCACCTCTTTCTCCAAGGAGATGAGAGAGAGAAAGAGACTTATGAGTTTAGAAGGAACTGAACTACTTTAATGAAATATTAATAATAAAATAAAAAGAAAACAAGGAAATATATACAAAACCGGATCAAGCTCCCAGGATGACAATCACAACACCAGCTGGCACTGGGAAAGTCCCAGACTGCACTCAGTGACGGACGACAGACAGGAACTGAATTCCGGATCTGGATTCAGGAATGCATGGATCAGGATCAAAGGCAGATGAACAGACAGAGTCCTCCTTGGATGCCAGCCATGGAAGAAAGAGAACACTGAGTCTTTGATCCCTCAGCTTTTATACTGAGCATGAGGCAGATGGGATGGAATACCCTGTTGGTCAGTTTGGGGTCACCTGTCCTGTCTGCTCCTCCCTGCAGGTGGGGCCCCTCTATGCTTTTCCACTTCTAACCCTCCAACGGGGCAAGTAACAAAGTTGGTTGGCCTTGGGTGTTATAGCAATAAGTCTAAGCAAGAGCCTCTCTGCATACCATGTCTGGACATCAGCTATAAACATAGGTCTTATCGCTCTGAGGGAGCGAACATTGTCTGCACAATATGCTGTTAATTTCAGTAGTTAGAAGAGGCCCAGCTAAGAAGCAAAGTTACTGAACAAAATTGGTCTTGTTTTACCTCAAACCAGGACAGTCCACAAACAGCAACACTAGGGAAAGCCTCAAGGCATTCTCAGCAGGTTCCTGAAATTACATTTTATCCAACTTGGCTTCAGACTACAATAAAAAGTAAAACCATCTAAATTACCTGTGTCTCTGTTTCGCATTTTAGCAAAAATACTTTTCTGACACTGTTTATAAATGTGTAGGGGAAGACATTCTAGCATTCACAATGAAGTAAATATTCAAGTTTTTGAGCTTGTCTAATAAACCACCAAGAGTTTTATCCTACTCAGAAAACACTTAGAAATCCAATCCACAAAGCTTGTGAGAACTCCCCAAAGTCATGTATCTGTAATTTTTGGCTCTGTTGCAACTTAGACAAGAAAAAAAAACCAGCTCCACCTTATCCTTCTGGCCACACATGAATGTATCACTTCACTGTCTCACAGGAGGCTGCCCTGATGTAACCATGCCATTTTAATTTTCCTCACATTCAAGGAAACTGAGCTTATTCTTTCAGTTCTGTATGCCTCATTAAACTAAACCAATAAATCCTGCCCAATGTTGTCCCCACATTAAGGACAAGGGGAGCTTTAATACGCACAGTAGTTTGAACAGATTTGAGGGAGATCTAAAAATAGAGCCTATTTTGCCAGTTCATTAAGTAGCTCCAGGATCAAGCAATGGTGACATCTCAATTGATTTCAAAGGAAACAGCGCTATCACAAACACGTGGTCCTGGCACTACACCAGAATGAACAACTTCCCCCAAAGTCCTTGCTTGGGCAAAACTACAGCATGACCAGACCCTTAATTAGGCAAGATGAGGAGCAGGATTATGAGAGTCTGCATTACTTAAGTGCAAACAGCTTGACAATCGTTGCTGATCTACAAAAACAAGGAGGCACACATGAGATGATACAATTTAATAAGCAAACTGCTTTCCTGCTGCCACTGCTGAGCTCCTAAGCTCCTGTCTTTCCCATCAGTGAGCCTATCCGACTCCCCACGGCAGAGCTTGCTGGGTTTCTTCATTGAAGAGCACTAGCAGCACACAGACAAGTTTAACCTGATAGTTAGGAAGCGAAACAGTGAGAATTAGACTGAGCAGTCTGCGGCATGCCAAATTCAGTCCCACCTTCACTGGCAAAGCAAGTCCACTGTCCTTTAAAACAGCAATGTGAAAGAGGAACAGCAATGCCCCTGCACACAACAACCCTGCACAACCTCCATGGGATAACTCCTGATCTTCTTTTGTCCTGATGAAACCAAGACAGCTTTTTCTTAAGCAGCACTACACCAAACATATTTAATCACAAAATACCCCAACATTGCTGTCTGTAGGGCAGCCAGCAGGGTGAACCCAACAAGTCTCCAAGAGCAGCTAGAACCAGCCCCTTCAGAGAAAGGTGCAATTTTGCCCAATGCAAACCTGAGTTTACCTGGTCCTTACACAAAGTCTTTCTTCCTAATACCTCGAGACTAACTGATGCCTTAGAGGCTTTAACCTTTCCAAAAGTTTTGGAGATTTTTTTCAAATATCTGTTATAATTCTAGTTGTTCCAGTTACTTGTGCAATTATTTATTTCTTTCTGGGGCACAGCATGCTTTAAGCCTTAAATGTGCCTGGTAGGCAGGGAGCTCCACAGGCCCCTTTACCTTGCAATATCTTCACTTTTAAATTAGCTCTTTCAATTTAATTGAATCCATCTCCCCAATAAATTACATAATGCAGCACTACAATTTACTGGAATTAACACTGCAAATGATGCAGAGGACATGGATTTTCTAATCTTAGCACTGAGTTTTCCATGCCTTACTGCTCTGGTTTAGAGCATGAACAAAGCTTTCCAGATGCTGGAAAGAGCCTGATGAGCCAGGACACACCGCATCAGGGGCTGCAGCATCCAGGAGCACCTTTCCGAAGCAAAGCACCTCCCAATGACCAATGAGCACCCTCAGCTGAACCATGGGGTTCACAACAAGGCCAAATTAAACCCAGATTTAATTGTTTCTGGAGCAAGCTACAGGACTCCCCTCTTCCAAAGGACATTGCCATTCCCCTCTGTCATGGCACAAATACAGAGAACCAAACAGAACCAGGGATGGAGGAAAAGGGGAGGAACATCACCTCCATGTCAGCACTAATTCAGTGCCTTAACTGGCATCTTAGAAAAACCTGGTGTTCTGGTTTCTCCCCCAGCCCAGATGTGAAGCTGCTGAGGAAGACAGCAGCTCTGCATGTTGGTCAAGGCAGGCTCCACCAGTGAGGCTCCAGGAGGGCTGAGACTTGGGCTATATTTAGCGCCACTGGTGAAGCAAAGCACCATCTGCCTTCCCCACCAGCACATCTGGGAATTACCCGTGCCAGTACCACCAGGTGCAGCTTGTACTTCCTCCTGTCTGGGGAAAGGAGATGGGAACCTGAGGCCTCCATTACCTAATTATAAGGAAAACTCCTGGTTCGTGTGCAGCAAGGAGATCAGGAAGTCTGATAAACAGTCAATAACTGGAGCTGCCCTGTTTTTTGAGCAGGTGAAAATGCCAAATAAACAAAACAAAAGCCTTTAAAGTGGTCTCCAAGAATGCCTGGTGTCGTGGTTTTGGCCAAATCAGCTGCTGGGGACATAGGGGATCCCAGATGGGACCGACAGATGCTCCCCTCTACCCCTCTTCAAAGAGAGAGGCAGAGGAGGGAAAAAGAGACTTATGAGTTTAGAAGGAACTAAACTACTTTAATGGAATATTAATAATAAAATAAAAAGAAATAATGAGAAATATACAAAACTGTATCAAGCTCCCAGGATGACAATCACGACACCGGCTGGCACTGGGGAAGTCCCAGGCTGGACTCAGTGACGGATGGGAACTGGATTCCAGATCAGGACCAAAGGCAGATGAACAGACAGAGTCTTCCTCAGACGTCGGCCATTGAAGGAAGAGAGACCTGACCCTTTGATCCCTCAGCTTTTATACTGAGCATGAGGCAGATGGGATGGAATACGCTGTTGGTCAGTTTGGGGTCACCTGTCCTGTCCGCCCCTCCCCGCAGGTGGGACCACTCTACGCTTTTCCGCTTCCAACCCTCCAACGTGGCAAATAACAAAGTTGGTTGGCCTTGGGTGTTATAGCAATAAGTATAAGTAAGAGCCTCTCTGCATACCATGCCTGGGCATCAGCTATAAACATAGGTCTTATCACTCTGAGGGAGCGAACATTGTCTGCACAATATGCTGTTAATTTCAGTAGTTAGAAGAGGCCCAGCTAAGAAGCAAAGTTACTGAACAAAATTGGTCTTGTTTTACCTCAAACCAGGAAACCTGGTCTATCATTCTACCAAATGCCTGCATTCAAAAGCCACCCTACGCCTTCACTGTAATGCAGTAGTTGCTAGAAAGGGCATTGCTGTCAGCTTCAGGAGATACAAAACCCCAACAATTATTTTTATTGCTCTTTACTTAGTCTATAAAGTAGTCACACACAAACCTGCATGTGAAACGTAACCCGGCACTCACCAACACAAGTCAGCAGCAATACTTGTTCATGCACCCTCAGCAAACAGAATGGAAACACGCTACAGCAGAGCTGACTTGCTCTCATCTTCCATAATGCTCTATTTATTTTGTACGAGACACCCCAAAACCTTCTTCAGTATGTTTGATACCAGGAGCCCAAACACATTGACCACAGCCCAGAGGATGCTGGCAGTCTACAGGTTCTTGATGTAGCTGGATCCCAGCTGCACTGGCTCCAAAGACTCACTGGTGCAATGTTATATTTGGGGTCAGGGCTGCAGTTAATTAAAGCAGATTTCATTTTCAGGTTTCCAAATGGTAGCTAAAATTAATAATAATGTTTTGAAGAGAAAAAAACTTTAAAAATCTCCTTTTAAATAGGAAGAAATGCAGGAACTGGCTAATGCAGATAAGTTCTCCAAGAAACAGATATCACAGATGACACATACCTTGTAAACAGTAAGAAGCTCCCAGCTAAACAGTTCCCAATCCTTTTTGGGCCAGATTACTCTTCTTTTGCAATATATTATGATTTTCACTAGAAATATCTTCTAAGCTAAAGGAAATCAAAATCATACATTTCTGAAATGGTGCACAAACAGATCACTGCTGTTTTCTTTTTTATGCTTTATCCTCCCCCCCCAAAAAAATAACATCAAAAAGCATGACACATTTGCATGTAGTTGAATCGTTGCCCACGAAATGTCTCCATGTGCTGCAGAGAGGTCCCAGAAAGACAAACATAGAACTCAAGTTGTGTGAAAGCCTGTCCAGCTCCTCCGTTATTTTCTTTAATAAATGCTCAGCTCCTGGCTTAGCACAAATCCAGAGCCTATGCATCATGACAAACAATAAATTGCTTCTGCCTTTTTTTTTTTTAATGTCAACCTTTTTACTCACAGTGAGGGACAAAACAAGCAATAAACAATCCTCAAAATAAACAACTCTTCTGAGAAGGAAGCAAGACCTTTCTAATACCAACGTCAACCCAGAGCTGCAGAAAGCATTCCCATGACACAGCTGATGGAGAGCTTTGGATTTTAGCTCCAAAACCACATTTTATATGATCCTAAGTACATGAGAGGTTACGGAATACATAAGCATTAAGTGTCTTGCATACCTGAATCAAAGATCTGAAGCCTCATATATTACATAGGCGGCATTTATTCAAGCACAGCACATCTACAATAAGTTTTAATTGACCCCAACCAAGGCTGGACCGTGTACACGCTCAAGAATTTGCAGATAAACTAACTGCAGATGTGATGATACAACATTCATGCCAACTCTCAAATCCTAGAGCCTTTATCATCCTTCTGTTAATGTATGTGAACTGCATGGTTGTGACAGCATCTCTCTTGTTCCAGTGCCATGAGGGGGTTATTTTTAGCATGTTAAAGGCAGTTCATCTCCTTCAAAACTGGGCAATTATCCAAACAGCCAAAGGAGAGACAGGTTGTACTGAATCTGGTGCTTTATGGGAAAAACCCTCACCCACAAAAACAAAGAACATGCAGAACCTGTACTGCAGATAAACTTGCGTTTCTATTGCTCTGCTGACTTGGCTTTCAAACACGTCACATGGAAGAGCAAAACATTATAACTCTGGGCATTGTCTATGCTAAGTGCTGCGATCAGAGCAGGAAAACAGAGCATGGCGCATCAGCCAGGGCGTGATGTGGCAGTTTGCACAGCAGTTCATGCAGGAAGGGTGTAATCACTCTACCACCTCAAGAGGTGAGTTCAATTGGCGGTGTCATGGTTTAGGCCAAATCGGGCACTGGGGACATAGGGGACCCCAGATGGGACCGACAGATGCTCCCCTCTACCCCTCTTCAAAGAGAGAGGCAGAGGAGGGAAAAAGAGACTTATGAGTTTAGAAGGAACTAAACTACTTTAATGAAATATTGATAATAAAATAAAAGGAAATAATGAAATATTTACAAATCTGTATCAAGCTCCCAGGATGACAATCACAACACCAGCTAGCACTGGGGAAGTCCCAGACTGCACTCAGTGATGGATGGAAAGCGGATTCCAGATCTGGGGTCGGGGTCAGGGTCGGGGTCGGGGTCAGGGTCAGGGTCAGGGTCAAACAAACAGACAGAGTCCTCCTCAGATATCAGCCATTGAAGAAAGAGAGACCTAACCCTTTGATCCCTCAGCTTTTATACTGAGCATGAGGCAGATGGGATGGAATACCCTCTTGGTCAGTTTGGGGTCACCTGTCCTGTCCGCCCCTCCCCGCAGGTGGGACCACTCTACGCTTTTCCGCTTCCAACCCTCCAACGTGGCAAATAACAAAGTTGGTTGGCCTTGGGTGTTATAGCAATAAGTATAAGCAAGAGCCTCTCTGCATACCGTTCCTTGGCATCAGCTATAAACATAGGTCTTATCACTCTGAGGGAGCGAACATTGTCTGCACAACATGCTGTTAATTTCAGTAGTTAGAAGAGGCCCAGCTAAGAAGCAAAGTTACTGAACAAAATTGGTCCTGTTTTACCTCAAACCAGGACAGGTGGTCATCACAACTATGGTATCCACCCAAGTAGAAAGCCATGTTTTCTGCACTTGGCAGAAAGGATGCAGCAACACAGATAGAGCTTCCATGAAAACATGTTATCATCCAAGTCTCCGGCTGTAGGGAGTACCAGAGCCTTTCACCGGTAACAGATGGCAGTATTGAGAACAGCTGTGTGAGGTGTGACCAGGTGGATGATCAGCCTGGTGGGAGAGCTATGAGAGGGAATAGAAAGGTTAAGGAGTCTCAGAAGGAGAGAGACTGGTAGAAGCATACTCTGCCCTTTCTGAGACAGAAACAGGAGCAGACATCAGGAAAATCCCAAGATCAAGGGGATCCTGTATTCTCCCCCTACCAGGCTGAAGGTAGTAGCTTAAAGGAGAGGAATGAATGGAGGCAAGTTCACGCTCGGGGCAGCAGGCAAACCCCCCTCCTTGTCCACTTTGTCTTCCCAGGTGTCTCTGTACAAAAGGTATGAAGCTCTGGATGTAGAAGGCCAGTCAATAGATAATGATGCGGATGACAGTCCATCTTCACCAGAGGTGCTGCCAAGGTAAGAAAGGCCTACCCTGTGTATCATGACCACCTCCATGAGGAAGAAAAGACAGGTTATAGTTGTAGGCAACTCCCTTCTGAGGAGAACAGAGGGTCCAATATGCCAGACAGACTCTCTGCTTAGGGAAGTCTGCTGCCTCCCTGGGGCCTGGGTTAGGGCCATCACTAGGAAACTTCCTAGCCTGGTATGGCCCTCAGACTATTACCCACTGCTGCTTTTCCATGTGGGTGGCAATGAAGCCACAACGCGTAGTCCAAGGGCAAACAAAAGAGACTTCAGGGCCTTGGGACAGTTGGTAATGTAATCTGGAGTACAGGTTATTTTTTCCTCTCTCCTCCCAGTTGCAGGCAGTGACATTAGAAGAAACAGATGAGCCCAATCTATAATACATGACTCAAGGGCTGGTGTCACCACCACAATTTTGGATTTTTCAATAATGGGAAGGCCTACGCAGCACCAGGTTTGCTGGCATCAAATAGGATTCACCTTTCTTAAAGGGTGAAGAGGGTTTTGGCTCATAAACTAGGGAGGCTCATTGACAAAGCTTTAAACAAGGCTTGAGGGGAGAAGGGGGCAATATCAGGCTTGCCCGTGACAAGCTGTGGGACGACAGGCAACAGTTAGAGGGATGGGGTGCTAGCAAGGGCCTGCAGCTTGTTGCTCCAAGATGTGCTGGCTACACTGCAGCACACTTGAAGTCTTACAGAGATGAGCCAGGGGCTCCTGAGGTAATAGGAGCCTAGAAGGATACACCACTGAAATACCCCAAAGGAATTAAGGGATGTTCCTCTAAGAAGGTGACACAGTCAACAGCCAGACTGAAGTGCCTCTGCTCCAGTGCACACAGCATGGGCAACAAACAGGAGGAGCTGGAAGCCACCGTGCTGCTAGAAAGCTATGACCTAGTTGCCGTTACTGAAACCTGGTGGGATGAATTCCATGACTGGAGTGTGGCTATCAATGGCTACAGGCTGTTCAGAAGCAACAGGTGAGGAAGGAGTGGAGGCAGTCCACTCTACATCAAGAAATGGATAGTGTGAAGAGCTGTCTCTGAAGAATAGCTATGAGCGGGTTGAAAGCCTATGGGTAAGAATTAGAGACCAAGGCAACCTCGTGGTTGGTGTCCACTACAGGCCACCCGATCAAGGGGAGCCTATTCATGAAGCCTTTTTACTCCAGCTACAGGAGGCATCACTCTCAAAGGCTCTCGTCCTGCTGGGGGACTTCAACCACCCCAACAGCTGCTGGAAAAGTAGCACAGCAAGCTGTAGGCAATCCAGGAGAATCCTGGAGTGCATTGAGGATAACGTCTTAAGCCAGGTAATTGACAGCCCCACCAGAGGGTATGCGATACTGGACCTGATGGTCACCAATGCAAGTGAGCTAATTGCTGATGTCAAGCTTGGAGGCAGCCTAGGCTGCAGTTGATCATGCACTGGTGGAGTTCACAGTCCTGAGGGATATGGGTCACACAAAAAGTAAAGCCACGACCCTGAATTTTAGGAAAGTAAACTTCCATCTCTTCAAGGAGTTAGTCAATAGGACCCCCTGGGAACCTGCCCTCAGGGACAAGGGAGCAGAACAGAGCTGGCAGATCTTTAAGGACACTTTCTATAGAGTGCAAGAGCTCTTGATCCTCAGGTGTAAGAAATCAGGAAAGGAGGGCAAGAGACTGGCATAGCTGAGTCAAGACCTGCTGGTCAAACTAAAGGGCAAGAAGGAAATGCACAGGCAGTGGAAGCAGGGACAGGTATCCTGGGAAGAGTATAGGGACGCTGCCCAGTTGTGTAGGGATGGGGACAGGAAGGCCAAAAGGTCACTGAGCAAATGCCATTTCTGATGGTGCCAGATTACGCACTAGTTGTATTCCTTTCATCAGTCACTTCCATATTTATCTCCTTGATGCTCCTTAATGCAGAGAGATCTGCAAAGTGCCATAGTCCTCCTTCACATCCCTTCTTACCCTGGCAGCCCACCCGTTGCAGGGCATCTGTGTGGCCGAGGGTGCTTAGCACCTGTCTCTGCCCAGCCTCATTTCATCCTTTCCCTGTACAGTCACCCCTGCCTGCACCCATCTGAATGGTGGTGGAGAAAGTACATGTGGCCCCAAGACCATGATTCACCATCTTAGATCAACAGAGATATGGTGATGAGGTGGTTGTCTGAAATATCGGATTCGTTACCTGGTGTGCAATAGCCAATCTCACACACCAGGATGAGATGTTGATTATTTATTTCAGAGTTGCACAAGGCTGGGTGTTCAGTAGTGTCCCACAAATCAAGTACACCAAACAGGACTCTCTGCACAGTTTATATACACATTTTACAACATCATTATCATATTAGTACCTCCTATCTATATTTGGTTAGTAATTTACATACAATTACACAATCTAGTTACAGCTACTACACATGCTCATGGGAAGGGTCTTCACTTGGGCTAGGGTCTTCTTGATCTATAGGTGTGATTTTTAGTATTATAATGAAGGTAGTTCAGCTTCGGACACTTAGAATTTTCACTTCTCTGCCAAGTTGGCTAAACATGTAGATTAGTAGCATCTTCAAGGTCTGTATGCCCATCTGCTCCAGAATGTTTCTCTTCAAGAATGATAACAATACTTGCTTTCTTTGATTAGGAGTTCTTTCTCTAATTCATCCTTGACTGATTCAAGGATAGAATCCTCCTCATTCATGAGAACATACACATGGCCTCTCAATGCTAATTACTATTGACTATTTCAGGAACATGCTTTGATAACAAGGTCAGCTGGCATTCAATTAAATATTATACATGTGAATATTAACTTGCAAAGTTAGGAAGTTAAGTTGCAAACAACATCTGGCTGGGAGAGTAAGAGGGCTTTTCTACTCTGTATTTCTGCACAGCACCCAGCCCAGGGGGATCCCAGTCCAAGGCAAGTGGTCTGCTATGGACCACCACCCCGACTGAAACACCATACTGACTGTGATTCAGTTCTCTTGCTCTCTGGTTCAGCTGTAATGAAAAAGCAAGCTTTTTGTGGGGGGGGGGGGAGGGAATCTCATCAAGAGCAATACTAAAGCTATTGCTGTGGGCAGATTCCTCCGTTGCGGCACATATGTAGCTACCTAGAGCAGCTGAAGTGGAGGAGCCCGCATCTGCTGCATCTTTCTCTACAGCTTAGTTCCCTATAATGCAAAAAGCAAGATACCAGGATGCTTCTCAGATGCAGAACTTCATGAGGCATTCACTGCTTGACAGCCTAACTCTGCCCATTCTCCCTCTCTCCCAGCAGCGCTCCTGCCCACATCTCTTTGAGACGCTGTTACTCTGTATAGAATAAGTGGTGACTGTGAAACCCTGACAAAGGAGAGGGAACAAATGGGATATTTCTATTTCTGGAATTGCCCATTAGAGAAGCTATTCTGTGGCGCACAGCATGCCAGCACACTTTAAAAAAATAAATAGGAACAAGAATATTAGCAGAGGAAGCAGATGTGGCCCCAAGACTCATTGGGTTAAATCAACCAGCTGAGGCCAGTGCTTCTGTTTATCAGCTTTTAGTTACAAATATGGCAATGGGGACAGTGATTCTATTACTTAAATTTTACATGCTGTCTAAAATACAGCAGTGATTAATGTCTGTAACTAAGGCAGCTAGCTAGCTAGATGTGCTGCTTTTAGAATTTGGAAGCTATTTCAAGGTCAAGAGGTTTAGTTTTCTTCCTAAAGTGGGTTTTCAGCTGGTAAAGTGGGCTTCTTACAGGATCCGTATTTATAGGCAATAAAGGTATTTTGTGCTCTCATCTGCATCCAAAACCAGAGCTGAACTGCAGTTTGATGAGAAAAGCCCCACTAATTGCACTTCCACAGTCACACTTCATGCATTGAGGGACCATGAAAGCATTGACCATAAGCTGATGCCAAACATGAACTATTTTGACAAATACAGAAAACATTTCTATAACTTGTTGATTTTTCTTTTGGTGTTTCAAATTTTGGATACAAAGCATCCTCCTCTTTAGACAGCCTGTACCCTGGTCTTCTATACCATCAGTGTGTGAAGAGCTGGATTAGATGGTGCAGGTGGGGGGCCCTGACCCTGGGTTTGCTCATGGACTGCTGCATCAGGACACATAGAAGCTCAGGCTCAAACAGATGGTAGGAAACCATCTCTCTCTGAGGAAGGTCCACTTCTGTTGCCAGGACAATGTGTGCAGAACATTACAATAGGTGCAAATAATCTTACATCCCTGCTGTCTTATATGTGAGTTGTTGCCATTTTATCATTTTCACTTACTGTGAAATTATTCCATTCTTGTTTTTACTGTCAATTAAAAAAAAAATAATAATCAGAGGTAGTGCTGATGGGAGGACAGTATTCCTTTCTGTCAAACACTCAGAAGCCCATAGATGTGCCCAGGTACAATGTATTTGTACAAGAGGAGAGGTACCCTTCTCTCCTCTCTTTCACCAGGATACCAACAGGACAATGACAGGGCAAGCCCAGAGCAGAATAACAACTGCATTATCTCCAGTTATCTCCATTTCCCAGCAAAGGTAAGTTTAAACCAAGTGTCTTCGTTTGGGCCGGACTGGCCACTGAAATGAAGGACAGATGCTCTCCCCCACCTCTCTCTCCAAGGAGAGGAGGGAGAGAAAGACACATGAGTTTAGAAAAAAAACCCTAAACTACTTTAATGAAATATTAATAAAATAATAAAAAGGAAATAATTAAATATATACAATATATACAAAACCATATCAAGCTCCCAGGATGACGATCACATTACCAGCAGGCACTGGGAAAGTCCCAGACTGGACTCAGTGATGGATGGGAACTGAATTCCAGATCTGGATTCAGGAATGCCCAGATCAGGATCAAAGGCAGACAAACAGACAGAGTCCTCCTTGGACGCTGGCCATTGAAGAAAGAGAGCTGACCCTTTGATCCCTAAGCTTTTATACTGAGCATAAGGCAGCTGGATGGAATACCCTGTTGGTCACTTTTGGGTCACCTGTCCTGTCTGCTCCTCCCCACAGGTGCAACCCCTCTATGCTCTTCCACTTCTGACCCTCCAACGGGTCAAATAACAAAGTTAGCAGACGCTTTTGGGAGATGAATCCCCATCCTTCCATGCCGCTCAGCCTCGCACACCCAGGCCTGCAGCCTCTTAACAGTCAGACTCAGTCACCAGAATATGTAAAATTTCCTGTAGGAATCCTGTAGGCCCACAGTAATTACAGACAAACTGCGGTGCTGGTTTGGGCTGTGCTGTAATTACCAGCAGCAAAGATAAAACCTCTGAGCAAGCTCTCAAGCTATTTAAGATTACAACTCTGCTCAACTTAGCAGTGCTCCACAGCAGCATCTGTCTTTCAGCAACTTAACATGAGGAGGAACTTCTTTCCTTTGAAGGTGGCAGAGCACTGGAACAGGCTGCCCAGAGAGGTTGTGGAGTCTCCCACGCTGGAGACATTCAAAACCCGCCTGGATGCCGTCCTGTGCAACCTGCTGTAGGTGTCCCTGCTGTGGCATGGGGGTTGGACTTAGATGATCTCCAGAGGTCCCTTCCAACCCTGACGATACTGTGATACTGTGTAACGTCAACTGGTCATTGTGCAAGGCTTCACACAGTTTTACCTACTCCCCAGTTCTTCAATTTTTTCGTTTATTTGATTTTAAGGCCGACTTCTGTATGAGATATTTTGGTAAGATTTTCTCCCCTAAAGCCCTCACTAGACACCACTTCCAAGGTTCGTACTCATGAATTTCATTATTTCCAATGGAAGTTGCTTGTATCCCAGGTCCCTGGAGCATCAAGGGGAGGTGATTTACCTGCTAATGTCAGTCTGATAATTTTTTGCCTAGGTTTGGAGGCATCCTCTACGGCTGTTTCCCCACTAAATGCTTGGTGTCTTGAATTTTTCGTGGCTAAGACATCTATGACTAAGGCATCCAGAAAGATTATTCTTTTTAAATACAGGTTAGCTACTCTTTTATTTGATTTGCATGGGTGTTATTTCATTCAGCGCTTTGGCATCTTGTGACCCACTTACAGGCTGAAATAGGCTCCAGTGAACTTTCATGACTTTATATTTAGATTGCCCTTAGCTTATGAAAAAAAACAACAAAAACAACCTCTGATGCAACTCTGTCCTTAAGTTTTAAATCAAAAATGGCTATTCTGTAGAAGTGATTGAAAAAATGTTATAGCAGTTCAATTCATAAGTCTCGTGAGCTATGAGGGCCAAGTGGGGTCTCAGGGTGCTGGGCTTACCTAGAAGGATAAGAAGCGCCAGGGACTGTCGTGAGCTTTCCTTAGTCCTCATGAAAGCTCATATCCCACAGCCAAGAGGGTTGTGGACATCTGATTTACATGTGGCAGCTGAGGTGAAGCTGCTGCCGAGGCTCAGGTGCTCCTCACCCACCTCCAAATCCTCTCCCAGGCAGAAGAGAGCACAGGGAGACCTTCCAAGATCCCTTTGGAAGAAGTTTAAAAGAAAAGCAAAATAACTACTTCTACCCCAAAACAACAGTGTCCTTGTGGCGAGTTCTGTTGGTGCCTGGCATTTTATTTTACTGGTATAATTGTGCCAGGAGAATGTGTCTACTCTTCTGTACTGATGTGCCCTTAAGGAGTTTAAACAGTTCAGTCTGTCTTTGAAAACATTGTGAGGTGACAATTACAATGTATATACATCTTCAGAAGGAAAATATCACAATATAACAGCTGGGAGTTACAGTCAGGATACCAGCCTTAGAAATGTAGGGCACTTGCACAGTATCAGCACCAAGTTAACCCTATCCAAATAAAGCTACCGAAGCATGAAAAAGAAGCATAAGGCTCACAGTCTCTTGTTATCCTCATATCAAGGCAGGCTGTCTTACCAGAAAAATCTGATTTAGCCAAAACCTGTGATGCACAGTGGGGAAACAGATACAGCTTTTGGTCAGGAGACTGGAGTACATTTACTAGCAGTCTCTCTTCACCTTCAAAGTCACCTTTATTAACAGTCACTTCACAAGCTCCTGCAGCTTCAAGGAGAAACTTAGCCATTTCAGAGCAAGGCAATTGAAGATATAGATATGTAGAAATATCCCAATGACTCTCCACAACTTGGAATATTTGATTTGCCTGCTATACTATACATTTTTGCTTGCTTTTTTTTTCTTTTTGTAAGAGCTGTTCGGTATAACAGGTCATGAAGGAAAGCTAACAGGAAAGCAAAGTCACTTATTTAGAGAAAACACATGTAGGAGACCAAGAACTGTCCCTTCAGTCCTAGAAGTAAGAGGCATCAAAGTAAGGTGTATTTTATGTAAAACTTAAGAAGTCCACCTCATGCATTAGAGAACTCAGCAACTTAAATGTTAGGTCCTTACTGAAACACACTCATGATCTGTCCTGTGATAAAAGCTAGTCAGTTATGAGAGACCTCACATCCACATAAACAAAGGCAGTAAAAGAACAAACTGACTTTCAAAGGCAACAAGCACTTGCAGAGACATTGATTTCCCTAGGTGCTGAGGTCAGTCTGTACTTTCAGAGGGTTCAGTTCACAGCTCCATTCTGTCCCTGGTACATTACACCATGCACCTAGAGACCCTGACTGGAGGGAGGAGGAGCTCTTCCAAGTTTCTAGTAGCAGCTATAAATCATTCTTTACATTAACATGGGACACCTGCTTTAAAAATTTCCTTCCCCCCCCCAGTATTTTAATGCTCTTCAGAAAGGTTGCTTCACATCCCTTGGGACCAAAGCAGACAGAGAGCAAGACTGAGTGGTGAATAGTTCCTAAAGAAATCTAGAATGCCTATGTGTTTTTAATTACATAGCTATGTGTGCACTTCATTAAATTAAAAAACAATTACCACAATTTATGATATGAATCAACTCTTTAGCAAACTGGGATTGTAGCTGAATTTGCTTTTTTGACTCCTCTTTTTTTTTGACTGTTTGTAAATGATCCTGGCTGATGTTTCTCCTTACAGTGGAACAACAAAATGCAATTATTCGGTAGGTGCTCAGGCTGTTCATTTCTGGAGTGACACTAGCCTTTTTCGCTTCCTAAGGGAGATTGGATGGAGGTGGCAATTTGTTTATTGGCCTTAAATGAGGTTGAATTGAAAAATAAGAAATACCAAGAACCTATGCTGAAAACCATGATGTAAATGAGAGTCTCTTACTATACATACTGGTACAGTAGGAGAGATCCCCACAGGGAAAACAAGTTCATTCTGCACCACTAAGTTCCTTGAGATTCATTCATAAATATGGATGGATATTAATTAGGAAAGACAAGTATTTCACTGGTACAGCTATGCAATCCTGTCTTTGAAGAAAGTGACAGGTGTATGTATTTGCTGAAAATATCCCAGAAATTCATGTTTTTGCAAAATAGTTTCTCACCTCCTTTTGTTTAATTGAAGTATCCACAATAAGGATCTTTTCTATGTGGGAGACAAATGCTTGAAGTAGTGAAACAACTTTATAAATAACACCTGTGGACTTGCATGATTTTGCAGAAGCTCAAAAAACTTCTCAGCCCAAGCTATTCTGACAGCAGTGGCCAGAGGTGCAGAGCCTCTCCCCCTCCCCATGCCATGCTACAGGCAGGTCTGGTGCCTTGCTTGGGGTTTGCTGCCTGGATGAGACCACCTTGGTGCATTATCTGCCTGATATTGACATCGCCTTGCAAAAGACTTCTTGATGCTAGCAGTTCGGCTGGCAATATCTCTGTTCCATCAGTCAAATTAGACATTAAAAATTTGCATCTAAATCCAGTTCCATGAAAGAACTCAATAATGTTTCTAACATGTGTAAAATTCTAGGGCATTCAGAACAAAGCTGAATAATATTGCAAGTACTGCTTTTTTTCTGCTCAAATAAAAAAAGAGCAGACTACAATAGTGCTCTATTCCCCAATCTCTCCCTCTGCTATTTGACCAGCCTGTTGAACAGGAAGCCTGTTGGAGTATCCAACTTAACAGTCACAGTCAAAGTGATGAAGCTGATCACAGGATTACAGAAATGCTAGCTGAGAAGGCTCTCTGGAGGCCATACAGCTCAACCTACCACTTGGAGCGGGGTTTTTGCCAACACTGAATCCAGTCAGCTGTGGCTTTGTCTAGATAAGTGTGTAAGACCTCCAAGGATGGAGACACCACAACACCTCTGGCTAGTCTGTTCCAGGGCTGCACCACCCTCCTAGTGAAGAAATTTTCCAATTTAAAACTCCAAAGGTGCAGTTTGATCCTATCATCACCCGCTGGTATATTATCTGCTACTACTGAGATCCGTTGGTCTCTTATTTTTGTAACTCCCTCCAAGCAGTTGTGGACCCCTAGGCCCCCTCTTCGTCAGATTAAACGATCCCAGCTTCCTCTACCTCTTCTTGTAGACCATGTCCCCCAGGCCCATGATAGCCCTTTGCTGGACCCTATTTTCTCAACATCCTTTTTGAACCAGGGGACCCAAAGCTGGACATGGTATTCCTGATGTGGATGAGATCTCCAGTGCAGAGAAGAGGGGACTAACAACTTCACTCAAACTGCTTCCCACCTTCTTCATATTGTGATGAGAATGTCCTGGTGGCTTGTATTCAACATGGTCCATGTCCTTTCCAGCACCACTGCTCCCACTTGGGTCCCAGCCTGCACCAGTACGTTGGTTTTTTTCCCACCCTGGGCACAGGACTCTGCATTTCTCCTTGCTGAACTTCCTCAGATGTCTGTTGTCTCAGTTTCAAGTTTCTCTGTGTCCCTCTGAATTGAAGCTCTTCCTTTTGGCATGTCAACTACTCTCCCCTAACTTATCATCCACAATCAGGATATACTTTGTCTTCTCGTGTAGGTGGCTGATGATGCTACTGAACAATATTAGCCCCAGTCTACTACTGGAGCCCAGTGGTCCAGCCAGTTTTCATCCCACCTAACAGTCCAGTCTTCCAGCCCGTACTTCCACAGCTTCCTTCCAAGAGTGCTGTAGGGATGGTGTTGAAAGCTTTACTGAAGCCAAGACATTTCTACTGTTCATAGCTCACAAACCCTTGACCCTTGTGCTGACTGTCAGCCATGTGATCTTGGCAGCAGGTCCTGTCCAGTCTCTACAGAAGAAAAAATAAAGAGAGAAAAAAAAAAGATACTTTAGTATGATCAAAATCGTAGAATGGTTTGGGTTGGAAAGGACCTTAAAGATCATCTAGTTCTAACCCCCCTGCTGTGGGCAGGGACACCTCCCACTAGGCCAGGTTGGTCAAAGCCCCATCCAACCTGGCCTTGAATGCTTCCAGGGATGGGGCCTCCACAACTTCCCTGGGCAACTTGTTCCAGTGCCTCACCACCCTCATATGACTTTGCTTCCTCTTAAAGAAAAATGGAAGTAGTTAGTTTAAATGTCTGTAAATGCTGTGTACAAATTCCCCTGCGTGTCAGTGCTGCTCATACAGAAGGCATTCTGTACGTCTTTGGCTGAGTGTCTCAGATTTGGGTATATTAAAATGCATGTAAATCTTCAGCTGGATCTCAGAAGGAAGCTCTCAATAACTAGGGCCTAACATCAGGCAACATATTTGCAGCCATTTATTAATGCAGTGAATTTAGCTCCATTTCGTTTGCAACATGTCCAACAAACAGATCTCAGTTATTATTCCAAATGTGTTTATAATTGCATTTTATTTCAGGCCTGTTTTATTTGTACATATTCCAGTTTATGGAAGGTCATGCGCACTCCCTTGTTTCAAGTACAACTGTTCACCCACATGATGTAGGGCACGAGAAGACTTTGTTATAGTAACCTGGGATAGTTCGCTTCTTCCCATCCAAGTACGTAGAGTCCCAAGTACGTTTTATCTCATTGTCACAGTAACCCAGGATAGTTCACTTCCCCCCATCTGCACCTACTTTTGCACCCGTGCCAACGTGACAGCCAGCTGTGTATCTCAGAATTCAGATAACAGGACCTGCATTACATCAGCAAGTTCACTAATGAGCAAAACAGGACATTGCATATGTATGATATATTAATCAGCGCAAGTTTTATTATCCACCCTTACAGTTGCTTTCCCTTGAGCTTCACCCCTGAGCAGGGCTCTGCTGTATTGGGTCCCCATTTTGAATAGCGTCAGTGTCCTGGGGCTCCCAGTGTGGTAACGCTATGCTTTTGATAAAGCCAAAGCTTTCATTGCTGAGGGATCCACACCTGCTTTTTGCTTGTAACACGTGGCATTATCATGGATGACTGAAACCTTTGTGAACAGCCAGCTGTTCCACTCCTGTGCAGGCACAAGTGCAGCCCCAGACACATCTGCAGCATATTGACTGGTGGGCATGAACCAGACCCTCAACACACAGCTCTGCAATCTCCTCTGCTATGCTCAGAGAAATTCTTCGACCCCAAAGGTCTCCTTGGCGCACACGGGGTGGGACCACTAGGAGAGCAAGGGGAAGATGCTCAGGTCTATAATGGCTATTATGGTTCATAGCCTGCCTGGATGGAGAGCAGCATCCACATCACCCAAGAGGCAGCAAGTCTTCCTAGCCTGTGGCCCATGGCCAACTCCACTTTCACCAGAGGGGGGAAAAAAGAGTAATGAAGCACATATCCGTACAAGATCTTTTTGAAATGTCATTAAGAACATTGCATAAGATTAACTGTCTCAGGAATCTCAGACCTTTCTAGGAGAGGAAACTCCCTTGGACTGGTTTTTGTTCAGGCACCAATGTGACTCCTCCATCAAGGGCTCTGCTTACTGTCACAGCTGAAGTGGGTTACTGCAAGATTGCTGCTTGGAGAAACAACCTGGTTTTGCTAAATTTCTTCTGCAAGTCCTCTTGAATACAGGGGCTGAGATTTTTAATGGTGTATAGGCATTGTTCTATTTAGCATTGCAAAACAGCTAAATCTTATTTCAGAAGTGACTGAGGCCCTCACGAGTTTAAGGAGTCAGAGCAGGATTTTAAAAGCTGGTTCAAACATGATTTGGTTTCATTTGAACAGACAGGAAACAAAGAAGGACCTACAAAGACACCCTGGTAGTGGCAAAGAAAGCTTAAACTGCCTGTCATTTCACTTTATAACAAACCACCAAAGTCTTCTCCTAACACCTAGTCAAGATCAATCCCAGGGCAAAGGGAAAAAAAAACCCAAAAAACCACCAAGATTTCAAGAAACGTATAAAAGGAAGGGGCAACACATGATAAATGCTGAAGGGACTAGTACATTATATGATGTCAAATCCCTCCTGAGTAGACATCAGATGCACCGGATGGGAAGGAACTGAGTGATGTATTGGGAGTGAAGAAAGCAAAAATGGAGAAGTGAAATATTTTAGTCTACTTTGCCAGGAAAATTGGACTTATGTGATCACACTGTAAGTATATCTGTGCCTGCCTCTTCTCTCACTTGACCCTCTTAATCAAATTAAATAGAAGTGAAGAAACCTTCCAAACAATTTAAGTGTCTACAACTTCCATAAAGATAAATGGCCAAATAGAGAAGATGCTTTTTAGAACTGTAACACAAACTCAGCTTTTTTTTTAACAAGCAGAGAGCCCAAAGGGGAAAATTACTCTAGTATATATGCTCTCACTGTAGGAAAAGCTTGGGTAAGAGATAGCAAGTCCTTAGAGCACTGACTTGGGAACAAGATCTACTTACATTAGAGACTGGCAAAATCATGATTCTCAGCTGTAAGTCCTCCCTGCTGCATGGATGACTGCTTGCTTTTGAAGCAAGCAAAGAGAAGTTTCAAGATAAATTAACATCAATTTTTGTTCACCTTAACAAACCACGTGTTATAAGCCGTAGCAGGAGGCCAGCTGCTTCAGTTCAGCCACCGAGGCATCTAGTATTGACAAACATATTTGTTAAAGAAGGAGAGGTTCCTTGAAGCATCAGCAGGGAATCAGAGCAGGGGGGAAAGCAACTCTGAGGACAGGATAAAGGAGAGTTGAGCTTGAGTTGACTGTAAAACTGAAAGCAAAAAAAGGTTAGTAAAAAGGCAAGAGTGGAAACATCTAAGGTTGGAAATCAGTACAGATTGTTCATGAGCATGAAAGAGGAATTCACCAAGCAACAGGGAAATGAAAAGAAACAGAGAAGACCGGGGCCAAAGTCAAGAGAGAAAAAAACTGAAACAGCAAATTGTTTGGAAGTACAGAAAGGTAGGGGGGAAAAAAAGCCAAAGGCTACTACTCATCAGCATTTCTTTCCCTATTCTTTTCTGCTGTCTTAGGAACCAGCTTTTCTTCTCACTGTTTCTACAGAAGCTTTCTTCTCCTGAGTTGGAAGGCATTTCTTACCATCAGCTTTTCACAGGCTTCATGCTACTTCTTTGTAGGCAGGAGAAAACAAGACCCAATGGGAGGAAACTGCAGATCTTATTCAGAGATTAACATGGGCAGTAGCTCTGACCATGCTTCTTCCTCATCCAAAGATCCTCCCCTCCTACCCAAGAAGGCCACCTCTTACACACATCTGAAATCACATTTTATATTTGACACTTACATAGCACTTGACAGGAAATGAGATGCTAAGTAATTTATCTGTTGTATACATTAAGCATTACCACAGAATAAATGAGTTACTTTTTCAAGAAATTTGTAATTCTCTGAATCTGGAACCCCCCTTCCATATAGAAAAATAGATGGACGCAATAGGGGAAACTAGGACATAACAGGCATTGTCTACCTGAAGCCCAGTTTAGGCAGAACTGAGGCTTTGATCTTAAAGTTCTGTTTCCCAAACTGGTGAAGACCAGAGCCTCAGGAAAAATTGTAAATTACTTAGAAAATGAAAAACAATCCTTTAAGTATTGCTTGCATGTGATACACGGTAACCATTTGCAGCTCATAGGGTGAAAGGGTGCTTTATTTTGTTTCGGTACAGATTCAGTCCAGTTCACAGAGAACACATTAGTTAATACATATCTTCACTTTGTAGGAGAAATGGGCATGAACACATGAACACTTAGTCACCAGCCTTTTATAGCCAATTTATGCAACTTTTGCCTCTAAAGCATCATGTATGACACACAGGTTTCACTAACATCCCATAAGAGCACCGTAACATCTCTAGAAACGCAGGAGAAGAGGATGTAAATCTCAAGGACTGTAAAATTATATGTATACTGCTTGTGTATTTATCTTTCAGAATCATGTTTTTGACATTAACTTGAAAGTTTGTTCTAAAAGAATGAGTCCCTGAATAATATGTGTTCTTCCTTGAGGTACAGGTTCAAGTTCAGGCTGTGATAGCAATCTTCACTTTAAGCAGCCATTGAGAACTGAGGACTCAGAGCAGCCAAAACTGTCTTAAAATCAGGTCTCCAGGTCTCTGTGAGCTGCAGTAGCAGCTAATAGGAAGAAGGGTACCTGAATCTCAGCAGAACAAAGCAGTCTCCCATGTTTAATCATTTTATTAGAACCTGAAATAGCAATGAAGGCAAGGATGTTTGCTAAATCTGTCCCCGTTAACCTACCAAACTTACCTTCGTTGTCAGATATAAGGTCTGGTAGCACTCATGAGGTTTTGGGTTTTTTAAAGCACAACACAGGATTCAAGATTCCAAAAGCTCATCTATTTCCTCCACACATCCAGGCTTATGCCAGGTGGTATAGCAAAAGATACTGTCACTCTTCACAAATCCTTTGTTACTTACATCAAAGTTCTTTGATACACCCAATACAAACTCTCCCTATCACAGACAGATTTTCTATCTTTAAGCAAAATAAAGCTGATAAATACTGTAGGCAGTTATCTTCTACATGAAAAAAAAACAACCCTAACCTCAACCCAAAACAAAAAAACAAAACAACAAAGCCTCTCTCTGGAAGGGATTAAAGGGTGCCTTTTTTTAACACCATGTTGGCTGTAAGGGTGACAAAACCCCAATATCCTCCACAATGTAACATGAAACCAGCAGGAACATGAAAAATCCTGACAGAATGAAGATGACAGGACAGAAAAGGGATTATGAAAGATAATTTCGGTCTGAAGCATGTTTCAAGTAGCTTAGATTTTCAAAGCCATTTTAAAAGTTTTGTGCACTCAACTTGCTCCTGAATACTCCACTATTTTTTTCACCTAATTACTTTTCTCTCCTCTCAGAGCAACAGAAAATGAGAAAACAGATCACAGGAGAGACAATGACAGCAGTGAGTTAGCATCTACTATCAAATACAAAAAGTATTCTATAAGCTGTCAAATATAAGAACAACACAGCAACTTTCATTTTTCCTCTACTTAAAGCAGTCACGTTTTGAAAATGTTTAAAAGAATATGTCCAAAGTTCATGCCCAAGCTCCTCAAAGTTTTAAACAGCATCTTACAACTGGGAGAACACTGTTTATCTTTATTTGTAGACCAAAGTTTGAAAAACCTTACAATATACTTTTAATTTAATTTTTCTAAAGAAACATCATTTAAGAACGGAAAGAACAGCGTGCCACTAAATGTTAAGGACCATATTTTAAAAATCTTTATTAAAAAAAGGTTATATAGGTATGATGAATTTAAGTTGTATTTTAAAGTCAACTACTTAAGCATCTAAATGATTTAACATGAAGTGCAAAATTGGAAGTCCAGTCACAGATGAGGCTGTAGAGTTGTGCTCAAGAGAGAAGAGGTCTACCCATGGCAGGCACAGCTGCACACTCATAAAGCTAACTCTGTCTCAGCCATGAACCCTGCAGATCTGAGTGACGCTGCTGATTAGGTCAGTTTGATCTACTTAATATAAACTCCCCCTTTCTAATAAGAAGGATATTAACTAAAGCTTTCAGTTAAGTAATAAAACCTTTCTAATTAGCAACAAAAATAAAAATTACATGCTTGCTCTGTTTCAGGCACTTTTAAGATCATATTAAATCCCTTAAATTTCAACTCTACATATATACCATCTAGTATTCTTGCTCTGAGTATTAACCAAAAAAAGTTTCTACACACCTGTAAGCCCCACTATAAATCTTCATCGTTATGAGGGGAAAAAAAATAAATAATCAATGCTTAATTTGTTCAATGCATAATATTTACACTGTGAAACCAATGGGAGATAACAAGCAGTGGCAAAGAGGCAATAAATTTTAAAAGCCAAATTTTTATATATTTTTTTACAACAGTGTGCTAATCAGCATAATTATATATAAAAAATGAAAATATAGCAGAGCGTCCCATTACAGAAATTTTAATCATCTGAACTGCAGTCATTATTTGCTAACCATTTACATGCAACACCTGCTTGCTAGGACTGACTTTTTGTTTTTAAAGTGTAAAATAGATTATGAGGTTTAAGAGACAAACATTAATTTGTGTACATACACAATTAAAAACTGCACTCAAGAACTGTACTGGTCACAAGCCTCTTCTATACAGGAGGAGAAAAAAAAAGAAGAAAAATACAAACAATGATAGAAAGTGGTCTCTTTCTATACACTAATTATCAAAGGCAATGCATAGACTGAGAATACCTGGATGGCAAACTCTGTAGACACTGGAAACAAACAGCTTTCACATACATGCTCTTCATAGGAGGCCTTTCTTTCCATCAAATGGCAATGGCAGATAGCAAATAAGGGGCACCAGGTGTACAACTAAGTAGATCTTGCAAAATACTAAGATGGGGCAGTTGTTAATATACAATTTGAACTATATATACAATATAATAGAATGTATCCCATCCCAAAACTGGTTTATGAAACAATTGGACCTTTCTACACTAGCCTTACGACTCAGCTATCGTTATAATGAAAACATGAAGACAAAGCTGCTTAATGGCATTTCTGCTTTTAAAGTAATTTTGTTAGATATAATTGAAACATCTGTGTATAAAATGTCCTGACAGACACTTCAACATGGAGCTTTGGTGATTTCAAAAGGCCCTTTTTCCAATCTGTTATGAATTGTACTGCAAAAATATTGATGCATGCACACATCTGTGTCAGCTGAGACTAGTGATCCAACTGCATGCACATTTCCTCCTTGAGGTACTTTCCATGTTAAACCACTTCAATAACAGTAAGATGAAAAACAGATTAAACAAAGTATTTCAGATAACTCAAACTGAATAGGAAATAGAATGCCAATATGGCAGTAAATCCTTTTTCTGTTGTTTTTAAACAGGAAGGTCTCTTGTACCAGCAGAATCCTGTATACAGATACACAGAGAAGGAGGGAATACACTACTTATAATTCCCATTAAACAAGAGCAGATTCATCATGTGAGAAGGTACAAATTACAGAAAACATGAATAGTCAATAGAAGAGAAACAACTAGTTTACATGAAAGAAGAGAGAACACTTCAGTCTGAATGCGGTTATTTTGTGAAAGCTGCTACAACAGCCCACAGAACCTCACTTGTGTTGGCTTTCATACATTCAACCTCAGGGTCTAAATCCAGAAGCTGCCGCACTCTCTTTGTGGCTAAATCATACTGCTCATCCAAAAGGGGGGCAAAAGCATTCTCCAGAACATCTGAAGCATGGGCTAAATAAACAAGTGCCAGCAAGCGCTTGTCCATGCGGTGAGGGTCATTCACCCATTTGTCAAGAACTGCTTCTTGAACCTTTTTGATAAGGCGCTGTTTGATATTGTTGTTGGTGAGAGGGTGCGTAGTCATGTCAAAAAGAAGGAAGTTCTGTTTCTCTGTTGTCAGTACACCTTTTTCCACTAGATTTTTAGCTAACCGTTCACGGACATTTCGCAATTGGTAGTGCAACTTCAATGGGTTCCATGTTTCACCTAAAAAAACCAAGCAAAAAAGCCAAGAGTCAGGCAAAGTTTAAGCTGTATCATTACAGTGATTCTCACCCTGCTGCAGAATGAGCTGTCAAATTCATATAGCTGACTATTGCACTAAGATATTATTCTCACATCAGCATTTCTCTGATCTCTGACCTACCCAGATATATGCATAGAGACAGAGACCACTTTGAGGAGTTTCAGTGGACATTTAAAATTTGGACGAAATGCTAGCTAAGCCATGTCTTGATTAGGGATATGAAAAATAAGCATTCTTGTACTGAAGGAAAAGAAAAAAAAAAGAACCCCCCCTACCCCCCCCCAAAAAAAAACCAAAACCAAACCACCAAACAAAACACCACACATAGTCATGAAGAAAGAGTTAATAAAAACAAAAATAAGCATCTCCTCCAATCTTGTCCAGTTGTCTACATCCAGCATTTTATCAATTCAGAAGCTGGAAGAAGTGTCATTGCCAGTCTTTCTGCAACACAGACAAGCTAATGCACACCTACCCCATATGTCCTCCTCATTTCTCTCTTTCTTCAGGTTTATATTCTTCTCTCCCTTCCTACCCCCACCAGGTGAAACAGTGACATGCACTGTGTGAGTGTGGGTGTGCACATTACACACGGGCACGTGTTGGGCAGGGGCTTTGATGTTTCTATAAAAAGTATTTCTAATGTTTTTTTGTTAAGGCAGGAGAACTGGGCACTTCAGAGCGTGTGAGTGTGTATGCTTAGAGGAGGGAATTTTAAAAGCACAAAAATCAGCATCAACAGCTACTGAGAATGCTAAAGTTGCTAAGCACTGAGAAATCCATCTTTGCTTAAGAGTTTACTTAACAAGCTAAAATTTTAGGTCCAGCCTACCTAAGTATTTATTCTAAATATTAAAATCCCCTCCTGATATAAAAGTCTATGCATTTTAAGATGTGAGGGAAGAAACAGCATAAAGTATTTCTTACATAGATGGTTTTTTTCCAATAAATGATGTGAGAATTTCTGTATCAGAAAGCTTTAAAAAAATAATTGGTTAACTAATAATAATACACAGATTACTTTAAGGTTTCTCCCATTGTGATGGAAGGTGACATACACTGTATCCAAGTAACAGACAAGTAAACAAATGAGGTGACACCAACTGCATAGTGAAAGATAGAGAACCCACCCAGACCTGAACTCCACAAGTCCCTGTAGAAATCACATTCACAGCATCTGGAGGAAAAGAAGGTTATCAGAAGTAGTCAACATGGATTCACCAAAGGGAAGTCATGTCTGACTAATCTGATAGCCTTCTATGATGGTGTGACTGGATGGGTGGATGAGGGGAGGGCAGTGGATGTTGTCTACCTTGACTTCAGCAAGGCTTTCGACACTGTCTCCCACATCATCCTCACAGACAAGCTTAGGAAGTATGGGTTAGATGAATGGACGGTAGGGTGGATTGAACAGTGGTTGACAGATAGAGCTCAGAGGGTTGTGGTTAGTGGTGCAGAGTCTAGTTGGAGGCCAGTAACAAGTGGTGTCCCTCAGGGGTCAGTACTGGGTCCAGTCCTGTTCAATATATTCATCAATGACCTGGATGAAGGGATAGAGTGTACCATCAGCAAGTTTGCTGATGACACAAAACTGGGAGGGGTGACTGACACGCTGGAAGGCTGTGCTTCCATACAGCGTGACCTGGACAGGCTGGAGAGTTGGGTAGAAAAAAACCTGATGAGGTTCAATAAAGGCAAGTGTAGGGTACTGCATCTGGGGAGCAATAACCCCATGCATCAGTACAGGTTAGGGGCTGACCTCCTGGAGAGCAGCTCTGTGGAAAGGGACCTGGGAGTCCTGGTGGACAACAGGATGGCCATGAGCCAGCAATGTGCCCTGGTGGCCAAGGCGGCCAATGGCATCCTGGGGTGTATCAAGAAGAGTGTGGCCAGCAGGTCGAGGGAGGTCATCCTCCCCCTCTGCTCTGCCTTGGTGAGGCCGCATCTGGAGTACTGTGTCCAGTTCTGGGCTCCCCGGTTCAAGAAGGACAGGGAACTGCTGGAGAGGGTCCAGCAAAGAGCTACAAAGATGATTAGGGGACTGGAGCATCTTTCTTATGAAGAAAGGCTCAGGGACTTGGGTCTTTTTAGTCTAGAAAAAAGAAGACTCAGGGGGGATCTTATCAATACTTATAAGTACTTAAGGGGAGGGTGCCAGGTAGACGAGAATAGCCTTTTTTCAGTTGTGCCCAGTGATAGGACTAGAGGTAACGGGCACAAACTGGAGCACAGGAAGTTCCATCTCAACATGAGGAGGAACTTCTTTACTCTGAGGGTGGTGGAGCACTGGAACGGGCTGCCCAGAGAGGTTGTGGAGTCTCCCACACTGGAGACATTCAAAACCCGCCTGGATGCCGTCCTGTGCAATGTGCTGTAGGTGTCCCTGCTGTGGCAGGGGGGTTGGACTTAGATGATCTCCAGAGGTCCCTTCCAACCCTGACGATACTGTGATACTGTGATACATTCTCATTGAATGTGATTATGTGATTCCCCAGCTTGACCATGAATGAAGGTATCACACACAAAAAAAGTAGTCTCCTTACAGCGTTTCACAGGGCAAAGGTAATTTTCTAGATGTTTCCAAATTTGTTAGGTGGATGTGGCTATATGATAATAAAAATCAGTACTGTGGTGACACCTTGTGACCAATCTCCTCAATTACACAGCCACTTGCTTGTTCAAACACAGACAGATGTTTGTTACATCTACAGGAAGACCTGACATTTTGATCCAAACTTCTGTATTCCCTATACTTGCTTCCCTTAGAGGCTATCTTTTAAAAAAGTTCAGCCTGACAAACATCGCCTTAAATGTCCATATAAATATTTCCATGATGGCTTTGAACACTAACTTCAAGCAGCATTCTTTGCATCACTGATAATTATGGATAGAATAGCTATTTTCCAGGATCAGGCCCTAAAGCAAAATTCTAAAAGAGTTTATCAAAAACCCAAGACAAAACACCAAAATATTTTTCTTCAAAGGGCAGTTCTCTAAACCATAGGAAACACCTAATGCCTTAAACACCTAAGAGCCTTAATGCCATCCAAGAACTAGTAATTAAATACCCATGTGTAAGTAAAAATGATTGATCTAAGTCTCAGCCACAGCACTGACCATAACTGTCTTCCCAGAGCCAAACTTAGCAGGGTCAGGAAAACTTTAGCCTAGCTCAAGGAAAACCTACAACATTGTTCATTCATTAGTTGACCTTTGTTGAATCAGTACTAACTTGATGTGCTCCACACTGTGAAAGAAGGTGAAATGTCAGCACAAATTATATATTTGGGACAAGAAAAATTGTTTTTGCAGGCTGTAAAAGTGAAGTCTCCTTCAAGACTCCTCCTGAGCAAGAACTAAACTGCAAGGCTACACAGCAGCCATGCCCCTACTGACAAGGGCTGCTTTGTTCTCCTCTCCCCCCTCTGCCTGACAGTCAAGGAGAAAGAAGGGAGGGATGGCAAGAACATAACAAAAACAAGAAGGCAGAGAAAGCTGGAGAGATTTTGCTCTTATCTTTTGTTACAAGTAACAAATAGATTTAGACAGACAACTTTAAGTCTCGTTAACCCCTACACCTCCCAAAGTCATATTGTTGACAAAACAGTGGGTTTTTTTCCTGCACTGTTTGCACAACTAAGTACAGCTCTGATCTACTCCAGGGAAACTACATTTTGTGTGTTTTGTAAAAACAGACAAACCTTAGTGATGAATTTTGGCTACAGAAAAAAATAATTAAAAAAAACCCCAAAAAAACCAATAAAAGCACTACATGTTAAAAGATGGTCATTGTTAATTTCAGTTTAATTTATGCAGCCTGAGAATACAAATGTTAGCAAGGTATATGAAAAGTGTTAACTGCAATTGTAAAGATGAAATCTAATTAAAATTTCTTTTTTTTGGCAAAAATTTATTAGCTTTACAGGAAGAGCTGTGTGCAAAGTACTCATCTTGAAGACTTTGTTTTGAACAACTAGAAGTATCTAATATTTGAAAACATTTGTTACATTTCTCCAGTTAATGGAAAAATAGAAAGAAGTCCTGACTATTTTTTCTTTATGATTAATGGCGAAATCACCCTCAATTTTTACATCTGAACAGTGAGCTCCTTATCTCCTTTCTTTATCAAAAGATATGAATACTGAATCCATACGGCTATACTCCAAACTTCCACTAACCCTCATTTCCAATTACAGAGAAAGGCAGTTATAACTCCAGGCTGCAGTCTTGATTTACTTCAGAGTCAGTGGAAGACACCTCTTCCACAGAATAGAGATGTCTTCTGACACTTCCATCTAGATCCTTTCTGTACCAAGTTAAGTCAAAAGCAACAGTTACTTATATTTGATTAAAGGCTACAATCAACAAGAGGACAGACTAATTAACTTTTTTGCATACTATCTCCCCAAAAATCTTACAGTATAATCTCAAGTGATGCCAGAGAATTAGCTTTATTGGAAGAAAAAAAAGGAAATACATTATGTTCAAGACTTACCACTAAGCAGTTCAATCCAATTTTGTACTGTTTCAGGAGGTTGGGTCTCTTTTATATGTTTCAGAGCTTCATCAAGCAGAACATCCCCTGTAGGAGCATCCGACTTGCAAATCACCTAGGATAGAATAAAACACAGTCAGTATTTTTACTTAATTCATATACCATAAATATCTAACAATAAAAACTGGAAAAATCTACCTGTTATCAGAACCAAGGAAAATTTTAAGGAGTGAGGAATCTTCTCTAAGAATATGCAAGTTTAAAAAACACCTAGTTGTTAAAAAAACTATTTAGGATTTTAATCATGTGTACGTTAAGTCTTAAGTTATCTATAACCTAAATTAACCTTAATTGCCTAAAACTATGGTATTAATAACATACTTAATACCTAATTTTTTAAGGAAGACAATCCACTAACCTGGCCAGGTCCTTTGCTTCCTCCCCAAAACAAAGTATACTACAGTGTTAAATTGCTCTCTGATGGCAGTCAATTTTACTGCTTCAAGTCAATTTATTCAGAATACTGCAGTTAAACAACTAGGCCACGTGAAATTGAGAAATCAATTAGAAAGTGAAAAAGCAGGAAAAATGGTTTTCTTCTTCCGTATATTGATGGATAAAAAAAGGTTCAAAACAACATCTATAAGTTTTACAGCTCTGAAGAACATGTTGATCAGCAACACTATATTCCATTCACTAACAGTTAAAATACACATATTAGGCAAAATACGTACGTACCAATAACCCCCTTAATATGCAATAATAAATGCAATATCACTTAAGTTTGCTATTTAATAACTTCTAAAATTATTTGAGTTCTTCCCCCAAGAGAGCACAGGAGAGAGAGGAAAAAAAAAATCACACAGTAACAGAATAAAATTTAAGAATAGGAGTAACTGCTTGTTTACCAGTATAAGTAGTTATATAAACCATGTACAAGTATCATTTTTTCTGGTTAGAAAAGCAAGAGCACCAAACTAAAACATACATATTTAACTAACCCAAGTCAATATGTTTGAATAAAAACAAAACAAGAAGATTCTATCTTTCTTAAAGAAAAATGACTACTGTTTCAAAGCTATTTATGAAAATAATGATTCAATCTGGCAATTTAAATAGTTTTACAAGTTAGCACTTTATAAGCATCAGGTAAAAAGATAACAGGCAATTGACAGAAAAACTAACACATCAAAACAATTCTGCATATACAAGAGAAGCAGCAGGTGAAAAATCTTATTTTTAGTAAAGTCTCACAGCAGTCAGAAAAGCATCCTGGAAAAGCTTTAAGTGTCCTATTGAAATATATCCCAAGTTCAGTTCTTTTCCGTAGTTCTAGTCTCCCAGAGGGACCTGGACAGGCTGGAGAGGTGGGCCCATGCCAACCTCATGCAGTTCAACAAGGCCAAGTGCAAGGTCCTACGTCTGGGTCAGGGCAATCCCAAGCACAAATGCAGGCTGGGCAGAGAATGGCTGGAGAGTAGCCCTGAGGAGAAGGACCTGGGGGTGCTGATTGATGAGAAGCTCAACATGAGCCAGCAATGCACAATCCCAGCCCAGAAAGCCAACCGTATCCTGGGCTGCATCAGAAGTGTGGCCAGCAGGTCAAGAGAGGTGATTCTGCCCCTCTACTCCACTCTCGTGAGACCCCACCAGTACTGCATCCAGCTCTGGAGTCCCCAACATAAGAAGGACATGGACCTGCTGGAGCGGGTCCAGAGGAGGACCACGAAAATTATCAGAGGGCTGGAGCACCTCTGCTATGAGGACAGGCTGAGAGAGTTGGGGCTGTTCAGCCTGGAGAAGAGAAGGCTCTGGGGCGATCTTATTGCGGCCTTCCAGTACCTAAAGGGGGCCTACAGGAGAGCTGGGGAAGGACTTTTTACTAGGGCATGGAGTGATAGGACGAGGGGGAATGGCTTCAAACTGGAAGAGGGTAGATTTAGATTAGTGGTGAGGTACTGGAACAGGTTGCCCAGAGAAGCTGTGGAAGCTCCATCTCTGGAGGCGTTTAAGGCCGGCTGGATGGGGCTTTGAGCAACCTGGTCTAGTGGGAGGTGTCCCTGCCTATGGCAGGGGGGTTGGAACTCGATGATCTTCAAGGTCCCTTCCAACCTAAACCATTCTATGATTCTAATAATCTTTACTACAAACAATAGAGGAGTACAATACATTTTCATAGGTTCTGTAGATGACAGTGAAATGAGTTGCAATGGTAAGACAACTTCAATACTGGCAAGGTGATCCCAAACTGGAGGTGTGTACAAAGTCAATGAGATGAAATTAAAAAGAAATGCAAAGTAGTATAGTCAGGATGAGAAAACAGACAACAAATATAAAAGATATAATGAATTACTATATAGTTCAGAATAGAAGAAAAAACATCTAGTAATTCTAGCAGTAGACTATGAACCAAATGAATCAACAAAATCCAAGTCTTTTGACAAAGTAAGAATTGCATTCTAAGCTGTATTAACAGAAAATTGCTGGAGAGATCTTTGTGAATACCTAACAGGTCATAGCTGGAATACTATGTATAATTTAGATGGCGTCTATAAAGCACAGAAACTAAGATTTTAATAAAAATCAGCAAGAATGAACCAGTCCACAATGCCAGGCTAAAAAGAACATTTGTCTAGATCTAAAAAGAAGCATGTAAGATACTTTTACAAAGAGGGTATCAAACAGTAGTTTAGGGTGTCTACTTTGGGAAAAATAAAAGATACCAGCTTATTCTGGACATACGGAAGATGCAGGATGTATTGTCAAAATATTCAACAGGCAAATTAAACATCCAGGGAGGCTTTTGAATTGCATTCAGTGGAGAATTTTAAGACTAAACATCTGCCAGTGAGGGACCAGAAAAACCTTTTCTGTTACTGCATCAAGATTAAATGGTCTCTTGAGATACTGCCCACATCTCCACTTTTGAAAGCCGGAGATTACTCCAACCATAAATCTGATATTTGGTTTTAAGAACACAACTATGTTTTAATCCAGGCAATCTCTATTTGAAAATAAACACACAACAATGCATATTTATCTTTCTGATTTACAAGTTTGCACTGTAGCGTCACTCAAAACCTTTATTAACCACATATAGTGATATTACATATCTTCCAGTTTTATATCAACTGAATTTTTCTAAGTTTCTCTTCTTTAATTATACAGAAGCATACTTTAAGTTGTGTTTTTAAGCTGCTAGATTGTGGCTATTAATAGCCACCCTTCAGATATTCCTTTAATAATTAACCTAAAAACACCTAACTTATTTATTTTTACTTCTTTTTAAAAATGACGTTCCAGCAGTATTTTAGTGTCTTTGATGTGTCCCATATGATTTGTTTCACAGTAACCTTAGTTACACTGGATCACTCCAGCCTGCTACAGTTGGTAACCTACTATTCACCATCTCACTTTAACAGGTAAGATGTGAAGTCATTTTTTTGATCTGTTTTATTAAAAAAAAAACAAACAAAAACCTCACTGAACAGATATATCCCAGATGTAAAAACATTTTTTAAAGTAAGATTTTTTTTTTAAGTTTAGAAAACAGCTTTTCTTGCTTATTTGGGGTTAAGATACTTTTTTCTACCACTGCAAAGAAGTTTAATATAATATAATCCACCATGACAGTATGAGCCTAAATATACAGGCATTTAGAGGAAAGAGCTGTAAGGAGTATAGACTCTCCCGTTCAACACAGTCAGGGCTCCATAAGCTCTTGGGAAGCCACAATACATAGCGATTTTGTTTCTAAGTTTACCGTTCTGTGAAGCCAGGCATACAGCACTGTTTCTTCTCACTTCTCTGCTACATTGCATATTCGCTGCACAGATTCTTCTGAGTACCCTTCCCCTCAAACAAAAGTATTTCAGTTCACACTTCCACAGTATTTCTCTTCCCCTCCCTTTCCCAGCACATGCAGACAGGCAACAGGGGTAGCCCAGCCACCTCTTTCCTATGCTTATGGATCTGCTCTTTCTTGAAGAAGGATTTATTGACAAATGCTTCTTGGTTAACTCTCTCAAGTCATAACAGCATTAGAACTGTTAGCAGAACTGCTACCTTGGACTTCCAGAGGGCGGACTTTGGCCTGTTTAGGGACCTGGTTAACAGAGTCCCTTGGGAGGCAGTCCTGAAGGGCAAAGGAATCCAGGAAGGCTGGACATTCTTCAAGAAGGAAATCTTAAAGGTGCAGGCCTTCCCTATGTGCCAAAAGATGAGCCAGCAGGGAAGAAGACCAGCCTGGATGAACAGAGAGCTTGGCTGGAACTCAGGAAAAAAAAAGAGAGTTTATGACCTTTGGAAGAAGGGGCAGACAACTCAGGAGGACCACAAAGATGACATGAGGTTATGCAGGGAGAAAATTAGAAGGGCCAAAGCCCAACTAGAACTCAATCTGGCTACTGCCGTAAAAGACAATAAGAAATGTTTCTATAAATACATTAACAACATAAGGAGGACTAAGGAGAATCTCCATCCTTTATTGGATGCAGGGGGAAACATAGTGACAAAGGATGAAGGAAAGGCTGAGATACTTAACGCCTTCTTTGCCTCAGTCTTTAATAGTAAGACCAGTTGTTCTTGGGGTACCCAGCCCCCTGAGCTGGAAGACAGGGACGGGGAGCAGAATGAAGCCCCCATAATCCAAGGGGAAACGGTTCGCGACCTGCTACACGACTTAGACACACACAGGTCTATGGGGCTGGATGGGATCCACCTGAGGGTACTGAGGGAGCTGGTGGATATGCTCACCAAGCCACTTTCCATCATTTATTGGCAGTCCTGGCTAACTGGGGAGGTCCCAGTTGACGGGAAGTTACCAAATGTGATGCCCATCCACAAGAAGGGCCGGAAGGAGGATACAGGAAACTACAGGACTGTCAGTCTGTCCTTGATGCCAGGGAAGGTCATGGAGCAGATCATCTTGAGTGCCATCACACAGCACATAACAGGACAACCAGGTGATCAGGCCCAGTCAGCATAGGTTCACGAAAGGCAGGTCCTGCTTGACTAACCTGATCTCCTTCTATGACAAGATGACCCACTTATTGGATGAGGGAAAGGCTGTGGATGTTGTTTACCTAGACTTCAGTAAAGCCTTCAACACCATTTCCCCCAGCATTCTCCTGGAGAAACTGGCTGCTCACAGCTTAGATGGACATACAGTTCACTGGGTTAAAAACTGTGTGGAAGGCTGGGCCCAAAGAGTGGTAGTGAATGGAGTTAAATCCACTTGGCAGCCGGTCACAAGTGGTGTTCTCCAGGGCTCAGTATTGAGGCACATTCTGTTTAATATATTCATCAATGATTTGAATGAGGGTATTGAGTGCACCATCAGTAAGTTTGCAGACAACACCAAGTTAGGTGGGAGTGTTCATCTCCTTGAGGATAGAAAGGCTCTACAGAGGGATCTGGACAGGCTGGACCGATGGGCTGAGGCCAATGGTATGAGGTTCAACAAGGCCAAGTGCCAGGTCCTGCACTTGGGTCACAACAACCCCATGCAGCGCTACAGGATTGGGGCGGAGTAGCTCAAAAGCTGCCTGGCAGAAAAGGACCTGGGGGTGTTGGTCGACAGCCAGATGAATGAGAGCCAGCAGTGTGCCCAGGTGGCCAACAGCATCCTGGCCCATATCAGAAAGAATGTGGCCAGCAGGACTAGGGGAGTGGTCATGCCCCTGTACTCGGCACTGGTGAGGCCCCACCTCGAGTACTGTGTTAAGTTTTGGGCCCCTCACAACAAGAAGGACATTGAGGTGGTGGAGCACGTCCAAAGAGCAACAAAGCTAGTGAAGGGTCTCAAGCACAAGTCTTACGAGGAGCAGCTGAGGGAACTGGGGTTGTTTAGTCTGGAGAAGAGGAGGCTGAGGGGAGACCATATTGCTCTCTACAACTACCCAAAAGGAGGTTGTAGCAAGGTGGGGGTCGATTTCTTCTCCAAAGTAACAGTCGATAGGACAAGAGAAAATGGCCTCAAGTTGCACCAAGGGAAGTTTAGATTGGATATTAGAAAAGCTTTCTTTAACAGAAAGGGTTGTCAAGCAATTGAACAGGCTGCCCAGGGAAGGATTTAAAATCCCTGGAGGGATTTAAAAGACCGGTAGATGTGGTGCTTAGGGACATGGTTTATTGGCAACTTAGCAGTGTTAGGTTTACTGTTGGACTCGATCTTAAAGGTTGGTGGTTTTGTTTGTCTACAAACTGAATGACTCCATGATTCTAAGAGTAGGAAATTGAGTGTGTTGGGGATCTTGTGAATTGAATCATCACAGAAGATTCAGCATCCGCAAGGGGGTATTTTTTCTCTCTCATTAATAGATGAGCTAAGGTAGAGAAAGAAGCGAAGAACCTGGTTCTTCAGAGATGATGGTCCTTAGCCTTATTGCAAAGAATATTTCTTTATTCCAATTTTTCAGTGATTTATCATGTAATAGATTTGCCTTGTATCCAACTGCTGAGGACATTTCAATTATACAGAATATTTAATTTTCATTTTCCACAATACAGCTTTGCAATTAAGCAATGCTAAAGATGAAGCACCTCTTGTGCTGATTTTTAAGTAAACTTCATTATTTAGTTTTAATACAAAAATTCATTCATGCATTAATCACTCAGAATTGTCAGCTATAAAATACTGAACTGAATCTGCCAAGGATTTATTGGGATTTCTTTTAAGAACTGTAATTATTGGGTTTGCTTTCTGAGATTGTAAGGCAGCATAGAGTACTGTTTTCTATCTTCAGTAACCACTAGTCTTAAAAATTACTTTATTTATACATAAACCTCAACATTAATTTATTTGTTTCTAAAAGCAATACCAGCAGATAGAACTCCAAAATTATGCAATGATTGCATACTCTGAAGCCAATTTTACGAGGATTTTGCAACATAAAATGTCATATTGACTTTCAGAAGTTTCACTAATGTTCATCAAGTCCTTGTCTACCAGTTTCTCACTCATTTGTCTCTCCATGGCCTTCAAGCATTGATTGAATGCATCTTGATCACTTCTGAAGTTGTGTATTAGAAACTGCAAAAATAATGAGCAAAGAATCCATCTTATTTAACGCTTGCAGTAAAAATCATTGTAGCTAGCAGTGTTTTAAGTCAGCTGTATGACGAAGGCCACTGTTAGCTGGTTATAAATCTGTACTACTGCCCAAAGAACTAGTTCTACACTCTTCTTGTTCTCACCGTATCGCTTGTGCCCCATCTGATGACAAGATCAAGAAAATAATAATAATAAAAACTAAACTGATCAAAGTGAATTAATTTTCAGCCAGAGTGGTTACCTGACAAGGCTGCACAAACACTACTAACAACCCAAGAGAGACTCCAATAATAAGCCTCTTCGCAAAGACAGAACTACCCTTCTCAGCTGCAGCACAGGCTAAAGTGACTGAAGCCTGAACTCCTCCCTTCAGACCATGGCTTGAAGACACAAGATTTTGAGTCGCAAATCAAAGCTTTAGTTTTAATGATATTTTACCTTTCCACAAAGTCCCAGAATGGAGTAGGGGCAGGGAGGGAGAAGGGCTAGACTGAGGGGCAGAAGCTATATTAAAAAAAAAAAAAAAAAAGTATTGCCACTGAAATTCCACCTCACTGAATCACAGCCTTGGATGCAACTAGACAGCTCATTCCACTCACCAAGCACAGTATTTAATTCACAGAGAAAGCTGAGGGCAAGGGGAGCAAAGCCTGCAAAAGGGGGACACTTGGTACAGTTGAGACAATTAAATGTACTAAACCCAGAAATGAGACTGAAATTTAGTGTTAATGCAAGACTTCAAATAAGGTATAAAACAACACAAATCATTCACGAGAAGGATTTCTAAATTGAGAGAAGTGGGGCAAGGGGAGAAGAAACATCATGTATATCAGTAGTTAGGGACTTCATTTGCAAGAAATTCCTTAAAAGAGAGTCATAGATTCACAGAATAGTTTGGGCTGGAAGGGACCTTTAAAGGTCTAGTCCAACCCCCCTGCAATGAGCAGGGACATCTTCAACTAGATCAGGGTGCTCAGAGCCCCATCCAATCTGACCTTGAATGTTTCCAGGGATTGGGCATCGACCACCTCTTTGGGGCAACCCGTTCCAGTGTTTCACCACCCTCATTGTAAAAACTGTCTTCCTTGTATCTAGTCTGAATCTTCCCTCTTTTAGTTTAGAACCATTACCCCTTGGTCCTATTGCAACAAGCCCTACTAAAAAGTCCTTCCCCAGCTCTCCTGTAGGCCCCCTTTAAGTACTGGAAGGCCACTATAAGGTCTCCCTGGAGCCTTCTCTTCTCCAGGCTGAACAGCCCCAACTCTCTCAGCCTGTCCTCATAGCAGAGGTGCTCCAGCCCTCTGATAATTTTCGTGGTCCTCCTCTGGACCCGCTCCAACAGGTCCATGTCTTTCCTATGTCAGGGACTCCAGAGCTGGATGCAGTACTCCAGGTGGGGTCTCACGAGAGTGGAGTAGAGGGGCAGAATCACCTCTCTTGACCTGCTGGCCACACTTCTGATGCAGCCCAGGATACGGTTGGCTTTCTGGGCTGGGATTGTGCATTGCTGGCTCATGTTGAGCTTCTCATCAATCAGCACCCCCAGGTCTTTCTCCTCAGGGCTACTCTCCAGCCATTCTCTGCCCAGCCTGCATTTGTGCTTGGGATTGCCCTGACCCAGACGTAGGACCTTGCACTTGGCCTTGTTGAACTGCATGAGGTTGGCATGGGCCCACCTCTCCAGCCTGTCCAGGTCCCTCTGGGAGACTAGAACTACGGAAAAGAACTGAACTTGGGATATATTTCAATAGGACACTTAAAGCTTTTCCAGGATGCTTTTCTGACTGCTGTGAGACTTTACTAAAAATAAGATTTTTCACCTGCTGCTTCTCTTGTATATGCAGAATTGTTTTGATGTGTTAGTTTTTCTGTCAATTGCCTGTTATCTTTTTACCTGATGCTTATAAAGTGCTAACTTGTAAAACTATTTAAATTGCCAGATTGAATCATTATTTTCATAAATAGCTTTGAAACAGTAGTCATTTTTCTTTTCTTAAAGGTCCCTGCACTTGGCCTTGTTGAACCTCAGGAGGGCCCAACTTCTCAAGCCTATCCAGGTCCCCCTGGATGGCATCCCGTCCCTCAGGCGTGTTAACCACACCACAGAGCTTGGTGTCTATCCTGGTTTGAGGTAAAACAAGACCAATTTTGTTCAGTAACTTTGCTTCTTAGCTGGGCCTCTTCTAACTACTGAAATTAACAGCATATTGTGCAGACAATGTTCGCTCCCTCAGAGTGATAAGACCTAAGTTTATAGCTGATGTCCAGACGTGGTATGCAAAGAGGATCTTGCTTAGACTTATTGCTATAACACCCAAGGCCAACCAACTTTGTTATTTGCCCCGTTGGAGAGTTGGAAGTGGAAAAGCGCAGGGGGGCCCCACCTGCAGGGAGGAGCAGACAGGACAGGTGACCCAAAACTGACCAACAGGGTATTTCATCCCATCTGCCTCATGCTCAGTATAAAAGCTGAGGGATCAAAGGGTCAGCCCTCTTCCTTCAATGGCTGACATCTGAGGAGGACTCTGTCTGTTCATCTGCCTTTGATCCTGATCCCGAATCCAGTTCCCGTCCATCGTTGAGTCCAGCCTGGGACTTCCCCAGTGCCAGCTGGTGTTGTGATTGTCATCCTGGGAGCTTGATATGGGTTTGTACATATTTCATTATTTCCTTTTTACTTTATTATTAATATTTCATTAAAGTAGTTTAGTTCCTTCTAAACTCATAAGTCTCTCTTTCCCTCCTCTGCCTCTCTCTTTGAAGAGGGATAGAGGGGAGCATGTCAGTCCCATCTGGGGTCCCTTATGTCCCCAGTAACCGATTTGGCCTAAACCACGACAGATTGATTGGCACCCAACATGGGGCCCGAGCAGTCCGCAAACTTGCTGAGGGTGCACCCAATCCCACTATGTCATTGATGAAGATATTAAACAGTACTGGTCCCAATACAGACCCCTGAGGGATACCACTTGTCACCAATCTCCATCTAGACATTGAGCCATTGACCACTACCCTCTGGATGTGACCATCCAGCCAATTCCTCATCCACCAAACAGTCCACCCCTCAAATCCCTATCTCTCCAATTTAGAGAAGGATATTGTGGGGGACCGTGCCAAAGACCTTACACAAGTCCAGATAGATGATATCCATAGCTTTTCCCTTGTCCACTGATGTAGTCACTCCATCACAGAAGGCCACTAGGTTGGGTCAGGTGGGACTTGCCCTTGGTGAGGCCATTCTGGCTGTCTCGAATCCCCTCCCTGTCCTCCATGTGCCTTAGCATAGCTTCTAGGAGGATCTGTTCCATGATTTTCCCAGGCAGAGAGGTGAGGCTGACAGGTCGGTAGTTCCCAGGGTCCTCCTTTCTACCCTTTTTAAAAATGGGTGCAACGTTTCCTTTTTCCAGTCACCAGGGACTTCACCTGACTACCATGACTTTTCAAATATCACGGAGAGTAGCTCGGCAACTACATCAGCCAATTCCCTCAGTTGGCGAGATTAAGCCTTTTTCATAGAACCTGCAAAAAGAAATCTCTCAATTGCCTTACAACAGCAGTAAGAACAAAGCATTTAATACTGGGTAGCTTTTAGCTCTCCTTAAACAATGGGGGGAAAAAATTGAAGAACAGGGAAAGAGATTGAAACAAACACACCAACCCACCCCCAAAAGTCACATGATACAATTAAAAGAAGGAAAACAGTTTTTCTTGTATTCTTTATTGAATATATGCATAGGTTATTTTTCCATTTTCCTAAAAAGACAGTTAATAATTTCAGTTAGATAGAGCTGACAAGGTTTGTGTAGAATGAAAATAGCTGCTAAAGAACATTCCTGAGTGCCTAAGGAGCCAAAAGCTTTGGACGGGAAAAAAAAAAGATATTTTGCAAACTAATCAACACTGAATATGCTTAAATGAAGGTAAAAGAAGTAGGAGCTGTTTGTCTGAACAGAGGTTCGATTCTTCAGAAGAGGAAGCTGGGCAAAGGTTGGGGAATTTGCAAGCTTTCCTTTAAAAAATTTAGCAAGGGATAATATTGACAAGGAAGCGTGCCTTGTGATGAATTTACTTGTGATGGATAGACAACATTTGACCATGTTTTCAATAAACTTATTTTACAAGTATCCTCTAATGCTGATGAAGTAAAAATTCTTCAAACAGCATGACTTTGCACATTTTGTACTAAGAAAAATAATCCAGTGGCAAAAGTAATCAATTAAGGTGCCTCAAATCTTCAGCCTAATTCAATAAAGAACCTTAAAAATTCTTAAAGGTCAGCAAGTACAACAAATTTAACACACTGGTCACATGCTTAAACTAGATACAGTTTTGTGTTCTCAGGGGTCCAAGGTACAAGGACTGTTTCCTTCCCATGCACTGCAAGCGCTAACACTGTTTACACCAGAATTAAACTGGTGACTTGCAGGATACATCTGGCTGGCTGGCTGTTAGCCATCCCTCTCAGCCCCAGTCCACACCTCACCAACATTGCAAAATCCAGTTCCTTCAGCAGATTACAACTGATGCTACTGGCTCTCAGCAGCAAACTCTGCCACCGCACTCTGGCCAGAGCCACTTCCAACTGTTTGTGCAAGGTTCCCAACAGCAGCAGGAACACATCAAGAGAACAAACAGGAGCAGAGAAAAAGTACAGAAGGTTTTACAAGGCACTTCAGCTCACCGTTTAAACTCTTTAGGTAATAACTCTCTGCATCTAACTTGGGTCACTACTCAGAATCCCTATCCCCATATAAAGAAAAAAAAAAACCCATCTTTTTCTTACAACCAGTTGTAATTTATAGCTACTGTATTGCCTGGAGCATGATACAAAAGTAAACGTGACCATTTTCCTCCACTTACCTTTCTTGTTAATAGACTTTTGCGCCTCATTCCACAAGCCTCTAACTGAAGACGCCCTCGCAATGCCAATTCAATTAACATACAGCCACGCAATCCTGAGGAGATGCAATCATTCCAGAATGATGTGTAACCCTGTGAAAAATGGAAGACAGCAAGATATTTCCATCTCCACCTGAAAGCAAATAGAAAAAGAGGCTCACTGCATTCTCTAAGCAGTTCTCCAGCCCTCATACACTTTTGAAGTAGCATCATTAGTCAACTACCATTCCTGTATTGAAAACATGAAAGAGAAAACAGACTCATCCCCTATTAGTTTTGACACTTAGTCTCTGCTCTTTGAAGAGCAGGGAAGCTTCAGGAAAGTAATACAAAACAAAACAGCAAAATATCAAGAACTGTGAGATATAAAAAGTATAGTTCATATGTAGTCAAAATAAGCTTATTACATTTTTAAGACATCAAGCATTTGGCATTACAGACATCACACAGACTTATTCGAGTTTCCCAAGAAATATTAACATGATTTTACATCCGTAAACAATATGGCACCAATGAAGTAATAATAACCTGGAAAAAAAATAAAACGATATTACATAAAGTATGGAGTATATTGGAAATTAAAAGTCCAAACACAAATGTGGCAATCAGCACAAACCACAGAACAGATTTTTCAACTTGAATATAGTAAATCAAAAAACAAAAGTTTTCAAAGAAATATTTGGAACAGCTACTATTTTGTCATTTAAATCCTTTGAAAACATATATTTCTAAAACTTGATGCATGTTGTGGTGGGTCGACCCTGGCTGGATGCCAGGTGCCCACCAAAGCTGCTCTATCACCCCCCTCCTCAGCTGGACAGAGGAGAGAAAATATGACAAAAGGCTTATGGGTTGAGATAAGGACAGGGAGAAATCACTCACCAATCACCGTCATGGGCAAAACAGACTTGACTTGGGGAAATTAATTTAATTTATTACCAAATCAGTGCAGGATAACGAGAAATAAAAACTAAATCTTAAAAACACCTTCCTCCCACCCCCTCCCTTCTTCCTGGGCTTAATTTTACTCCTGATTTCTCTACCTCCCCCCCAAGCAGTGCAGGGGGATGGGGAATGGGGGTTGTGTTTCTTCACCCATTATCTCTGCCACTCCTTCCTCCTCAGGAGGACTCCTCACACTTTTCCCCTGCTCCAGCGTGGGGTCACTCCCATGGGAGACAGTCCTCCACGAACTTCTCCAACGTGAGTCCTTCCCACAGGCTGCAGTTCTTCACAAACTGTTCCAACATGGGTCCTTTCCACAGGGCGCAGTCCTTCAAGAACAGACTGCTCCAGCGTGGGTCCTCCACAGGGTCACAAGTCTTGCCAGAAAACCTGCTCCAGCACAGGCTCCTCTCTGGCCACAGGTCCTGCCAGGAGCCTGCTCCAGCATGGGCTTCCCATGGGGTCACAGCCTCCTTCAGGTGCATCCACCTGCTCCGCCATGGGGTCCTCCACAAGTTGCATGTAAGTATCTGCTCCACCATGGACCTCCATGGGCTGCAGGGGGACAACCTACTTCACCATCTCTGCTCTAGCACCCAGAGCACCTCCTCCCCCTCCTTCACTGACCTTGGTGTCTGCAGAGTTGTTTCTCTCACATATTCTCACTCCTCTCTCTGGCTGCAGTTGCTCTTGCAGTTTTTTTTCCCCCCTTCTGAAATATGTTATCACAGAGGTGCTACCACCATTGCTGATGGGCTCAGCCTTGGCCAGCAGTGGGTCTGTCTTAGAGCTGGCTGGCATTGGCTCTATTGGACATAGGGGAAGCTTCTACCAGCTTCTCACAGAAGCCACCCCTGTAGCCCCCCGCTACCAAAACCTTCCCATGCAAACCCAATACAGTTGTTCTTATATGGACTGCAAAACTGCAAGCCACATTTATTCTATGAACCACACCACATCTACCATGCTAATACTTCTACATTGACAGCCGTCTGCTTAAATGGCAGAACAGAATATTTGACCCAATACATTTACTCAATATCCAGAAATACATGTACTGACTTTGGTACTCCATTGCTCAACAATTATGACCCCTCCAAAAAAAAAAAAACCACTTATAAAAAGGATTCTTTTTTAATTACAGAGTAGCCAACCGTTAAATATTAAAAAACATGCAAGAACAGTATCTAAAACAAAACAAAATAATTCTGAGAAATTATTTGTCTTTTGAGAAATGACTGCAGAAACACTTGGTATGATCCAGAAAGACCTTCCAGAACTCCTCTAGTGATGCATCTCTGTGAAAACATCCCCTTTGGGATTCTTTAGAAAAAAGTACAGGAAACAAGAAAATATTAAAAAAAAAAAAGAAAATATTCCCTTTCATAAAATTTATCCTAACCAGTAACAAAGACTAGCTTAAATCAAGAGCAATACAATTTTTTTCCATTCGCAAATCATGGAATTTTCAAAGTTGGAAGGGACCTCTAGAGATCATCTAGTCCAACTCCCCTGCCAAAGCAGGATTGCCTAGAGCACGTTATTCAGGACTGCATCCAGGCGGGTCTTGAAAATCTCCAGAGAAGGGGGCTCCACAACCTCCCTGGGCAGCCTGTTCCAGTGCTCTGTCACCCTAACTGTAAAGAAGTTTTTCCTTGTGTTAGAATGGAACTTCCTATGTTCCAACTTGTGCCCATTGCCCCTTGTCCTGTCACTAGGGGCAACGGGCATAAGTTGGAACATAGGAAGTTCCATAAATAATAAAATAAAAGCTGCCAACATATAGAGATATCAGATGAATACATCTGAAGTCTGCTAAACACACAAACCAGTCACTAATGCATGCCATTAAATATAGCTTTCTAGAAACATGATATTTGTTTCCATTTAGCACTTAGCTATTTTCAAGAGCTGTATTATATAGATGACCAATACTTCTGAAAATTCTTCAAAAGCTCTGAATCTCTAGAAAGTAATTACTGAAATATGTCACAGACATTTATTTTAAAGACCATAAATACAAGGTTGGAAAGGCATTTGAGAAGTTATCTAATCAGCCTTCTACTCAGAGCTGATACTTTGGGAATATCAACTACTCTAAGTCAACCATTCTGTAAATTAAGATTTTGGTTAGCACCAGATATTTCTTTGCCAAAAGACATGCAAGATAATGTGAAATATTTGCTTGATTAAAAAAAAAAGCCAAAAAACCCCCACCCAAAAAAAAAACAAACAAAAAAAGATGACTCCTACCTTCTACTATTTTCAATCAAATAGCCTCTTTAAAGATAATTTTTGAAATCAGACAACGCAAAAAATAACTATTGGACAAACTTACAGCTGTGGCATGATAAATATACACTTCTTTCTATTCACAAAAAGTGTTACATTATTATGCAAACAATTCAAGCACTAGAAATTTTTTCCCTTGTTTAGTAATGAAAATGATATTTATATTTTTATATTTTTTTTATTTTTATTTTTATATTTTTTTTTTTTTTTTATATTTTTATATTTTATATTTTTAAAGTTTTGGGGGTTTTTTGTTTGTTTTTTTCCAATGAAGTAACATTAACTACACCACTCCCAGCAGCAATTACCAGATGTAAACTCCTCTGCTCCAGCTCCATTCAACAGGTATGGCCTCAGACTGTGGGTTGCAGAGAAATTCAGGATCATAGGATAATTCAGGTTGGAAGGGACCACAGGAGATCTCTAGTCCAACCTCCTGCTCAAAGCAGGTTCAGCTATGAAGTCAGATCAAGTTGCTCAGGGTTCTATCCAGGCAAGTCCTGAAAACCTCCAAGGACAGAGACTGCATAATCATCTAACAGTTTTTAATCAAGTGATCCTGAAAGTTAGCTCAAATAGATTATGGTCTTCATAAACGGAACTGATGGCTCTAGTGGGCTAGACGACATTAAAGTCATAGAATGTATACTGCCTCACCTTCTGGTTTGGGTTTTTTGGTGGTTTCCCCCCCTCAGGCTCAGAGTTTGCAAGTGATCCACAAGAGAAGGAACATCATATTTCAATATACAGACATTATACTGCTATTAAACAGTAAGGAAAAAGATATTCTATAACAGTTAGCGTCATCCTGAACATTTTTCAATCCATTAAACTGATCTTTCCAGATAGTTCAGGCAGATAGACTGATCATTTTTGGCACTTACTGCAAAAACCTCAGACAACCGAAGGAACCTTCACAGAAGGTCAGTTTAACACACAACAGTAACTAAATCATCCTTTAAATTAACTCAAACTTCGTAGTGTACCTGAAACAGAGTAGAATCAGACATTTATCTTCAACATTGCAAACAGTTCCTTGACACCTACTTTAAATGGCATACAGCATAACTAGAAAAAGGTGCACAAAAGAGAAACAATAATGCTCAGTATTATAGAACTACTGCCTATTAAAGAGGCTATAGACAGACAGTGAAGAAAAGGGGTAGAGAGAAGAATAATGTACATAGAGAGAAAATAGCAATATAAAAATAATGTACTATTTGCACAGGAAATTTTTTTTTTTTCTTTTTCCACAGACAAGAACTAGAAGGTGGTAAATGAAGCTAGCTCACAGGTTGGAAAAGTCAAAGGCCAACTTCTTTTCTGTTTCTATTCAACTGTTTAAAAAGAACCCAAACACACACCTTTAAGAAATGAGTTAAATTCATAGGAGATTGATAATGAAGTTTGACAGACAGCAATGGATGTTAGCCACACATGGCCTGGGAAGCCCCCACCCAGTTGAAGTCAGTGTACACTGGAGGAACAGTCATTCCATGTTCCCTTAACATGGCCTGACCATTACTGGTTACAGGTTACGGAACAAGGATTTGGTTTGAACTTTTAACACTGTTCTCATATTATATTCCAAGTACCTAACAGTCTCAAAACACTTAGATTGAAGATCAAAGTGCTATTTACAGATGCAAGTCATTCCACTATTTAATGCTCTCAAATAGCACTAGTATTCTCACAAATACACCAAATATTTTTGCTTTATCTGTCTTCCTACAAGTCTTATAATTTTATAAGCATCCTAACTAAATACTCATTTTATTAAAGTTGCTAAGCAGGGAATTATTTTTATCTGATAGCAATCACACTAGAATAGCACTTTAAGCTATGAATAGCTTGCAAGACAATTTTAAATCTACATTGATTCAAGGATCAAAAGAATATTTGCAACTGTCATGTTTATTTACACAAAGACAGCACAAAAGCATTTTCTTGTCAGAGCTGACCTAGAAATTTTCAAGTAAAAACTAATTTTGCTAGAAAAGCATAAAGAGAAATGAAAGTAAAGTTTATAACAGAAACTTGTTACCATATTAACTTTGAAAGCTCAGACTTTCCACTCAGGTACGGCAAAGCACAGAGCTAAGACGAAGATCCTCTTTCTGCTTAAAGAATAAGTTATCCAAAATCCACGTTCATTAGACCATTTCTCTCCCACCACCTCTTGTAGCATTTATTCACTTTCTCCTCTTCCCATGCCCTTTACCCAACTCCCAAGCTCGCACGTCTTCCTATTCAGTCACTTGAAACTCTCACTTATTAAATATTGTCCATCTCCTAATGATGGCCCTGTGCCCCAGTGTTACCCAACCTACCTTATCTTCCACTCCCTGCTTTTACCTTGCCTCTTCAGTTGCACTTCCCCACCACCAAACTGTGACACTCTCTCTCCTACTGCAGCCCCCTTCCCTACCTCATTTTACCATGACACGTAATACGTTAACTTTTCACTTCCAGATTTATAAAGATCTGAATTTCTGTGACCCTCATGGATTTCCTTAGACCTGTTCACACAAATGGTGTGGACAAGACAGCAAAGTATGTACGCTATATATGGTAAGCAGCCATCTTATTCGTGTCTCTGCTCCAAGAGGGGTGGGGAAAGCCGCATGATTATATTAGCGTATGTACAAGCAAGTAAGCCTTACTGATACGCTGGGTCTAGTTTCACTGAACAAAGCGCAAGCTCTTGCAGCTTATTCCTGCTTACTGTAGGAATACCCCAGCTCAGATCTGCATACAAAACAGTGTAAACGTATACTAGGACCCAGCCTCCTACAGATACTGGCGTGCAGAGTACAACAGGAGGCAGGGTTCATACACATAACCCAAAGGAAAGGTAGGGACAGGGAAGAGACCCTGAATAGAAATGCCCTACCAATGTCCCTTAAAACTTAAACTTGCACTATTCCCTAAAAACGTCCTTTCCCAGTTTGCTTCCAAGATCCCTGACTCAACTGATGGTGGACTATTTCCTCCCTCAAAACCAGAAACGCTGCTTCGACTTTGAAAGCATGTGTTGCTTCAACATAACTGATGAAGCAGCCAACATAGAGCATGACATTCAACATTCTCCAAGACTTAATGCATCAAATGAAACAATCTACTGGTGGTGCCTGGCTGGCTGAGTGGTTTAATTCCCTGACAGGAGGAATGGGACACCTGATTCAAAGCATTATTGTAGAGATAGGTTTAGTCTTTTTTCTATGTGTTTATTGCATGCCTCTCTAAATTACTCCACGCTACACCCCACAATCCTAAATGAACATCTCCAGCTTTATCAGCCCCAGCAGAATCGGTCTCTTGAGCAAGGGGGTGGAATGTGGGAAAGTAACGGAAGATTGGCGAGGAGGATTGTAAACACACTCAAGGGACTCGCACATGGGGTGTTAGACAACACATATATATGGCACTTATTGTTGTTTAGTCTTATGTGCTTGACAAGTAGAACATCTGCACTTAGATAACGTAGGCCTGTGATGGACTCAGGGACACCTTATCGAACAGGCTTGAGATTCCTGCCCTGCCATTGGAGAAGATCAAAGCACAGTGGAAAACTACACCTGCTTGAACCCTTGAAATACAGGTGAGAGCAGCAAGTCTGGGCTCTCACTCTCTTGCTAACAAGGACTCTCTCTCACTCTGTGGTGCCTGCATCCCCTGCTTGCATGCCTCTGCCCGGGTGCTGCTTTGGAGATTCCCCGGTTCACAAGGTAGAGACTAAATTTGTTCTTTGCCTTTCATCCATGGTTTTGTGGTTGTTCCGGCATCCTGCCTGTGTTGGCTCACACAGTAACACTGCCCAGTCTAAACTTCTCTTTCTAAATGTATTTTCATTTTATATTCAGACTTAATAATACTCCTTAAATCCTCACCTAGCACCCTCTACTTAAAAGCAAAACAAAAAAATCTATTGTAACCAAACTGAAATAAACCAAACAAAGGGGAACCTTCTGAAGGAGAAACATCAGAGTTGCCTAAAACCCTGAATTCCTGTTCTCGGGAAATTCCAAGTTCTTCTTTTATGAAAGACACAAACAAAAAGACTTCAAATTTAGTAAAGAATGCAATTTCTGAAACTTCATTTAGAGACAGCAGAAATAAAATGTTTTAACCTATTTTAGCCATGGTAGCCCCATCAGAAGGGGAGCTGGCCAACCTGGAAAGTAACAGAAAGTCAAGATAGACAACAATTACAGTTCCTGAGGAGTCTGAAAGTCTTAGCTCTGAGACAATATATCTGACAGTCTATCAAGAAGTCATGAAATCCCTAACTTCAGGGTTTCTCAGCTAGGAGGCACAATCTAGGTTACAGAAAGCTTTCACTTTAGCAAACAGTAAATTCTAAATTTACAGGTAGCCTTTTTTCCATTAGAAGATTATTTCAGAGGAAAAAATTTCAGCCATCTCTACTTGGATGCTGAAAGATAGAAAAACTAAACTTCCCGAACTCTGCTGGAATTTGCTATTACTTTTACTACTTCTACATGGATGGCATTCAAATACTGTGTCAATGGTAGCAATACAAAAGTTCTGAGACATAAAACTATTGTTTTGTTTATACATAAACAACTAACTAGCTTTCCCAAACAATGATTTCTTCCCTGCCACCTATTTTTCTTCTGATATGTGGCAGACTATTTTTATGTTATGTTCTCAGAAATCACAGATGACAAACACACTGGAAAATATTCTGTGCTTACAGGTATCGTGGTTTGGGCCAGATTGGCCACTGAGGGGAAACAACAGATGCTCTCCCCCACCTCTCTCTCCAAGAAGAGGAGGGAGAGAGAGAGAAACTTATGAGTTTAGGAAAAAAAAAACCACTAAACTACTTTAATGAAATATTAATAATAAAATAAAAGGAAATAATGAAATATATACAAAACCGTATCAAGCTCCCAGGATGACAATTGCATCACCGGCTGGCACTGGGGCAGTCCCAGGCTGGACTCAGTGACGGACAGGAACTGAATTCCGGATCTGGATCCAGGATCAGGATCAGAGGCAGATGAACAGAGTCCTCCTCGGACGCTGGCCATTGAAGAAAGAGGGCTGACCCTTTGATCCCTCAGCTTTTATACTGAGCATGAGGCAGATGAGATGGAATACCCTGTTGGTCAGTTTGGGGTCACCTGTCCTGTCCGCTCCTCCCCGCAGGTGGGACCCCCCTGCGCTTTTCCACTTCCAACTCTCCAACGGGGCAAGTAACAAAGTTGGTTGGCCTTGGGTGTTATAGCAATAAGTATAAGCAAGAGCCTCTCTGCATACCATGCCTGGGCATCAGCTATAAACACAGGTCTTATCACTCTGAGACCAAACATTGTCTGCACAATATGCTGTTAATTTCAGAGAGTTCAGTTGGAAGAGGCTTAGCTGCAAAGTAAACTTACTGAACAGAAAATCAATTCTGTTTTACCTCAGACCAGGACGATTATAAGAAGACAAACCCTCCATTTTTCTTATAGAGTTGTTCTCACATCTACCGTCTGATGGATTTTGAATTTCACTGCTTCTCTGGACCAATCTGTTTTAAAACAGCCCAACTTCACCTGACAGGAATGCATTCATAGAAGGCAGGCATGCATGCATGTGTGTGTGTGTATAAATAAAATAACCCAAACAGAGATATTCATTTTTCAGGTAGCTCTTAAATGGGTACAAAGGTATTTCAGATCCAGTAAAAGAAATACAGTTCTATCAATCCATATAATTGCAAAAAATAAAAATTATTTTCTGAAGACAAAATAATTTAAGGAGACATTCATCCCTCTTAGCAGTCATCCCTAAAAATAATAGAATGATAAAAACAACACACCCAGAATTTGTGAACGTTCAAAATACTCAAATAAGATACCTGCTAGAGGAATACTTTGGATTTTCCTCACATGTCAAAGGGAAAAATATTCAAACTTCAAGTCTGGATATTTCATTTGCAATTAAAATAAACTGGATTCCTCTTCGTAACAGATTAAGGGTCTACGTCAACCTATACCTAGCTTGCTCCTTGCTGCAAATCTTACCTTTCAAATAAACCTTCTCAACCCAGAAGGTTGCAGGAATATCTAGTGATACATCCTGACCCACAGAACTTGAAAATTAGTACCCGGTTTAAAAAAGAAAAGCAAGCCAGAGTGCAGAAACGTTTATTATTGGAATACTACAATGTGGGGACTTTGACGGCTGACTGCAGTCCCTCTTGATTACCTCTTTTGATGCAATTTAAATCGTTAGCCATTTTACAGGAACATAAATTATAGTCTAGTTATAAACAGAAGGTAAATCAGCGAGGAAAATCTCTGAAGTGTTTGGACAGCCAAATGCTAGAAATAATAAGCAATCATACATATAATAAGCAATCATACATTTCATAGAATCATAGAATGGTTTAGGCTGGAAGGGACCTTGAAGATCATCGAGTTCCAACCCCCCTGCCACAGGCAGGGATACCTCTCACTAGACCAGGTTGCCCAAGGCCAAGTCCAGCCTGGCCTTGAACACCTCCAGGGATGGGGCTTCAACAACCTCTCTGGGCAACCTGTTCCAGTGCCTCACCACCCTTAAAGTGAAAAACTTCTTCCTAATATTTAATCTAAACCTGCCCTCTTCCAGCTTAAAGCCGTTCCCCCTCGTCCTATCACTACATGCCCTAGTAAAAAGTCCTTCCCCAGCTCTCCTGTAGGCCCCCTTTAGGTACTGGAAGGCCGCAATAAGATCTCCCCGGAGCCTTCTCTTCTCCAGGCTGAACAGCCCCAACTCTCTCAGCCTCTCCTCATAGGAGAGGTGCTCCAGCCCTCTGATCATCCTCGTGGCTCTCCTCTGGACGCGCTCCAGCAGGTCCATGTCCTTCTTATGTTGGGGACTCCACAGCTGGATGCAGTACTCCAGGTGGGGTCTCACGAGAGCGGAGTAGAGGGGCAGAATCACCTCCCTTGACCTGCTGGCCACACTTCTTTTGATGCAGCCCAGGATACGGTTGGCCTTCTGGGCTGCGATCGCACACTGCTTGCTCATGTTGAGCTTCTCATCAATCATCACCCCCAGGTCCTTCTCCACAGGGCTGCCCTCCAGCCATTCCCCGCCGAGCCTGTATTTGTGCTTGGGATTGCCCCGACCCAGATGTAGGACCTTGCACTTGGCCTTGTTGAACTGCATGAGGTTGGCTTGGGCCCACCTCTCCAGCCTGTCCAGGTCCCTCTGGATGGCATCCCTCCCCTCAAGCGTGTCTGCCTCGCCAAACAGCTTGGTATCATCAGCAAACTTGCTGAGGGTGCACTCTACCCCACTGTCCATGTCGCTAACAAAGATGTTGAACAGTACGGGTCCCAGTACCGACCCCTGAGGAACGCCACTTGTCACTGCTCTCCACTTGGACACCGAGCCGTTGACCGCAACCCTTTGAGTGCGACCATCCAGCCAGGTCTTTATCCACCGAGTGGTCCATTTATCGAATCCATGTCTCTTCAATTTAGAGACCAGGATATCGTGTGGGACAGTGTCAAACGCTTTGCACAAGTCCAGGTAGATGACATCAGCAGATCTTCCCTTGTCCACTGCCGCTGTAACCCCATCGTAGAAGGCCACCAAATTTGTCAGGCATGACTTGCCCTTGGCGAAGCCATGTTGGCTCTCGCCAATCACCTCCTTGTTTTCTGTGTGCCTCAGCAGAGTTTCCAGGAGGATCTGCTCCATGATCTTGCCAGGCACAGAGGTGAGACTGACTGGCTTGTAGTTCCCCGGGTCTTCCTTGTTTCCCTTTTTGAAAATAGGGGTTATGTTTCCCCTTTTCCAGTCGGCAGGAACCTCGCCAGACTGCCACGACTTCTCAAATATGATGGCTAGTGGCTTCGCGACTTGATCTGCCAGTTCCCTCAGGACCCACGGATGTATCTCATCAGGTCCCATGGACTTGTGCACCTTCAGGTTCCTCAGGTGGTCTCTCACTTTATCTTCATCTACAGTGGGCGGTGCTCCGTTTTCCCAATCCTCTCCTTTGCAATCTGCGTCTTGGGCAGTGCGGCTGCTGTCCTTGTCTGTGAAGACTGAGGCAAAAAAGTCATTGAGTACCTCAGCTCTGTCGCTCTCCCAGGTGACCAGTTCTTGCATATCCTTCCGGAGAGGGCCTACATTTTCCCTAGTCTTTCTTTTCTCACTGACATACCTATAGAAGGATTTTTTGTTTGTCTTAATGTCCCTGGCCAGATTTAATTCTAGCTGGGCTTTAGCTTGTCTAACCCGCTCTCTGGCTGCTCGAACGATTCCTCTGTAATCCTCCCAGGCTACCCGCCCCTGTCTCCACTCCCTGTAGGCCTCCTTTTTTCTTTTGGTCACTTCCAGGAGCTCCTTGTTCATCCACGCAGGCCTCCTGGCTTTTCTGCCTGCCTTACTCTTTGTAGGAATGCATTGCTGCTGTGCTTGGAGGAGGTGGTCCTTGAATATTAACCAACTTTCTTGGACCCCTCTTCCTTCCAGCGCTTCATCCCACGGCACCATACCAAGCAGATTCTTCAAGAGGCCAAAGTCGGCTCTCCTGAAGTCCAGGGTCATCAGCCTGCTGCGCACCTTCTTCATTGCCTTGAGGATTTCAAACTCAACCATTTCGTGGTCACTGCAGCCCAGGCTACCCTTGAGTTTGACCCTGTCAACCAGCCCCTCCTTGTTGGTAAAAACAAGGTCCAGCATGGCTCCTCTCCTCGTCGGCTCCTCAACCACTTGGAGAAGGAAGTTGTCCTCAATGCAATCCAGGAACCTCCTGGATTGCCTGTGCCTGGCTGTGTTATCCTTCCAACTGATGTCAGGGTGGTTGAAGTCACCCATGAGAACCAAGGTCTGTGAACGTGATGCCGCCCTTATCTGTCTATAGAGGGCTTCATCCACTTGGTCTTCCTGGTCGGGTGGCCTGTAGCATACCCCCACTGTAACGTCCCCTGCTCCCGATTTCCCTGTAATCTTGACCCATAGGCTCTCAGTTGGCTCTGTATCCTCCCCCAGGTTGAGCTCCATACATTCCAGCTGCTCATCAACATATAAGGCAACACCGCCTCCTCGTTTCCCTTGCCTGTCTCTCCTGAAGAGCCTGTACCTTTTCATGCCGATGCTCCAGTCATAGGAGTCGTCCCACCAAGTTTCTACGATGCCAATGAGATCGTAGCCTTGGAGGCGTGTACACGTCTCTAATTCCTCCTGCTTGTTCCCCTCCTGCTTGTTCCACAAAGTTCAATACTGTTGACAAGAAACTTGTCGGGTATTTAATTCACCTGCCACTGCATTTAAGAATAAATAACAAACAGCAACTGCTGACTACTGAAAGCACTGTATTAGGTTTGCATGGGAAGGTTTTGGTAGCAAGGGGGGGGGTGGCTTCTGTGAGAACATGCCAGAAGCTTCCCCCATGTCCAACAGAGCCAATGCCAGCTGGCTCCAAGACAGACCCACCACTGGCCAAGGCTGAGCCCATCAGCAACGGTGGTAGCGCCTCTGTGATAACATATTTCAGAAGGGGAAAAAAATGCTGTACAACAGCAACTGGTAGAGGGGAGTGAGAATATGCAAGAAAAAACTCTGCAGACACCAAGGTCAGCGAAGAAGGAGGGGGAGAAGGAGGAGGTGCTCCAGGCACCTGAGCAGAGATTCCCCTGCAGTCCATGGTGAAGACCATGGTGAGGCAGGTTGTCCCCCTGCAGCCCATGGAGGTCCATGGTGGAGCAGATATCCACATGCAACCCGTGGAGGACCCCACGCCGGAACAGGTGGAAGCACCCGAAGGAGGCTGTGACCCCATGGGAAGCCTACACTCTAGCAGGTCTTCTGGCAGGACTTGTGACCCCATGGGGGACCCACGCTGGAGCAGTCCATTCCTGAAGGCCTGCACCCCATGGAAAGGACCCATGCTGGAGCAGTTTGTGGAGAACTGTCTCCTGTGAGAGGGACCCCAAGCTAGAGCAGAGGAAGAGAGTGAGGAGGAAGGAGAGGCAGAGACAACGTGTGATGAACTGACCACAACCCCCCTTCCCTGTTCCCCTGTGCCGCTTGGGGGGAAGAGGTAGAGGAATCAGGAGTGAAGCTGCGCCCAGGGAGAAGGGAAGAGAGGGGGGAAGGTGTTTTAAGATTTGGGTTTTTTTTTTTCTCATTATCCTACTCTGATTTAGATTGGTAATAAATTAATTTCCCAAAGTCAAGTCTGTTTTGCTTGTGACGGTAATTGCTGAGCAATCTCCCTGCCCTTATCTCGACCCACGAGCCTTTCGTTATATTTTCTCTCCCCTGTCCAGCTGAGGAGGGGGAGTGATAGAGCAGCTTGGTGGGCACCTGGCATCCAGCCAGGGTCTACCCACCACAAGCCAAACGCTATTGTCCAACTTTTCAAGCATGTACACAGGCATACATTGGACACACATCTCTTCACTAAAATGAAGTTAATAAAAACTTAACTTTGCTGAAGAGGAGGCAACTAACACATGCACAATGCTGAACCCTTAAGAGACCCCTGAACAAATCAACACTTAGAGTCTGACCGTTCATTTAGGAATGAAAAGACAAACTTAGAAGCCTAACTTTTACCATGATTAATTGTATACACATGCAGATAATGACTTCAAATATTTGTGTGGTTCTTGCAAAGACACCTTCCATCAGGGTCCAATCTCTATTCTCCATACTTTGTACAAAATAAAAGATGTAGTTAATTTGTTCTGTAACCTGCAAATTGATTTCTACACTACCAGCTATTGTCTCTGAGCATGAAATTTGATATTTATTTGAAAGAAATGTTTAATTATAACTGGTGCTTAAATCGTCCACATCAGATATTTCACTCAAAAAAAACAAGGCTTCCCACAGCAGTAAGCAAATATAGCAGGATCAGAAAAATAGCTCACATCCTGCCTAGATACAGCAACCAGAAGCTTACAACACAAACCTTGTATACATTTAGCGTCTCCTAGTGGTGAGTTGACCCTGGCTGGCAGCTAAGTCCCACACAACTATTCCCCCAATCCCCCCCAGCGAGATGGGGGGAGAGAATAGGAAGAGCAAAAGTGAAAAAAATAAAGCAAAACAAAAAAACACGTGATGCAGACATTCACTCACCACCTCCCACACGCAGACCAATGTCCAGCTAGTCCCCAAGCAATGACCACCAACCAATTCTCTCCCTCAGCTTTTTATTGCTGTCCATGACACTATGCAGCATATATCCCTTTGGTCAGTTTGGATTAGCTGTCCTTCCTCCCAGCTTCTTACGTACCTCGAGCCTACTCACTAGGGGCAGGCAGACAGAGAAACAGAGGCAGCTTTGACACTGTGCAAACACTGTTCAGCAACAGTTAAAACATGGGTGTGTTATCAACACTGGTTTGTGTTATCAAAATTGTTTTGGTTAAAACAAAAATTAAAAAAAATAAAATCTAAAACCATACTGGCTGCTATGAATAAAATTAACTCCACCCCAGCCAGACCCAGTACAACCCTCTTAAAAACAGTACAAAACCCCAGAACTGCTATGTCCTTCTAATACAGACAAAGCAGGTCTAACTAAAGAATAGGTGGAAGTTTCACTAACTTTGATTAACTAAGCCACATTAAAACTACAATTCCCTCCTCTGGGCTTATAGATATACTGTATCTGCCCCCAAATACAACAACTATCCCTCTCTTCTACCTTTTCTTCTACAGTTGTCACAATTTAAAACACTACGTAAAGCACTGTGTTATTTCAAACTGGGGAGCTGTACAATGTTTCATTTTGAGGGATTTGCATCACATCATTAACGTGGATGGACTTCCAGAGTAATGTTTAAGTGTTAAAAAAAAAAAAAAAAAGAAAAAGGGCATAATGGATAGGAATTCCTCTCTGTCTAAACTTCCCCTAGTTTCCTTTCAGTTTGTTATTTTGTGAACAGGTCTCTCACCGGTTTCCCTTATCCAGATGCAAACAATCTTCAAGAAACAGACTATGTCATAATAATGCCATGTCAACTATCAGATAAAAAAATTCCACTCATTTCACTGTTCTCACATTAAAAGGAACAAGTTCTTCCATTTAGTACTTAATGTACTAACTGTAAATTGAAAGTCTCAGACACAAACTGCAGAGGATGCTAAAACAGAAGTCCCATTTCAACATCCAGCATAAGCAAAGCAGTTGTAATTAACGCTTCCTAAGTGATTAGTATAGATCAAACATCCATCTGGCGTTTACCTCAACCTAGCCAATAAACGTTATACCTGCCACTGTGAAAATGCAGTTCGACATGGAAGAAGGGACTACACTACACTCGAAGTTATCCATGAATAAATATAGACTACAGAGTAGCCATGCTGTAAGAGCAGATAACCACACTAGCTGCATGCAGAACCATGAAATATAAACACCGTTTCAACACAAAGTCAACTTGTATCCAAAGTGCTGCTTCCAAATCAGCATGTCATTCTCCAAAGAGCCCAAAAGCAGGATTTACTCAGCAGCACAATAAAGAGGCACTTTAGTGCATCTTGTAGCATACAGAATTTGGGTACTCCTCCTCCCATACCTCCTATCTTCTGCTAGCCTGTAATTTATGTATGAACATGAAATAAAAAAGGACCAAAAAGTTAGGCAACTATGAACAAAAGAATTTTTCATCACAGACATTACATACTTTGTTGTTATTAGGCCCTGAACATTTTGCCTAGGGTTGAGTCACCATAGAATCATAGAATTGCTGATGTTGGAAGGGACCTTTAAGATCATCAAGTCCAACCATCAACCTACCCTGACAAAACCCACTTCTAAACCATGTCCCTAAGTACCACATCTACCCTTTTTTTAAACACCTCCAGAGATGGTGAATCCACCACCTCCCTGGGCAGCCTATTCCAATGTTTAATAACCCTTTCAGTGAAAAAATGTTTCCTAATATCCAGTCTAAACCTCCCCTGACATAACTTAAACCCATTTCCTCTTGTCCTATCACTTGTCACCAGGGAGAAGAGGTCAGCCCCCACCTCTCTACAACCTCCTTTCAGGTAGTTGTAGAGGGTGATAAGGTCTCCCCTCAGCCTCCTCTTCTCCAGGCTAAGCAACCCCAGTTCCCTCAGTCGTTCCTCATAAGATTTGTCCTCCAGACCCCTCACCAGCTTTGTAGCCCTTCTCTGGACACGCTCCAACACCTCAATGTCCTTCTTGTAGTGAGGGGCCCAAAACTGAACACAGGACTCGAGGTGGGGCCTCACCTGTGCCGAGTACAGGGGGATGATCACTTCCCTAGTCCGGCTCACCACACTATTCCTGATACAGGCCAGGATGCTGTTGGCCTTCTTGGCCACCCGGGCACACTGCTGGCTCATATTCAGCCGGCTGTCCACCAACACCCCCAGGTCCTTTTCTGCCGGGCAGCTTTCGAGCCACTCCGCCCCAATCCTGTAGCGCTGCATGTGGTTGTTGTGACCCAAATGCAGGACACAGCACTTGGCCTTGTTGAACCTCATATCATTGGCCTCAGCCCATCGGTCCAGTCTGTCTAGATCCCTCTGCAGGGCCATCCTACCCTCAAGCAGATCAACACACCCGCCTAGTTTAGTGTCATCTGCAAACTTACTGAGGGTGCACTCGATCCCCTCATCCAGACCATTGATAAAGATATTAAAGAGAACCGGCCCCAGCACCGAGCCCTGGGGGACACCACTTGTGACTGGACACCAGCTGGATTTAGCTCCATTTACCACCACACTCTGGGCACAGCCATCCAGCCAGTTTTTTACCCAGCGAAGAGTTCACCTGTCTAGGCCATGAGCAGCCAGTTTCTCCAGGAGAATGCTGTGGGAGACGGTGTCAAAAGCTTTGCAAAAATCCAGGTAGATAACATCCAGCTCTGGAAGTCCAAGGTAGCAGTTCTGCTGATCCCCCCTCCTTGCTTCTCCCAGAATCGAAAACACTGTCATTTCATGATCACTGTTCCCCAGACAGCCTCCAACTGTCACATCCCCCACAAGCCCTTCCCTGTTTACAAAAAACAGATCCAGCAGGGCACCTTCCCTAGTTGGCTCCCTCACCAGCTGCGTCAGGAAGTTATCCCCAGTACATTCCAGGAACCTCCTAGACTGTTCCCTCCCTGCTGTATTGTATTCCCAGCAGATGTCAGGCAAATTGAAGTCCCCCACGAGGACAAGAGCTCGCGATCTTGAGACTTCTCCCAGCCGTTTATAGAATATTTCATCTGCCTCCTCCTCCTGGTTGGGCAGTCTATAACAGACTCCTACTATATGTCTGCCCTGTTAGCTCTCCCCCTGATTCTTACCCATAAACACTCAACCCCATTATCTCCATCATTTAGTTCAAAGCATTCATAACACTCCCTGACATACAGGGCCACACCCCACCATCCCAGGAGCTATTTAAAAGACGAGTAGATGTGGCACTTAGGGACATAGTTTAGTGGTGAACTTGGCAATGTTCGGTTTACGGTTGGACTCGATGGTCTTAATGGTCTTTTCAAACCTAAATGATTCTATGATTTGAAAAAAAGCACACCTTTGTCAAGGTTTCAACACATTCATACATCATTCTTCAACTGAAATGCAAATTCCCAGTAGATGCCTCTTCATGTTTCACTCACTCATCTCAGAAATTTTCCAGCAAAACTTGGGAGGTTTTAAGTTGACATTCAAGTTGTTGCTGAAACTTTTTTTTTTTTTTTGGGGGGGGGGGGGGGGGGGGGGGGGGGGGACAGGGACACAAAGATAGCTTTTGAAAACTCAGTCATTTGTTACACAGGCAAAAAATCCCAGACTTCTGCACCACAATATGAATGTCACAAAGCCAAATCTTAAGATCAGGGAAAATGCCACACATTTTGAATGTTTTCAAAATTCCTATTTCACCTTTCAGAAAAATCTCTTTAGGATTAAAATATAAATTTCAGTAACAAACCCAGTTACTTAGATTTGTAAGAAGAATAAAGAAACTACATTTTAGCACTAATCTGATCAACACAAAACAGCACATATGAAGCAGGCAAACTAGCTCCCTAATAACTTATTTCAATACAAGGAAAAGTATCATAAGCTGGAGATCTTCACATGAACTATTTGGACAAAAAGCTATGCTGTAACACTAAATCTTCAGCAATAAATTAAGTTTCTGAAAGCCAAACATGAGTAGCAAAGATCCAAGAGAATTTCTGTACCTAACAAAGTGATTTAATATTACTTCACTCTCACAAATGACATTTTAGTCTTCACAAATAAAACCGTAAATAAAACCAGAAGTATTTACTGTTGCAGCAGACTGCAGTATATGATAATTCTTTTGGTGTACTTTATGCGAGTTTTCTTTCAGCAAATAAGGAATTAGATACAGATCAAATAAGTATTTTATCTTACTATAGTTATCTGAACTACAGAAGTAGGTGCTGTCTCTATAACTACTTCAATTTGTTTAGTTGTGGCACATTGTATAGAGGACAGGAGCAGCTGTATGCAGTGCTGTATTTTAATAGATTCCCAACTTGCACGGAGAGACCTCAAAAAAATGAAAAAAACTCAAACATAAAACCCCCTACAGGTACAAAAAACTTAAACAGAGCGACAGTTATAGAGCACAGCCACCTAGCAACCTCTGTTTTCTATGGGACTGAGTTACAAGATGTCTAGAAGAGCTGTAATGAACAAACTGGCCTGTACTCATCTCTTCGCTGTCATTTTTAAATAAGCTAATTTAATTTTTATCACTCCCTTTCTTTGGGAGTGATGACCTCAGATGCTTCAGCAGTTCTACAGAATAACTTTGCTTTTGCTGTGGCTTTGACCTATCCTACTGGAATACTATTTTTAACCTAATACAACAAAGTATTTTATTTTGGTAAGTATTTTTTATTCCTATAGCAACAGGCTATTGCTCTATTCTAAACAGATGAACACGATTCCCTTTCCCAGTCATGTTTCTGAAGGATAAGTTGTAGGTGTTCTTGGGATGCTCCTTTTGTTCCAGTATATTACCTGCTCCTCCAAGGAGGCCGCATCTGTCATATTATGCAAGCATGCACATATTTTAACACATACCCCTTAAAACCTATCTCGACCTTAGAATACAGAAATAGTTATGTATACACAGAAGATAGAAACGGAAGAGGAACCATTGGTGGAAAAAAGAGCAACCAGCCCACATACATGAACTACATGTTAATTAGGACAAAAGGAAAAGGGGGGGGGGGGGGGGAAACCCAAACCCATATCCAGGAAGCACATGCAAATGCAGTTAATTGTGTTCAAGCATTAAGAATGGGACTGAGGTGTGCTGTGTTTGTTTTAGGGCAGCTAGACATTCCCATCACTGAACCCACACTGCAGCATCAACCAGGTAACAACCATAGCGAAACTTTTTGAGTTGTTACAATCATTGCACTATCCTGAAAGCAGGATTCACATAAATATCTAACAATCTCCTAGAAACACTAAACTCATCAATCCATCACTGTGACTCTTCCTGCAAAACTCTCTCCTATGAGTACAGGTTCTGCCATCTACACTTAAAAATTATAAATGGTAGCTCCGTACATATGAGACATATATATATAAAATTTACATAGTGTTAAGCTATATTCACCAGTGTTTAATATTAGAAATAAAATTACCCCAAAATCCCTCAAAGCTAAGTTATCAATGCGGTTATCAGTGACTTTTCTGAGAAAGTTATTTTTAGGGAAAAATGTTCTTAGGCCAATTCAGACTCTTATTTATTTATTTTAAACTCAACACTAAATTATCTTATCCTGTTGCAATAAAAAGGAAGGATGTTATCAGCTTTAAATTTACTGGCTTTCAATTGAGCTTATAGCTCACATACCTATCTTTGCCTTTCCCTCACACTTCATATAGTTTCACAATTACCCTTTACAGACCCTATACTGCTTTTCTCTGCTTGCTGTCATGACAAAACCTCACACAAATGTCACAGGAAATCAAGTCTATTGGAAGTAAAAACTATATACACCTGGAAATGCTTTTTATAAAGTACCTAAGTTTTGCTTACTTATCATTCGAACAATAGAAAATAAAAAAATAAATCATATTTGAAAATTAATCTATAGTTTTATTTTCAATTTTAAAAGGGGAAAAACCATGGGGACAAAGTGATTTACATAGTGTAAGAGAGAAAGGTACAAGCAGACACAAAACCAAAATACAAACCCTAGTGATTCATGTCTAACAAAGTTCAGAAACAGTGTATGCTGCAGTTTGCGCACATAAGCCCCCTACCCTAGAGATGACACTATCATTCTTTTTGTCTGACGCCTCAACCACAAAATCTCAAGGGAGTCATGAATATCATGAATACCTGTGTCACTGTAATCACTTAGTTCCTTTTTGCATACTAAGAAATATTAGATTATCTGCAGTGTTTGCCACTGCTGCACTTAGCAAAGTTAGATGATTTACAATTTTGATGCACGCTGGTGCAAAACTGGATTTTTAGGCCCAATGTTAATTATTAACTTTTGATATACTAGGAATACTTGCACCATATATTCTTTCTAGGCAGACAGAACATTCCCTGCCTTGAAACCTTTATAGCCTAATGCCCACAAATACAGAAGATTTAGCACACAATCATGGGGGGAGGGGAGGGCTGAAAGATCACCCAGTCTAAGGCAAGACCTCCTTGGCCAGATATCTGTCTTGTCATGCCTAACTTACTTTCCTGCAACTATTCAGGTATGTAGAGAGAAAAACACGCATACGCACAAGTCTTCAGATTCAACAGGTAGAAGAACACAACACTCTGAATATCTACTGAGTTTATCAGGATGCCATGGCAAGGTCCATCTGAAAAAATGGGATTACAAGAATATGGCCCAAAATACACAATCTGAGAGAGAAATAAAATGTTATTGTAGCAGATATATATACACAGATATATCCACACGCATTAAAAATAAATGTTAACTAGGAAAGCTACTCTTTAACCTATCCGTTATCAACCAGCAAATTTATTTTAGATGCAACATACAGTCAAAGAACGTATAACTTCGCAGCGTCCCCACACACACACATTATTCTGTGCTTATGAACATGCACAGTGTTAAGAGACTTCCACCCGAATCAATGAACTGGCTTCATTAATTAACTTATCACTAAAAAAAAAAAGCAGATTGCTTAATTAAATTCATATTATAATCATATCTAAAATAAAGGCATATTATGCTTCACCACACACATCAAACTAAACTGACAGGACTGACTTTCTGCAGTGTGTGCTTTTTAAATTGATTACATCTTTCAAATGAAACAAGAAATCCAGCACACTAGTAGAAGTATACCTTCCTCAATGACTGTTAGTCACAGCATCATGACACCCAATCAAGCTATAAGTTCAGTAAAAACACAGAATTACATAATAATGCCATTTCCTCATTTTGACACACTTCTCATCATTCAAGGCCCATTTTTGTCAAACATATCTCCCCGAAGTTTAAGACATTTTTAACATGCATTAGTCCAGAAAATCTTATTAAAAAGGGATGCTAAGCATCCTAAAGCACCCGAGAACCCCATAAGTACCATATAGTTGTGTCTGACAAAATACACAGGAGTAGACAAGGCTCCCACATTAGAGCTACAGGTAAGTATAGGAGTATAAATATCACAGGTCTAACCAGGGCCTCCAAGTCAATGACCAACACTGTAGAGGCTCCAGGTCCCCGTCTTCCCCAAAGCCCTACGCTGCCTTCCTTGAGATGCTACAAATATTAGAGTCTCTCTGCGAACCATGCATCCAAAGAGCGAGCCGAAATCTCGGCCAGGTTCTCTTCCACCCAATATCCAAGTACCTTCCCCACCTCCTCCAAAATCCCGAGCCTGCTCCAGCATGCACCCCTACCCCTAGCAACATCACAGTCCCTGTCCCCAGCAACGCCTCTACCCCAAACCCACAGCAACACTCACCCAACAGCGTCCTTGTCCCCATTCCACCCGCACTCTAGCGCCACTTCGGCTCCCCTTCCCCATCAACGACCTCCATAAGCCCACGAATAATCGGTGTTCCCTCAGGCACCACCTCCCCAGGCCCCCTCAGCACCACAGACGACTCAGCCATCCCCCGCAGTGCCCCTCACCTCGGCCCGCCCCAGCCCCACCGCCACGGCCCCGGCCGCACCTCACGGTCCTTGAGGCCCAGGAGCAGCACCTCTTCCATGAGGGTGAGCCGCGTTTCCTTGGAGTCGCCCTTCTCATCATCGCTGGGCTCGTCACGTCGGCCTTCGTCCTCCGGGCCGCCCCCCGCCCCCCACTCCTTGTCGGCAGCGGCGCTGCGGGAAGCCTCAGTCCGGCGCTGCACCAGGCCGGAGCTGCGCTGGATCAGGGAAGTCATGGCTGGAGGCAGCAGGAGGGAAAAGGCCCGCCACGGGGTGAGGGGCTCAGCGAAGGCTCAAAAGGGGAGGAGAAGGGACGAGAGCCGCTCCTGCCTCCACCTTATCCGCACCAGGACAGCAGCCAGCCAGGGGGAGTCATGGGGAGCAGGGCTCGGCCGCGGCAGAGGAGGGGGAGGCAGAGGCGGAAGCAATGGCGGTGGGAACCAGCATCCACCCCCTGCGGCAACCGAGCTGGCGGAGGTGGCTTCTCCTCCAATATGGCGGCGTGGGCTGATGTCAGCGGAAGATGTGGCAGCGGCAGGGGGAAACGACCGGAAAAGGCCGCGGGCGGGAGGAGCCCCCCGCGGGGTAGGAGGGGGGGATGGGGCGCCCCGGGGACGCGGCCCCCTCAGCCTCAGGGAGCGCGGGCAGTGTTGGCTGTCGTTGACGGTTACTAACCGTTACCCGGGGCTGTAGAGGACGGTAAATGCAACACTTCCGGCGGAGGGGAGGGTAGCCGGCCGGTGCCTGCCGTGGCATAACCCAGGGGCTCGGTAGTACACTCTCTTAAATTATTTTTTTTTTCTTAAAAAGTGCTTTATTTACAACCTTAAGTCTGCTTGATTTCATTTTTAGCCACAAGACCATGTTTGATTGCTAGTGCAGCCCCCCAGGAATATATCTTCATCTATATATATATACACTCATCGACTAAGCTCAGGTGAGCGCATGGAGCTCTCAACAGTCTTGACTTTAAACTGAGTAAGTGGAATCCCTCGGTTCTGCTGTCGATCTTTTCAAACCTTTAATCCGTCCTGGTTCCGGCGGGGATAGGGTTAATTTTCACAAGATGCTGGGACGGGACGCAGCCCTGTCGGCTGACCCAAACGGGTAGTCGATACCACGTGACGCCATGCCCAGTATATAGCATATAGGGAGTTGGGAGGGGGGGGAAGAAAGGAGGAATCGCTGTTCGGAGCGGGCTGGGCTTCGGGTTCCGGTCGGTGAATGGCTGTATATTAATTGTGCTTTGTATGTTCCTCTATCAGTATTACTGTTGTTGTTTTCCTATTTCCTTTGCTCTTCTATTAAACTGCCTTTATCTCAAGCCACGAGTTTTGCTTTTTTCTTCCGAGTCTCCCCTCTCCCGCTGCTGGGGAGGGGAGGGGGAAGTGAGCGAAGGACCGCGCGGCTCTTTGGTGATGGCTGGGGCTAAAGCACGACAAGCCCTTTTGGGCGTGGCACGCCAAAAAACCTCAAAACTACTTATCAAGGCTAAATCCCATATATGTTTCCAGGTAGCATATTTTATTAAAGAATAAAGGTGCTTAACATGCAAGGATGGCCTATAATTTTTAGTCCACAATTAGGATATTGTATTTGGCCATATTGAGATATATAGAGATTTTAAAAAAAATGTATCTAGAATATAAATAAAATATTTATATACATATATATATTTAGGTGCACCCTGTTTACCAAGAGCTCTAAGTCACTTTATAAGTCACTCCACTTTTTCCCACACCCCCAATTCTTGCATAATCTGCCAATGTGACTTGGTGATAATTCAATATAACTTCTTCAAGATCATTCATAATAAAAGAATAGCAGACAGACAAAACTGATCCCCAGAGGATCTGAATCACACAAGTGTTTGCCGATTGTGCCTCTTCTGTGTTTTGAGGCCTGCCAATTTATTCACAGTCCACTTACTGTGTGACGTTCTGATTTTTTTATCTTTCTTAAAAGCTTAAGGATATAACATCACTGTTACTTTTATCAAATAAGCATTTGCATGAAAAAGAGATACCGCAATAGCATTACAAGATCTGTTTCCTGGAAATGTCTTTTCTGAGTAGTAATTATACTCGAATCTTTATTAATTTAGTCCTATATGAGCCACTCAGATATTTTGCTGAGGATTATGATCAAGATGACAGGCATGTAATTAACCTGGTGTCGTGGTTTAACCCCAGCCAGCAACTAAGCACCACACAGCCACTTGCACGCTCCTCCCTGGTAGGATGGGGGAAAGAATCAGAAGAGTAAAAGTGAGAAAACTCGTGGGTTGAGATAAAGACAGTTTAATAGGTAAAGCAAAAGCTGCGTACGCAAGCAAAGCAAAACAAGGAATTCATTCACTGCTTCCCATCAGCAGGCAGGTGTTTAGAACCATCTCCAGGAAAGCAGGGCTCCATCACATGTAATCGTTACTTGGGAAGACAAACACCATAATTCCGAACATCCCCCCCTTTCTTCTTCTTTTCCCCAGCTTTATATGCTGAGCATGACATCATATGGTATGGAATATCCCTTTGGTCAGTTGGGGTCAGCTGTCCTGACTGTGTCCCCTCCCAACTTCTTGTGAACCCCTAGCCTGCTCACTGGTGGGGCAGTGTGAGGAGCAGAAAAGGCCTTGACTGTGTAAGCACTTCTCAGCAGTAACTAAAACATCCCTGTTTTATCATCAACACTGTTTTCAGCACAAATCCAAAACACAGCCCCATGCTAGATACAATGAAGAAATTTAACTATCCCAGCCAAAACCAGCACAGACTGCTCACTCAGCAACAGAGCACTCCTCCAGGCACTACTATTTTTCTGTTTTGACCTGTATTCAGATGCTTCCATTGACTGCAAAGCAGAAAGCTTGAGAATATTGTCCTGAGAACATTTTCCCATAGGGTTAAAACAAGCCAAATGTGGACTGATTTTCTTTTGGTTAATTCTGCACTGGATTATATCTGTGCAACCCCATTTCTGTTCAGTATTGTAATATTATATTATCACTAGATCATTTCTATATGATGTTTTTTTAAGAGATCTCACTGACTATCACTTTACCGCCCATACAAACATTTATTAATACATATGATGCTAAAGAGCTGCTATTCAAACAGAAAGCTGCTCACAGGGGATTTGTAAGGAATTTTTGAATGAAATCTACACTGCAGACCACATTTTTAGTTCAAATTAAAGTAATAATTTGAATTGTTGGGACAAGGGACACTTAGGACATTACCTGCGTAGTACAGATTGACAAGCATTTGAGCATCAAACAAAACATAGTCTCTGAGGCTAGCCAGTTGTTTAAAAACATGTTGTTGTCCAGTTGAATAAGTATGTTTTCATAAGTATCAATTGCATTGTTACGAGTTCATTAATGATCTATAAATATGTATGAACTCCTGCTATGTACTTGTTTAGCACCAAGCACAAGACTACTTGCACATGACTAAGTAAAGATGTACAATATCTAACCATGAGACACAAGGGTGTGTGACTACAGAGTCTCCAGTTTTTTAATACTAGTATTCGTAGCAACCACAGTGGATTCAAACAGAGCAGAAACCTGACTAGTAGTCTGAAAACTCACAGCAAAGCAATAATTTTACAGTCAGACTTGTACATCTACAGTATGCTCATGTTTTTGCCTTTTAGTGGCTTCCCCCCCCCGAAAACTAGACTGAGGAAGAAGAAAGGGGATTTGGGGCTTCATTCATGAAGCCAAAAAGAGCTAAAAAACAGCACCAGAAATACACAGTATAGCTAGAAATGTTATATGGGTTTTTTCCTAGGTATCCTAGAATGGGGACGGGGGATTCACGAGACGAAAGCCTCACTGACTCCAGTCAACCAGCAGCTGAGTACATTTCTCTGCATGCCCAGACATAGAGTATCTTGAGTTGGAAGGGACCCATAAGGATCATCAAATCCAACTCCCTGCTCCTCGCAGGGCTACCTAACACTGAACCATATGACTAAGAGTGTCATCCAGACGCTCCTTGAACTCTGACAGGCTTGGTGCCATGACCACTTCCCTGGGGAGCCTGTCTGTTGTGGTTTGGGCCGAACCTGCCACTGGGTGAACGACAGATGCTCCCCTTTACCTCTCTTCAAAGAGAGAGGCAGGAGAGGGAAAAAGAGACTTATGAGTTTAGAAGGAACTAAACTACTTTAATGAAATATTAATAAAATAAAAAGGAAATAATGAAATATATACAAAACCGGATCAAGCTCCCAGGATGACAATCATGACACCGGCTGGCACTTGGGCAGTCCCAGGCTGGACTCAGTGACAGACGGGAACTGGATTCCAGATCTGGATTCAGGAATGCATGGATCAGGATCAAAGGCAGGCAGACAGACAGAGTCCTCCTTGGATGCCGGCCATTGAAGAAAGAGGGCTGACCCTTTGACCCCTCAGCTTTTATACTGAGCATGAGGCAGATGGGATGGAATACCCTGTTGGTCAGTTTTGGGTCACCTGTCCTGTCTGCTCCTCCCTGCAGGTGGGGCCCCTCTATGCTTTTCCACTTCTGACCCTCCAACGGGGCAAGTAACAAAGTTGGTTGGCCTTGGGTGTTATAGCAATAAGTATAAGCAAGAGCCTCTCTGCATCCCATGCCTGGATATCAACTATAAACATAGGTCTTATCACTCTGAGGGAGCGAACATTGTCTGCACAATATGCTGTTAATTTCAGTAGTTAGAAAAAGCTTAGCTAAAAAGTAAAATTACTGAACAGAAAATTGGTTCCGTTTTACATCAAACCAGGACACTGTTCCAGTGACTGTCCACCCTCTCAGTGAAGAACCTTTTCCTAATGTCCAATCTGAATTTCCCTGACGCAGCTTCATTCCATTTCCTCACGTCCTATCGCTGGTCACCAGAGAGAGATCAGCACCTCCCCCTCCTCTCCCCCCTTGAGGAAGCTGTAGACTGCAATGAGGTCACCCCTCAGCCTTCTCTTCTCCAAGCTGAACAAGCCAAGTGACCTCATTTGCTCCTCCTTAGTCTTGTACTCGAGACCTTTTACCATCTTGGTTGCCCTCCTCTGGACACACTAATAGTTTGATGTCCTTCTTATATCGAGGCACCCAAAACAGTGCCACTGTACTCAAGGTTGGGCTGCACCAGTGCAGTGTAGAGTGGGACAGTCACCTCCCTTGACCAGCTAGCTATTCTGTGCTTGATGCACCCCAGGACACGGTTGGTCTTTTTGGCTGCCAGGGCACACTGTTGACTCATGTTCAATTTACCACCAACCCAAACCCCCAGATCTCTTTCCACGGGGCTGTTCTCAAGCATCTCATCCCCCAGTTTGTATGTGTAACCAGGATTACCCCAGCAGCAGTAGGAGAGAGACAGTGAGTCTGAAAAAAATAGCATTGAAAAACTTGGCATGAGTAAAGTTCCCCAAAATACTTTTTTATACCCGGGAGGAAAAAGAAAGAAAGTGTAAAAGAGTGCTTGCATTGCTTGTTCAATTATATGAACTGCTGTCTTGCTGATGGCCACTTACTTTTGCATAATTATCTTTCTTTTTAAAGGTACTAAATTGTTGCAAAAGTTAGCTTTGAACAGAGCAAAAGCAGCTTTCCTCTTCTCTTGAATCCATCTACCATTATTTAAACTATAACTTCAAGCCAGGACATTGATACCTGTCCGCTTCATAGCCTCATGCTAGTATAGTATCAGAAACGTGTTGCAAATGACCATCAGATCACTTTCCCATGCTGATGCATGTAGTTGCAGGACTAGCTACAAAACACAGCCTACCTTTTGGGCCTCCCAAAAATCTGCCTCTTGCAGCTGCCGGAGGCAGTCTGATGCTCACAGTGATAAGCTATGTCACTGAAGCCAGGATTAGACCTTCAGGACTCCAATAACTTCCCCAGGAAGGAGAGAGGAAAAGGGATTAGCAGCTAAAGTATTGCCAGTCTTAAATTAAAATGGAAGTTAGAAACAAAAACTTAGTGGAGAAACCCAGCTGATGACTGTTAGTCATCCAGCAGTGTAAGAGGGCGGTCCAGGAATCTCCAAACACTGATGCATCTGCAAGGGAGGCCCTTGGCTGCAGCGAGGAATGAGAGAAGCTGCACACCATATCAATATTTTCACATGCATAGACACTAAGTCAGGATCTGTCTGGTTTATAAGTCATCTTTGGAAGATAAAATAAATCTCTCTCTGCTCTTGCTGAAATACAACAAATGACATATTTTACACAGAATATGTCACACTGATGAGTTGGCCATCTGTATCAAGGTGCCCTACTTTGGTCTTTTCTCACTAAATGTTTTCCCTAATGTTTACTTAGGCACCAGCTTAATTCTCTTTGCCAAAGGATAAAACAGTGATTTTACTTAACAGCTATTGTTTACTACATAGTAAGTCCTTCACAGAGAAATTAAAAAGAAAAAAAATCCTTAAAAAATCCCACAAAACTAAAACTAGTCTCATTGTTCATATCCTACATTATGGAGCAGCAAATGCAACTCTTGTGCTTCTACAGAACAAACATATGAGCAAAGGACACTTAAGCTTTTACTGGCCTTAAGTGTCAAAACACACCTGTGGCTGAAATCCAGTGAGGTGATCTCTTACTGCTTACAGTAGGAGAGCAGGACCAGGCATTACGCCAAAGCAAAGAAAGCACTCCCTATCCTGGAAACATGGTCCCACTGTGAAACACAGCTCTGAAAAAAAAAATAAATTAGGACTTCCCCTCTTCTTTAAATCAAATGGGCTCTGTTTTCCTAGCTGCAAACTCAGCCTGGAACTGGAGAACCAACTTGACACTTCACCATCAGTCATAAACATCCTGCAGCCAAAACCAAAGCATTACTTACATCTGCACAACCCCAGGATTGTAAATTGGCCTCAACTATAAATGTCATGTTTGAATATGTGTTCACTAGTCATTGTTAATATAAGGTTAATACAAGGTGCTAAAGTGTTTCTAACATCCTGTTTTCTGACAGGAGCTATTTCTGATGCTTCACAAGGCCACGTTGCTCTCAGCTATACTACTGCAACTGAACTAAAAACTTCAGTAAATAATTTTTATGAAGGTGTACTCACAGCTGACAATAGCAGGGACTTAATTTTGCCATTAATATCAGGAAATACGGCATGGAGGACCAAAATTGTCTAAGAAAGAAGATGCCATTTTTACCATCTGCCATTAGTAAGACCATATTGGAAAAATACTGTAGCACAGAAATAATTTTCAAATTTGAAAATGCATAGATAGATAAAACTACTTCAAAGTAGACTTTTTTACTATGTCTCTTCAGCACAGCTGACATTAAAAAAAATCAAAATTCCTAATTCTGCTCCATCTGCCAGTTTCCCTTCCACAGGAAGAGATCATTCTTGATTTGGGCAGTTGGCCAGCTCAGAGTCCAATAGGTTTACTCCAGTGATCTTTGATGCAGTTTCATTTATTTACAAAATTATACAGCCCTGATTCTTTGAGCACAGTATAAATCAAACAGCTGGAGACAGTTTCTTTAAACATAGCTCTTTCAGCCAGCACCTGACCCCCAAGTCCTTTTGCGAGGCTTCTCCTACCAGTTCTCCATAGAGCAATACATTTCATGCTCCTCGCTGCCGTTGAGTACATCTCAAAATCTAATTGACACACCAAAGTTACCAATGAGTAGTTACACAGCTATTGCCTGCCCCAATGCAGGACAGACTGCTTAGACTGCCATAGCTCAGCAGTGAGGTGATAGTCAAGCTGAGATTACTTGCTTATTAATGCAATGTATACCTTCTCACAGCAGGCCTACAGAGACATTCAGGAGAAATATGAATCAGTGGGTGATTTTAACTGAATAAGAACTTCCTGCAAGTGTAGCTGTCTGGGTGGTACCTAGTGGCAAACCAATAGTTAAATGAATTGAACAAAAGCTAATATAGATGCATGAAATACATATTCTACATCTTTATAACTCAGCCATATATAAAGGGATTTTCACTAAGGACTGAAAATCCCACCATAAAAGCTTTCCATAAACTTACACAGCTAAACAGATGCTGTTAAAGTTAACACTTAAAACTATTTAAGTGTTTCTTTTCCCCCATGCAATCATGGAAAAAAGAGCTAATCCTCCTTTCTTTGCTTAAAAGAGTTCAGGTGCATTAAAAGAATTCATTTTCAGTTCTGTGATTAAATTTACCTTTTCAACTCCGGTTTGGTATGCTCAGAAATTATTGAACTAACTTAATATAAGTTTTCAAAAGAAATTTCTTGGCAGGGGGAACAGCCATATACAACGCTCTTCTGACAAATGCAAAGACATAAGTCAACTTTTCCCTCTGACTGCACATTTCAGCTGGAGAGTAATTTGCCTTGTGAGGGTAGAGCTGGTAGGCAGCAGGTTGTGTATTAATAACTGAGAGGGAAAACATTCAAAATGGGGAAGGATGTCTACCAGCCTAGACAGAATATTAATGTCAGCAGCCAGCCACCAGTAGGGCTATTATTACTTTAATATGATCCAAAAATGATGAAGAAATGTTTATGTTTGGTCATTTCCTGCTGCCTAAGTGAGTCTGGGTCCCTGGTAATTGCATTTCAGCATCCATTATTACTTGCAAAACTCCAGAGGCTTTGCATATTCATACAGCCTCTACTTAATACCAAGACATTAAGTAATAGTTTTACTATTACTGTATTTAATTTCAATAACTAGCCCATTTTATCACCCTCTCTACCAGAGAGCTATTCAGCCATAATTCAAATCATAAAAAGAGCCACTGCCTTTAAAATAGCACTAGGTAAATAAATATCCCCAGAAAATTAGGGTCTCCCAATCAGAATGGAGAGCTCCATCCTACACACCTGGGACAGATAATGGGCTGCATATGGTCAAAGTACATCACCTGCATTAAAATTAAACAAAAATGAGTATTAAGTAAGTAGAATGTGTTGGGGGAGGGAGAGGGGGGAGAAAAAGAGTAACCAATCAGCTTAGCAATGTGTGGATGAAGCTTAGAAGAGAAAAGCAGGAATGCATCAGGAATCCAAAAATCACTTTCCAAGTGACAGTTGTTTTCAGACTACAAGTGAGAACATGATTTTTGTTTTTCAACAGCTGCACTCAATCACTGCTTAATCACAGCCCAGGCAGCACAATGGTATTTAAAAACTCTGCCAGTCCAAACCAAAGCACAGTTTAGGGAATAGTAGGCTTGAAGGACATCAAAGTGTGTTTGATGCCCCTAGATTGGGTTAGCTGTTTTTGTTTACATTACTTTCTTACTGTAGCAAACAGGTCAGTTCCAATACAACTGTTCTTTAATTACCCTGTAAGGCTTCCATAGGCAACCTCAAGCTAAAGTTGTTTTTTCTTTGGTTTTAATTTTTTTTCAAAAGCATTAACATGCACAGCTAACTCTAGCTATTTATTTACAACATTTCAGTTAGCTGCACATTAGATGTGGTTCCCAGAATTTATCTCTCTTTCAACAACACAGCAGCTCCAGAGCTAGATTTACTGTAATTGTGGTTCCACCTTTTACCTTGTCTGCTGTGACTGAGGGTTTGCCTATTGAAAAGGGCATCCTCAAGTAATCTGCTCCTGTTGTTTCCCTTGCCACCCCCAGGGAATGATTTGGATCAACAAGGTGATCTGATCAAAAACTAATCCACAAAAGCAAAACTATGTATTTCCATAAAATCAGTTGGCAGCTACATAAGACTAACAGCAAAGATGGTGGGAGCATACTGCTGGGCAGTGCACAGCAGGGGCCCCCTTTGGCAGCCATCTGCATTTGCCCCACATGGGATGTAACCCAAACTCTGCTAGCAGACCAGACCATCAATTTGTCAGTTGCTCGAGACTCTTCAGTGCAGGCATCAGTACAACAAAGTACTGAAAGATACAGGAGATACATTGCATTAGAAAACACAGTTTGGGATTATCACCTTGCTTTTTCTTTGATGCAGGTGTCATTCATGAAAAATGCTGCACAATAGGATTTTATTTATTCTATTATTACATGACAACTACCAGAGCTGCAATGCTCCATATTGACAGAGAAGTGAGGGACCTTGTACTTTAAAAAGACTGGATGTTTATTATTACCAGTTAAGTCATCTGTAGTACTTCTTGTCTGGCTTTCAGATATTCCCATCACCTCAGGAGAACACAACAGGAAAAATGAAGTATAGATGGCAGGGATAAACCCAATCTTTTTCTAACTTTAACGAACAGGCATGAGAAAAGCATATCAAGAAAAACTTTTTAAGAGTGAGCCCACAGTAGAAAGTCCTGACTGGGAAACTAGAAAATGCAGGAAGTGGCTTATAGGAAACAAACTGGGTTCATCTGTATAAAGAACTTAAGGAGCTTGGTAAGAAGCATCTTGTTTTGATTTGTGAATCGGGGTCACAGTGAAAGTTGAAATATCTTCTTGCATCATCACCAAAACATGAAGCAATGAGCACTCACACTCTGCATAAAATTTGCTTCTCTGTCATTGCATTCATACATCAACATACTTTAAACAGTGCCTGTAGAAACACAAAAAGGAAGTGAATCTCACTGACTGCAAAGTGAGCTACCTCACTAGCCCACAAAGCTCTGATATTTAAAAGCTTAATAGTATTTATAAAATACTTGAAGATTTACACTCTTAATTAGCAAACCTGTACATTAATGCTAGCTGTGTTAGTTGTTCTTAATTGGAATTTTTCTTCAAAATAGGAATACAATTAGCACTAAGGATTATAAGTGACCTTTCAGAAGTCATACAAATGCCAGCTAATTTCCAGGAAACTCAACGGTTCCTAAGCCTGAATTTTGGCTCCTACAGTATAATGAAGAGTATATTTCAGAACACAAAAATAGACATTAACCAAGATAAAGAAAGATTATTTTAATATTTTTTTGTATTAAAAGAAAACTGTGATACCTGATCTGATCGTAAATGAGCAGATTTCCTATTTGGGAGATGCGTTGCTTTTAGCCTGAAAACTGCAGATTTTAATCATGCCTGAGCTACAGGTACAGGGATTTTCATTTCATTCTCTCACCCTTATTTCCTTAGTAACCACATGGGGCATCTAATCAGTTTCCTCTCCACCCACCTGCACCAAAGCTTTGGTAACCAGTAGATGATTTTGATCATATTTGACAGAAATAGATTTCAAAAGTTACTAGATTTCAACAGGCAGTCTGGAGACTATATGGCCTGGCCAAGCCAAATCATGTCCATTTACTTGGTCCCCCAGGAACCAAAATACTAAATTTGGCTTGTCCAGAAATTTAGTAGCAATGACAAATCTATTAACTGCTGATACAGCACATGACTTAAGAATAGAGAGGAGATGGAAGTAGGGAAGACCAAAGATGCTATGGTATGAGCAAAAGGAAGGATGAAGTTGAGGGAACCGTGGTATGGCCAGACAAGGCATCATGGGAAGTCAGTCTTCATAGTTCTGCTGTTCACAAAATAAATTAACAAATGCACTTCCTAGGTAAATGTTATCTGCCTGCTCTAAGCATCCAGGCAAAGCATTAAGGGAAACACCTAGTTCATTTTACTGGATTGCTGAAATGAAAAAAACCCAAATGCCCCCTGGAAGTGGGGTAACAGGCTACAAGCAAGCAACAGCATTTTACTGTTCCACAGGGTTCCCACATGAGGACAAGGCTTCACAGTAGTCCAAAGCATGGCAGCATCAAGCATCCCTTGCCCATACAAACACTTGCCAAGATGTTAGCAGTCCTCTATTAAAGTTGTTATGGAGGCTGGCAAGAGGTTAAAACGGACACTCTTTAAAATCAAACTTACCTCCCAAGTAAGCCTCTCTGGGACTCAGAACTGTTTGCAGTCTCTACTATGTTCTTCTAACACAGCCTGAACAGCCTCCTTTCTACTCCCTTTGTATTCAATGTGGAGGTGCCCTCCCAAAAAAATTGTTTCTCCAGCTCAACTTTTCAAGTATGTACCAGGCAGTAAATAATGCATATGAAGTTTCCAGCTAAAGACTAGAATGAAGGTAATCCATCATAAGGCAGCCACTACAGAAAGTATATTACTACCTGCTGAAGAAGTTATGCTGCCATGCTTTGAGTATGAATAGAAAAAGCTTTAGCTGGAGCAAGAGATCAGGAGGCCAAGTTGGCTCGAAGTACCTTTATGTCGTGGTTTAGGCCAAATCGGCCACTGGGGACATAGGAGACCCCAGATGGGACCGACAGATGCTCCCCTCTACCCCTCTTCAAAGAGAGAGGCAGAGGAGGAAAAAGAGACTTACGAGTTTAGAAGGATCTAAACTACTTTAATGAAGTATTAATAATAAAATAAAAAGAAATAATGAGAAATATACAAAACTGTATCAAGCTCCCAAGATGACAATCACGACACCGGCTGGCACTGGGGCAGTCCCAGGCTGGACTCAGTGATGGACGGGAACTGGATTCCGGATCTGGATTCAGGATCGGGTCCAAAGGCAGACGAACAGACAGAGTCCTCCTCAGACGTCAGCCGTTGAAGCAAGAAGGGAAAAAGAAGGGCGAAAAAAGAAAGAGGCTGACCCTTTGCTCCGTCAGCTTTTATACTGAGCATGAGGCAGATGGGATGGAATACGCTGTTGGTCAGTTTTGGGTCACCTGCCCTGTCCGCTCCTCCCCGCAGGTGGGACCCCATTATGCTTTTCCGCTTCCGACCCTCCAACGTGGCAAATAACACAGCTGGTTGGCCTTGGGTGTTAGAACAATAAGTGTAAGCAAGAGCCTCCCTGCATACCATGTCTGGACATCAGCTATAAACATCGGTCTTATCACTCTGAGAGAGTGAACATTGTCTGCACAATATGCTGTTAATTTCAGTAGTTAAAAGAGGCCCAGCTAAGAAGCAAAGCTACTGAACAAAATTGGTCCTGTTTTACCTCAAACCAGGACATTCCACCCCTTATTCCATACCATTTGCATCTTGCTCAGATTACTATTACTTTTATCTATCAAATCTATGCACACACAAAGGATATATATATATATGGATACATGCAGGTCACTCATCTACGATTATCTTTATATACAAAAGTTTAAGTCCATTTGATTCATGATTGCAGGATCTCATCTCAGGGCAGGAAAGATGGTACAAAATTCATTGTGGTTTGTGCCCGTGGGTAGCATGTTCATCTTGAAGAGCTTGCTGGACGCCAGTTCATGAAGCTAGCTCAGGTTTCATCACCACTGTGTCATCCTGAAAAACACTTATTGAACACTGTTAGTATTATGTAGTGATCAGCATCATACAGCTCAGAATTGAGTATTCTCACCAAGGGTTAAATTCCCTTGGGGTACACATTGAACTTCTCCATCCTTCAGCATCACCCACCAAGTACATCCAGGTCCTTGAGCAAAAACAGTCCCACGAATGGGTTTGCTTTTGCCTGAAGGAGGAGAAACCCAGACAGTTTTTCCTAACATATTCCTTTCATGCACCACAGGGACTTTGTCCCCTTCTACTGTATGTAAAAGGTCTGATTGAGCAGGACCGGCTCGATTGATGGATCCCCTGGTGTTAACTAACCAGGTAGCTTGCTCTAAATGCTTGTCCCAATTTTTAAAGGTTCCACCACCTATTGCTTTTAGGGTGGTTTTTAACAGTCCATTATATCGCTCAATCTTCCCAGAAGCTGGTGCATGATAGGGGATATGATATATCCATTCAATGCCATGTTCTTTGGCCCAATTACTTATGAGATTGTTTTTAAAATGAGTCCCATTGTCTGACTCAATTCTTTCTGGAGTGCCATGTCGCCACAAGACTTGCTTTTCAAGGCCCAGGATGGTATTCCGGGCAGTGGCATGGGGTACGGCATAGGTTTCCAACCATCCGGTGCTTGCTTCCACCATTGTAAGCACATAGCGCTTACCCTGGCGAGTTTGAGGGAGTGTGATGTAGTCAATTTGCCAAGCCTCCCCATATTCATATTTCAGCCATCGTCCTCCATACCACAAAGGTTTTAACCTTTTAGCTTGCTTGATTTCGGCACATGTTTCACAGTCGTGGATAACCTGCGCAATAGCATCCATGGTTAAATCCACCCCTCGGTCACGGGCCCATTTATAGGTTGCATCCCTTCCTTGATGACCTGAAGTGTCATGGGCCCACCGAGCTAAGAATAGTTCACCTTTATGTTCCCAGTCCAAGTCTGTCTGGAAAATTTTAGCAGCCTGATCCACTTGCTGATTGTTTCGATGTTCCTCAGTGGCCCGACTCATGGGTACATGGGCATCTACATGACGTACCTTTACGACTAGGTTCCCTAGCCGGGCAGCAATGTCTTGCCACAATTCAGCAGCCCAGATGGGTTTACCTCTGCGCTGCCAGTTGCTCTGTTTCCACTGCTTTAACCACCCCCACAGAGCATTTGCCACCATCCATGAGTCAGTATAGAGATAGAGTATTGGCCACTTTTCTCGTTCGGCAACATCTAACGCCAGCTGGATGGCTTTTACCTCTGCAAATTGACTCGATTCACCTTCTCCTTCAGCAGCTTCTGCGACTCGTCGTGTAGGACTCCACACAGCAGCTTTCCACCTTCGATGCTTTCCTACAATACGACAAGATCCGTCTGTAAACAGAGCATACTGTTTCTCATCATCTGAGAGTTCGTTATATGGTGGAGCTTCCTCAGCACGTGTCACCACTTCCTCTGGTGGCATTCCAAAGTCTTTGCCTTCGGGCCAATTTGTGATCACTTCTACGATTCCTCGACGGTTTGGGTTTCCTATTCGAGCTCGCTGTGTGATTAAGGCAACCCACTTACTCCAGGTAGCATCGGTGGCATGATGAGTAGAAGGAACTTTACCCTTGAACATCCAGCCCAGTACTGGTAATCGGGGCGCCAGGAGGAGCTGTGCCTCAGTACCAATTACTTCTGAAGCAGCTCTAACTCCTTCATATGCTGCCAAGATTTCTTTCTCAGTTGGAGTATAGTTGGCCTCGGAGCCTTTATACCCTCGACTCCAGAATCCTAGGGGTCGACCTCGAGTCTCCCCTGGTGCTTTCTGCCAAAGGCTCCAGGTAGGGTCATTGTCCCCAGCTGCGGTGTAGAGCACATTTTTAATGTCTCGTCCAGTTCGGACTGGTCCAAGGGCTACTGCATGCACAATCTCTTGTTTAATTTGCTCAAAGGCTTGTCGTTGCTCAGGGCCCCACATAAACTCATTTTTCTTTCGAGTCACTTCGTAGAGAGGTTTCACAATCTGGCTATAACCTGGAATATGCATTCTCCAGAAACCCACAACACCTAAAAAGGCTTGTGTTTCCTTTTTGTTAGTAGGTGGGGACATAGATGTTATTTTGTTAATTACGTCCATTGGGATTTGGCAACGTCCATCTTGCCACTTAACTCCCAAGAACTGGATCTCTTGTGCAGGTCCCTTGACCTTACCTCTTTTTATAGCAAAACCTGCTTTCAGAAGAATCTTAATGATTTTCCTACCTTTCTTGAAAACTTCTTCTGCTGTGTTACCCCACACAATGATGTCGTCGATGTATTGTAGGTGTTCTGGAGCTCCACCCTTCTCCAGTGCGGTCTGGATCAGTCCATGGCAAACAGTAGGGCTGTGTTTCCACCCCTGGGGCAGTCGATTCTAGGTGTACTGGACACCCCTCCAGGTGAAAGCAAACTGTGGCCTGCACTCTGCTGCTAAAGGAATAGAGAAAAAGGCATTAGCAATGTCAATTGTAGCATACCATTTGGCTGCCTTTGACTCCAGCTCATACTGAAGTTCTAGCATGTCTGGCACAGCAGCACTCAGTGGTGGTGTGACTTCATTCAGGCCACGGTAGTCTACTGTCAGTCTCCAGTCCCCATCAGACTTTCGCACTGGCCATATAGGGCTGTTAAAGGGTGAGCGAGTTTTGCTGATCACTCCTTGGCTCTCTAGCCGTCGAATCATGTTATGGATGGGAATTAAGGAGTCTCGGTTGGTGCGATACTGTCGTCGATGCACCATGGCAGTAGCAATTGGCACCTGCTGATCTTTAACCCTCAGCAGTCCCACAACAGAAGGGTCATCTGAAAGACCAGGGAAGGCTGACAGCTGTGTAACATCCTCAGTCTCTACAGCTGCTATACCAAAAGCCCACCGATACCCTTTGGGGTCTTTAAAATACCCTCTCTTGAGATAGTCTATGCCAAGGATGCACGGAGCATCTGGACCAGTAACAATGGGGTGTTTCTCCCATTTATTCCCAGTTAGGCTCACTTCGGCCTCTAATACAGGCAGTTCTTGAGATCCGCCTGTCACTCCAGAAATAGTGACAGTTTCTGCCCCTTTATGATTCGATGGCAATAGGGTACACTGTGCACCAGTGTCCACCAGGGCTTTATACTTTTGTGGCTCTAATGTGCCAGGCCATCGAATCCGCACAGTCCAATAAATTCGGTTGTCCCTTTCCTCCTCCTGGCTGGAGGCAGGGCACCTCTAACGTCGACCATAGTACCTGTTCCTACCTGGACCATAGGATCGCCTACTGTAGGTCGGAGCAGCATGCCTCCTGTAAGAATTCTTTCTTCTATCTGCTTTACTTTGCAACTCAAGCACCCGTGCCTGTAAGGCTGAGATAGGTTCTCCATCCCACTTCGTCATATCCTCTCCATAGTTGCAGAGGCACAGACACAGGAAATCTCGGAGTGGGTTCGATTGGTCTTGAGTTGGAGAGTGTTTTTTCTCTTGAGTAGGAGGGCGTGTTTTCTTAGTAGCTGCAACATGGTTCTGTGCAGGGGAAGAATGGGATTTTTCCTCTACCTTGGTTAATGTATCAAGCAGTTTATCGGTGTGCTCAACTATTTTCTTGGTCATTTGCTCCATTGTCTCAGTCATTTTCTCAGTGACCACAGTCAGTTTTTCCACAGCTGCCACAGAAAAAGGACGAGAGAGACTGTCTTCATACTGTCGTACCTTGTTAACCACTTCGCTTACAGTTGGTGTGTCGGTATCGGATCCTCCCCAGACCATTGTTGACAATGTGTGGGAATATGTTGGTGGTGCACTTTGTACAAACTTTTTTAGCATGGATCGTTTGCATGGCATCTTATCAGGATCTACAGTCACTTGCCTGTCACTATAAATCACCTCTCGCACAGCCAATTCTCTCAGGTACTTAATACCTTTTTCCATGTTGGTCCATTTACTTGGACGGCATTCGATATCATCCTTGAAGGGATACCTGCGCTTTATGGCTGACATCAGTCGCCTCCAGAGACTGAGAGTGCGTGTCTTTCTCCCAATCCCTTCATCGATACCTCCATCCTTGGCCAGGTTTCCCAACTGCTTAGCTTCTCTGCCATCTACATCTATAGTATCAGCCCCACTATCCCAGCATCGGAGCAACCAGGAGATGAGTGTTTCACCTTCATGACGACTAAAGTCCTTCCTAATATTTCTCAAATCCTTCATAGAGAGGGATTTAAAAATTACCTCTACATCTGAGTCTTCCTGTGATGAGGCTGCCCGAGAAGGACTCTGCTCTCTGTCTGTTTTAAAAGGTCTCTTTCCATTGTCTGGTTTAGACGGACCCTCTCCTGGGTCTACTTTGGAGGGGCCCTCTCCTGGGTCTCTGTCAGAACTCTCTCCCAAGCTATCTGGCTCGTGCTGGTCCTTGTCGCAAGCGACAGGGGCATGAGCTGACTTCTTTCTGTGCTTTTTGGCGACTGGGCAACTGGTACCGGTTCTGATGGAATTTGAGCAGCAGCGGTACTCGTTGTCGTGGCTGGAGGCGCCTGTGCCGGGACAGGCGGCGGAGGCGCTGGCGCTGTTGCGGTGGGGGGGGGGCGGCCGGCGGTGCTGGTGCCGCTGCGGGGGGGGGCGGAGGCGCCTGTGCCGGGACGGGCGGCGGAGTGGGCGGTGCTGCTGCGGTGGGGGGGGGCGGCCGGCGGCGGCGGCGGTGCCTGTGCCGGGACAGGCGGCGGAGGCGCCGGTGCTGTTGCGGTGGGGGGGGGGCGGCCGGCGGGGGTGGTGCCGCTGCGGGCGGCGGCGGTGCCGTGGCTCGCGCCGCTGCCCGTCGCGGCGCTGCTGCGGTCTGAGTGGCGGCAGCGCACGTTACCCTATAGCCACCCCTGTGCCGGTATTTCACAAAAACCCACCCCTGCAACACGTTCAGGAAAACCGACAGCAAAATCACGATCTTAAGGAGGTAACAATCCTTATCGTCACAGCCCAGAAGGTTTCCAAGCCCCGGCTCTGATGGTGTCACATTAATATAACTATTCAAGGGCAAAGTAAACTTTCCCAAGGTAGAACCAAAAGTGTAATTAGTAACAGAATCCATCACACGATGCCCGAGATATACAGGTAGAGCCGTTACCCAACTAATCATGTTATAGACCTGAATTATGAACCACACCAATACAGCACATTTAAACCTTCGCATAAAAACACAAAGAGTAAATAAACTTTGCAATGCATTTGGCAGGTTAAACAGAGTTGACTGAATCAAGTGCAAACCAAGCTCTTTAAAGGCACGATACAACATCTCGTTTAAGAACGACATGCTGTAAGGTGTCTGCTCTAATCTCAGAACAAGACGGAATTCAAACTATTCAGGCAATTTATCACAGCTCTGGTCGAGCACTGCTCGGGCCCCACGTTGGGCGCCAATTAATCTGTCGTGGTTTAGGCCAAATCGGCCACTGGGGACATAGGGGACCCCAGATGGGACCGACAGATGCTCCCCTCTACCCCTCTTCAAAGAGAGAGGCAGAGGAGGAAAAAGAGACTTACGAGTTTAGAAGGATCTAAACTACTTTAATGAAGTATTAATAATAAAATAAAAGAAATAATGAGAAATATACAAAACCGTATCAAGCTCCCAAGATGACAATCACGACACCGGCTGGCACTGGGGCAGTCCCAGGCTGGACTCAGTGACGGACGGGAACTGGATTCCGGATCTGGATTCAGGATCGGGTCCAAAGGCAGACGAACAGACAGAGTCCTCCTCAGACGTCAGCCGTTGAAGCAAGAAGGGAAAAAGAAGGGCGAAAAAAGAAAGAGGCTGACCCTTTGCTCCGTCAGCTTTTATACTGAGCATGAGGCAGATGGGATGGAATACGCTGTTGGTCAGTTTTGGGTCACCTGCCCTGTCCGCTCCTCCCCGCAGGTGGGACCCCATTATGCTTTTCCGCTTCCGACCCTCCAACGTGGCAAATAACACAGTTGGTTGGCCTTGGGTGTTAGAACAATAAGTGTAAGCAAGAGCCTCCCTGCATACCATGTCTGGACATCAGCTATAAACATCGGTCTTATCACTCTGAGAGAGTGAACATTGTCTGCACAATATGCTGTTAATTTCAGTAGTTAAAAGAGGCCCAGCTAAGAAGCGAAGCTAATGAACAAAATTGGTCCTGTTTTACCTCAAACCAGGACACTTTATAAAGTACACATTTGCATTCCAATATGGTATACATCAATGGCTGAACATTTTCGCTACAGTGAATGCAGTCTTAAATCAAAGCCAAGCAGTCAAAGTACACTCACTGATCTTTAGAAGTGGGTGAGGCAGAGGCGCAACTTTTGTTACAACATGACCTGGCCCTTCACAGCTATTGCATAAGCTATTACTGTATGAGACTTCAAGAACAAGTCTGTCACAATCTTGTAACATTGTCTTTAGGAAATATCCAAAGTGGCATGATTTTTGAAGGAGTGAATTGTGCTAGTGCTGTTTTCATGCAGACGTCAGTAATTTGTAATCTCTGGAAAAAAATGTTTTTCATTTGTACTGTATGGTTTACTGTGATGATCTCCCAATCCATGCTCAATACACATTTAGTTTGAAAAATACTCTGCTGTAGTAATTTCAATAAGTTGTTTAGTTTTATACTGTAAGAACAATGTTCCCCCTTGAAATGGGGGAAAGACAAGTACATTGCCAATACTGAAAAACCAGGGTTTAATAAACCCCCAAATTCAGCACGCACCATCTAGACCACCTTAGTAACTTCCCATAGTCATCCTACTACATCACACTGAACTTTCCTCTTTCCTGAACTGACAGTGTTAGCGCAGAGACAAACACATAACCAATTTTCTTCGGTTATATGCGGTGCTTTATTTCAAGGCGCCGGGAACCAGGGGTACGCACCCAAATCTGGCTCCAAAGACGGCCTCGCCGAGTACCCATTTTATTACACAATCTCATACATATTCAACAAGTATTGCTACATTATCTTATACATATGCATTACGGATTACTTCATCCTATTGCGACATCAGCCTCCTTCTCTGCGCATGCTCGTCTTCCCTCTAGTGGTCATCGGTGGTCGTCATGATGAAGTAAGAAGTCTTCCTCAGATGAAGTAAGACGTCTTCCTCGCTTTGTACTTTTCACCTCACTCCTTTTTGACTCGATTCCAGTGCCTGTTTTCTGCCAAGTCTTTCAAGGTTCTGCTTGACTCCACTGGTATCAGGTCACACTGTTCTCTTAGGTACCTAAAGATCTTAGAATACATTCTTTCCCGTTACAGTTAATTACATTTTCCCATCACCATTGGTTACCTTTGTTCAGTTATTATGGTTGCACCTTACAAACACACTCTAATATACAATACAACTTGCTACTTAACTCTTGTATTTCCTAACATTTCCCCCCTTTGAAAATACTTCAATTATATGCAAGTATTTTCACAAAATTTAAGCTACATCTTTATATGACGGAGGGGGTGTTATTTCTTTCAACAAATATTTTACTACTTCTTTAGCCTGATTTGTGCGACAGGGAAAGGCTTCCGGCCACCCAGAAAAGGTATCAACCCCTACTAGCAAATATTTATACCCTTGGGCTTTAGGTAATTCTGCAAAATCAATTTGCCAATAATCTCCAGGCTCCATTCCTACTTTGATTTTCCCCATTTGGACTGATTTCCTAACTATTGGATTATTTTTCAAACAAATTTCACACTTAGATCCTATTGCTTTCGCCATTGTTAACATCTGTGTAGAAATCATACCTCGTTTTAGGTAAGTTACTAATGCTTCTGCACCCCAATGACATTTCTGATGCTCTGTTTGCAAGATTTGTCGCATCACAGCGGGAGGGACTATTACTTGCCCAGTCGCGGTAACATACCAGCCTTGCATGTTCTTTCGGGCTTTTAATAGCTCTGCTAATTTTTCATCTTCTTTAGAATAACCAGGATCCTGAGTAAGATATGTCTGAAGTGGACTCACCTTTAGGGGTACTAAGGCCATTATGTTGCTCCATACCTGGCGAGCTGCTTGTCGAGCTGCGCGATCTGCTAATGCATTCCCTTCAGATATCTTAGACGGTTCCTTTTGATGTCCTTTGCAATGCATTATAGCCACCTGGTTTGGTTTTTGTACAGCAGCTATTAGTTCTAATATCTCTGTTTGGTACTTCATATTTGTACCTTGTGCGGATAACAATCCTCGTTCCTTCCTTAGGGCTCCATGGATATGTACCACACCAAAGGCATATTTTGAGTCTGTCCAGATATTAGCTTTCTTATTGTCACTAAGTTCTAAAGCTCTTGTTAATGCAATCAGCTCCACTCGCTGGGCTGATGTTCCCGGAGGCAATGCTCATGCCTCTATTACCTCTTTCCAAGTGGTCACTGCATATCCCGCGTATCGTGTTCCACTTTCCATGAAGCTGCTTCCATCGGTAAACAATTCCCAGTCCGGATCTGCAAGGGGTATATCCTTCAGATCAGCTCTAGTCGCGTAGGTATGTTCGATGACTTCCACGCAATCATGCTCGAGAATTCCTTCCTCTGAATCTGTTCCAAGAAAAACTGCTGGATTCAGTAGATTAGTAGTTTTTAAGCTCACATCATCTTGTTCTGTTAAAATTGCCTGGTACTTCATCATTCGGTTGGGAGACAACCAATGCCCCCCTTTTTGCTCTAAAACAGTTGTCACCATATGTGGTACGAACACATCTATGTGCTTACCCAAAGTCAGCTTCCTGGCCTCCTGTATTAAGATCACGGTTGCTGCCACGACTCTCAGACAAGAAGGCCATCCTGCACTTACCGAATCCAGTTGTTTAGAGAAGTAACCCACAGGTCTCTTCCAGCTGCCCAACTTCTGGGTCAGTACCCCTAAAGCCAGTCTCTGTCTTTCATGGACGTACAATTGAAATTCCTTGGCCAAGTCCGGAAGGCCTAAAGCGGGGGCTGTTTTCAGTGCTGATTTTAGCTTCTCAAAGGCTTCTTTCTGTGGTTTACTCCAAACAAATACAGGTGATTTCTGAACTTCATACAGTGGTTTAGCAATAAGCCCATAGTCCACAACCGACACCACCCTGTCATTCCCAAAAAGGTTCTTAATTCATGTAAATTCCTAGGCTCTGGAATGGCACATATGGCCTCAATTCGATTGATCCCCAATCTTCGCTGTCCTTGTGAAATTTCACAACCCAAATACAATACTGTTTGACATGCTATCTGTGCTTTTTCTTTGGAGACTTTATATCCGTTTAATCCCAATTGATTCAATATTGCTATTGTAACATTTATACATTGGAATCTATCCTCCGTTGCTATGAAAATGTCATCAACATATTGCAATAGCAGATACTGTGATCTGGGTACCTGAATATCTCCTTGGGTAGTCCAGGTCTCTAGCTCCTTAGCTAGTTGGTTTCCAAAGATCGTCGGGCTGTTCTTGAATCCTTGAGGAAGCCGAGTCCAAGTCAGTTGTGTTTTTCGTCCGGTGTAGGGGTTCTCCCATTCAAATGCAAACAGTTTCCTACTATCTTTGTCAAGTGGAATGCAGAAGAAAGCATCTTTTAAATCAATTACTATAAACCATTTATATTTCTCTCCCACAGATGTCAGCAACGTATACGAGTTCGCTACCACAGGGTGGATATCTTTGGTAATTTCATTTATTGCTCTTAAATCCTGTACCAATCTATATTCACCGCTTGGCTTTTTAACAGGAAAGATAGGTGTATTATATTCTGATTCACATTCTTCTAGGATCCCATATTGCATAAACTTTTCTATGATTTTCACAATACCCTGCCTAGCTTCTAATTTCAGTGGGTACTGTTTAACCCTAACTGGCATTGCCCCCTCCTTCAGTTCTACTAATACAGGTGAGGCTAATTTTGATTTTCCTGGAATGTCTGTTTCCCAGACTATAGGTATTACAGCTTCTTCCACTTCCTCGGGGATGTGCGTTTTCGGTTGTTCCTTAAGTACCAATATCTGTCCAACTTTTGATTCTGGAATCTGCATTATCAATTCTCCATTTTCAAATATTATTTCTGCATTCAATTTTGCCAATAGGTCTCGTCCCATAAGGGGAATTGGACATTCTGGTACATATAAGAACTCATGAGTTAATTCTTTTCCCCTAAATCTTAAATCCAGGGGTTGTAGGAATGGCTTTTCTTCCTCTTTCCCTGTGGCACTTACAATTGTAATTGTCCTTTCCCCCAATTTTCCACACAAATTGTTTAAAACCGAGTATGTTGCTCCTGTATCGACTAAAAATTTTACCTCTTTCCCCTCAAGTTCTATTTTCACCAAAGGCTCTTTATCTAGTCAGCTTTGATGCATATGATCCCCCAACACCATCGTCTTTGCGGTCTCTGCCCCTGGTCCGAAGAAAGGATTTCGGGGAGAAAGAGGTTGCCCCATTCTCACTGGACACTCATTCTTCCAGTGACCCTCCTGTCCACAGTTGGCACACTGATTATATCCTAACCTGTTATAGCCCATTCCTGATCGAAAGTTAGTAAATCCTCTTCCTCGCCCTCTTCCTCGCATACCACTTTGCCCCCTGCCTCTGGAATCCATATGATTCTGTTCTTTTCCCTGTATTACTGCCAATAAGTTTTGCTGTTGTCTCCGGGCTCCCTCTCTCTCTCTATTATTGTACACCTTCCAAGCCACTTCCAACAATCTGTCCAGATCTCGCAATTCTGCTCCTTCTAGTTTCTGCAGTTTCTTCCTAATATCATCCTGAGACTGTCCCAAAAAGATCAACGCCAGCTGTGCTCTAGCTTGCTCAGTTTCTACATCTAGATCTGTATATTTCTTTGCTGTTTCTTTAAGTCTCTCCAGAAAAGCCGAAGGTGACTCTGTCTTTTCCTGTCTAACATTATACAATTTTGACCAATTTACTTACTTAACTCTTGTATTTCCTAACAACAGCACCTCTCCAATAAGCATAACCAGGTCAAAACTGCAAAGCTTCCTCCCCATTACAGTCTGTAAATACCCAGTGTATAACTAGAAAAGCCTTGTCACTACAGATTATCAGGTTTGCTATGATTTAAAGCACCATTTACAAAATATGAGCTTAAACATTCTCATTTCAGTACAAATATGTCAAAGTATATTTTATTGATGCTCTTCAAACAGCCCACTAGAGAGAAATAACAATATTTTAAAAAAAACAAAACCTGAACCAACAACCTGTAAAGCTTCTAGTTTGCATTCAGCGTAAAAACTTAGAGGTATAAACAGAAGCCTGGAGTAAAAATATTAAATAACCAATAACAATATTAAGTAACCAATACCAATAACAATGGTATTTACTCTACATTAGAAGTGTTCCCATGTTCAATTCCATACATGTTTCTCCTCTATATAAACTTATGAGAACTTATGTATAAATAAGATGTCCAACATCTGTTCTTTAATATAAGTATGTAATCTTTGTGACTGAAACATTACAACAGTTTGATCAAAAGTATAGAAAAATCCATTTAATATTAAAATATTTTTCATAATGGAAGTGTTTAAAAACCCCTTGAACCCAAATGACCTTAGAATGATAGACATTTCTTCCCCATAAAAATGCATTGCTCATTCAACATGCAGAGTATTATTGCATATGAGTCACTTGAATTACAATAATAAAGTCTGAAGGACGTGTTCGACAGCCTATTCTAGCAAGTGCTAGCTGTAAGATCATATGTATCACAGAAGAAAGCATAAGTACTAGTGCATTTTTAAATAATACTACAAACTCAAGTATTGTCCTTGCACTGCTAAGTCTTAAGGCAATCAAGAGTCAAGAAGCTTCAGTTTGGTATAGTTGCATTAAGCTCTCTCCTTTGCCCCATTAATACATTTATTTTAACATATTAATTTATTTGAAGTCTGCTGATAAGTTTTTGCTATACATATTAACTACAATTCAGTGTGAAGTGACCTATTTTAATATACCTGACTACACTGAGCTGATTCAATTTAAGCAACAGTTTCTCTACTACCTGAATTTTCCAGCATGGATTTCTAAATTGGTATGAGAATAGAGAAAATATTCGATATCTCACTGTAACCAATCTTATGACTTGCCTCCATTCTTGGGGTATTCTAGAATTTAAGGGTTCAAAATAGATTTGACAAATAATATTCAACTTTACAAAGGACAATTATTTGCAGTAAAAATACTTTGTGTATGTTTATATATACAGTAGATCAAAGTCAACAGGCACCTCTTTATGGCTTTTTTCACTGAGGTACTGTTATAACATCCAGCAACAGGATGCAAGTGTTCATATGGTACGAACACCACATATTCATAAGCTGTACCAACTCATGACAAGAGGCAAAAGACCACAAATCCAGCTTCACTGTAGGATTACAGAAAAAGAGAGTCTTCCCTTCTATGTGAAGGGTTTCAGTGCAAGCTACAGAAAGCTTGAAAGGCAACTGGCATAAATGGGGAAGTCAGAATGAAAATCTCACTCTATTAAAAGGAGAAAAAAATACTCATGGCAAATTAGAGTCTCACAGTCAGGCCATTTCTTACAATTAACAGAAACATTTGGGATTTAATATTCCAATGGAGCAAGGGCATATAGCACAGCAGCCACACAATAAGACTTGAAATGTGTAGTTAAGCTCTTGCATCTGATCCTTAAGCTAAGCACACGCACAAGCTTAGAGCAGCCAAGCTGCTATTATAATACCACACAAGGTGAAGTGCTGCAAGCCAAAAGATGAACATAGTCAGAAAAGATGAGGTTGACAAGCACATGACTTCAGTTGACGCCACAGTAGACAGAAAACCCCTGGTGACCACAAGTTTATTCCTTAGCTGTAAAAAGCTTATTTTTAAATGCACATTTAGTTGCATCTTCCCCTATTTATTTTACATGGGGAGGAAAGCAGATGCATTAACGGTTCCTAGTCACAATACTTCCAATCCTAGTATCCTACTATTCTTACCATAAGGGGAAGAGGGTTTATGTTAAAATAGTGATTGTGGCTGTATGTATTTAGTATTCCACCTTTACATCAGAAAAGAATGTTTGGGTTTGTTTTTTGGGTTGGTTTTTTTTGTTTGTTTTTTTGTTTTTTTTAACAGTTTCCATATGGCTATTCCAGCCTAGACTTTTGGTTTTATTACATCTATGCCAAAAATGTGTTTCTGCAATAAATACTGTTAAAAGTGAAATGGAAGTTCAGAATATGCTCAGTTAATCATGACAAGTAGTTCTTTCCAACCAAAATTTTTTTTAACCTCAAAAACCCATTTAACAGGCTGCAGATGCTTGAGCAAGTTCCTTATATTAGGATACAGCACAACATTTAAAACTCAGCTTAGCCACATACAATTCATACTTATAATATAAACTTTATGACATATCACCACTTAGATCAACAAATTCGTCGTTCCTCTTGACCAAGTCATCTTCATCTTCCAAGTCTTTCCAGGTGCTAGTGGGTAAAGCTGGTTTGACAGACTGTCTCTGAAGTAAAGCAAATGGAAATAAGGATGACAAACGGGCAGAATTTCTCAGCATTGGAACGGCATATACATCTCTGGAAATAGCTTGACTATGTTCTTCATCCTTTTTTATCTGCAAGCTTTGCACTTCCTCCATCAAGTCCAAAATCTTGGCAGCTGTGGCTATTGTACCACCACCATGAAGCTGAGCCTCAGGAATCCATCGTAAATACCATTGTGCCCAGACTTTGATTTCAGGGCCATCAATGCGAGGTAACAGAAGACCGTGATAGTCAACAGGTTTACTACGCCAGCTATCATAAAATTCCCTGAAGCTATTAGGAGGTTCATCTGAAGAATTTATGAACTTGCCAATTCTTTTGCCCAGAATGTTTTTAATTAAATGGTCTGTTTCCTCCCTGAAAAATCCTTTCTTCAGGGAAGATTTTGTGTCAGTGGCAAAGAAATTTGCCCTTGATGCTTTAAGAGGAAAGGAAAGAAAAATATACTGAGATGAATATTGATGGGGCTTTGGAAAACATCTTAAAAGAAGAAACACATAAACTTGTATTCAGAAAATACTTACAAGCAACGAAGTCACTTAAACACAGTCACTGCTTTATTATATAGTCTAAAACTGTTACTCTTCAATAGCTAATACACCAAATACTTCACACAGCATAATTAGTATTCCAAGATACCTTCCTGGCACTGTAACTATAGAAATGAAGTAACAATGAATAAAGCATTTTTCTTTGAAAAAAGATAATTCTTTGCATGCATTCAAGTATTACAGACTTCCATGTTTAGTTTAACCTAGCCACACAAATCAAGGAGCACTTGATTTAGAAGTTTTTATCCAATGGTTCCTCATTGCTTTCTACCACATAAGAGTTCCCTGATTAATGCTGTAGATCATACTGACAGTGTCTCACCTGAGAATGCTTTGTACAGAACAGAATTTAACCAACCAAACAGGGATATTACAATTGAAAAAGGCTACCCCAAACAAAACTTTTCTTACTAAATTTGTGCTACTTTCCAGTAATGAGGTGGTCCGCTCATAATCCTCCATACCCTGGACAGTGGTTGTTTTTGTTGTTGGTGGTTCCCCCTCCACCCGCCCCTCAGTACAGGAAAGACATGGACCGGTTGAAGTGGGTCCAGAGGAGGACCACAAAAATGAGAGATCTGGAGCACCTTTCCTATGAGGACAGGCTGAGAGAATTGGGGTTGTTCAGCCTGGAGAAGAGAAAGCTCCAGGGAGACCTTATTGTGGCATTCCAGTACTTAAAGGGGGCCTACAGGAAACATGGGGGACAAACTTTTTACCAGGACCTGTTGCGATAAGGACAAGGGGTTTTAATGGTTTTAAACTAAAAGAGGAAAGATTCAGACCAGATATAAGGAAGACATTTTTTACAATGAGGGTGGTGAAACACTGGAACGGGTTGCCCAGAGAGATGGTAGATGCCCCACCCCTGGAAACATTCAAGGTCAGATTGGATGGGGCTCTGAGCAACCTGATCTAGTTGAAGATGTCCCTGCTCATTGCAGGGGAGGTTGGACTAGATGACCTTTAAAGGTCCCTTCCAACCCAAACCATTCTATGATTCTAAAATGCATGCACACACCCCAAATACACTCGACAAAATTAGGGAGACAATTATGAGCCTGCTATGTACTTCAGTTAGGTACTCCATAGACCAAAATAAACTCACATAAAACACGTCAGTGCAATTCACCTGGATGGTAAGTCCCATGAGGAAGTTATCACTACACTTGTACAAAAATACAAAGAAAACAAAACACAAATAAAAAAACTTAAGTTCATAGCTATGCACAGCAACTGTAAAACAGTGAGTTATTACTGAGGTGGGTGCAAATTGCATTCTTAAGACCCAGGTGAGTCTGAGGTGTACACTTATTTTGTCAATTAAAACTTTGCACCAATGCTTCACTGTAAGTACATTTGAAGAATGACTGAGTTATATTTTTGAAATGATAAATATATTTTGCACAAGTTAACCAGCACATATCTTACTTTGAATCATGCAGTTTTCCATTGACTTTTATCTATTTTTGTCTTCTCTGCATAAAGATGGTTGTTCAGGAAGTCCTGGGCCTTGGGGTCAAACTGCACAGACCAGTCCCACACAGTAAGAAATCTGAAAGGACTGCTTTGTGTCTTGAAGCTTTCACCATTCTGCCAAAACAAACAGGTCACAGTTAAGACTGCTAGAAATGAATTCTGACCAAGTCAAGGTGAAATTAAGAAACAGGCTTTTTCATAGAAGAGGCCACAGAGTTGCAGCAACACTCATGATTTCTACATATTCAATAGCTGAACAACATTATTAGATGCAAGTGAGTACAGACATGAAGGCTACCTATATAGTATTCTCCAACTTCAGACAGTATTTCATTTCAGCAGTGCAATTAGACAGCATCAAGAATGCCTCTCACAGTTCAAAATTAAATTAAATAATCTGAGAAAAAAAACCCAGAGTTTTGAAAATTGGGTAGTAGATACTTGAATTCTTCAAACACGGGGGGGGGGGTGGCAGGACTGTGGAATAAATCTCTCCAAACTTCAGAAGTTAACTGCAATTATGGAGTGCTACCAGTTTAAATTTTATGATCAGCACTTTATTTGTCATGAAGATCACGGTATTGCATTTTTTATTTTTTTTTTTTTTTTTAGACTCTGTACAGCTGTGCAGAGGATACTCCAATTGCTTCCAGCTTCTTAGGCTAGAGAAAAGCATGAACCAAATGTAAATCAACATTCAGGAAGTGTTGGTTTTGGAATAAATAGAATATATTATAAAATAATTTTGTAGATAATTTGTTAGGCAGGACACCAGGATATTTTTATGTTCAGAAGCTCTATTTTCATTGAAGAGCAATAAACATGAACCTATAGCCACACATTAGAAGTAATATATTTCCAGGTTATTTTCCTTTTATCATCATAAACTCCAAAGTCCTGAACTCTACTCCTTATACCCAAAAGTTGCACTCATTCACACTTCAAGGCATCACCCTTCAAATAAGCATGGAAAAACGTGCTGTTAGGGCATTATTTTTTATGAGTGTTCCTTGCTTGTTGGTCAAACCTGTTCTCCAACACATTGCACCTACAAAATAATAAACCCTTACCATATTAGTGTCTTTTTGATATTGCGAGTTGAAGAAGAAAGTGCTAAAAATAGGCACATAGAGGCTCTCTGACAAGACATTTAAGTAAGTTTCTATGAACTAAAATGCTGGAGGATATTGTTGTACCAACTGCCAAACATAATTTAGCAAGAGCAGAAAAACAGGAGCCTAAATAAAGAAAATATTACATCAGTTTCAGACAAAATATGTTCCGCAATGCCGACTATTTATTTTATAGTATTTAGCATCTCCAAATACAAATCTTAAGGACAGTAAATCTGGTGAATTACAGAACTGCTGCATATAACATTAGCTGAACTCTGAAGTATCATCTGAGCTACTCTTGGCCAATTGTTGACAGAAGAGATGAACGCTTTCTAACCTGAATTTGCACACATGTTGTGGCTTGGGCCAAACTGGCCACTGGGCAAACAAAAGAAGCTCCCCCCTATCTCTTTTTTAAAAAAAAAAAAAAAGAAAAGAGGCAGGAGAGAGGAACTGAACTACTTTAATGAAATATTAACAATAAAATAAAAAAAGAAAATATATACAAAACCATATCAAGCTCCCAGAATGACAATCACAACACCAGCTAGCACTGGGGAAGTCACAGGCTGGACTCAGTGACAGACGGGAACTGGATTCCAGATCTGGATTCAGGATCCGGATCAAAGGCAGATGAACAGACAGAATCCTCCTCAGACACAAGCTATTAAAGAAAGAGTGCTGACCCTTTGATCCCTCAGCTTTTATACTGAGCATGAGGCAGATGGGATGGAATACCCTGTCGGTCAAGTTTTTGGTCACCTGTCCTGTCTGCTCGTCCCCGCAGGTGGGACCCCTTTACGCTTTTCCGCTTCTGACCCTCCAACGGGGAAAATAAAATCAGCTGGCCTTGGGTGTTATAGCAATAAGTATAAGCAAGAGCCTCTCTGCATACCATTCCTTGGCATTAGCTATAAACATAGGTCTTATCACTCTGGGAGCAAACATTGTCTGCACAGTATGCTATTAATTGCAGCAGTAACAAGAGGCTTAGCTAAGAAGTGAAGTTACTGAACAGAAAATTGGTTCTGTTTTACCTCAAGCCAGGACATTCCACCCCTTATTCCATACCATTTGCATCTTGCTCAGATCTCTATTACTTTTATTTATCAAATCTATACACACACACAGAGATATATATATACACACACACATTTATGATTTATCTTTATTTACAAAAGTTCATTAAGTCCAGTTAGTTCATGATTGCAGGATCTCATCTCAGGGCAGGAAAGATGGTACGAAATTCATTGTGGTTTGTGCCTGTGGGTAGCATGTCCATCTTGAAGAGTTTGGAAGATGCCACTTCATGAAGCTAGCTCAGGTTTCATCACCACTATGTTATCCTGAAAAACACTTATTGAACGCTGTTAGTATTATGTAGTGATCAGCATCATACAGCTCAGGATCGAGTATTCTCACCAAGGGTTAAATTCCCTTGAGGTACACATTGAACTTCTCCATCCTTCAGCATCACCCACCAAGTACATCCAGGTCCTTGAGCAAAAACAGTCCCACGAATGGGTTTGCCTTTGCCTGAAGCAGGAAAAACCCAAACAGTTTTCCCTGACATATTCCTTTCATGCACCACAGGGACTTTGTCCCCTTCTACAGTATTTAAAAGGTCTGATTGAGCAGGACCGGCTCGATTGATGGATCCCCTGGTGTTAACTAACCAGGGTAGCTTGCGCTAAATGCTTGTCCCAATTATTAAAGGTTCCACCACCTATTGCTTTTAGGGTGGTTTTTAACAGTCCATTATATCGCTCAGTTTTCCCAGAAGCTGGTGCACAATAGGGAATATGATATATCCACTCAATGCCATGTTCTTTGGTCCAATTACTTATAAGATTGTTTTTAAAATGAGTCCCATTGTCTGACTCAATTCTTTCTGGAGTGCCATGTCGCCACAAGACTTGCTTTTCAAGGCCCAGGATGGTATTCCGGGCAGTGGCATGGGGCACGGCATAGGTTTCCAACCATCCGGTGCTTGCTTCCACCATTGTAAGCACATAGCGCTTACCCTGGCGAGTTTGAGGGAGTGTGATGTAGTCAATTTGCCAAGCCTCCCCATATTTATATTTCAGCCATCGTCCCCCATACCACAAAGGTTTTAACCGTTTAGCTTGCTTGATTTCGGCGCATGTTTCACAGTCATGGATAACCTGCACAATAGCATCCATGGTTAGATCCACCCCTTGGTCATGAGCCCATTTATATGTTGCATTCCTTCCTTGATGACCTGAAGTGTCATGGGCCCACCGAGCTAAGAATAGTTCACCTTTATGTTCCCAGTCCAAGTTTGTCTGGAAAATTTTAGCAGCCTGATCCACTTGCTGATTGTTTCGATGTTCCTCAGTGTCCCGGCTCATGGGTACTTGGGCATCTACATGACATACCTGTACGACTAGTTTCCCTATTCAGTCAGCAATATCTTGCCATAATTCAGCAGCCCAGATGGGTTCACCACTACACAATGCCAGTTGTTCTGCTTCCACTGCTTTAACTACCCCCACAGAGCATTTGCCACCATCCATGAGTCAGTCAGGTTATGGATGGGAATCAAGGAGTCTCAGTTGGTGTGATACTGTCATCCATGCACTGTGGCAGTAGCAATTGGCACCTGCTGATCTTTAACCCTCAGCAGTCCCACAACAGAAGGGTCATCTGAAAGACCAGGGAAGGCTGACAGCTGTGTAACATCCTCAGTCTCTACAGCTGCTATACCAAAAGCCCACCGATACCCTTTGGGGTCTTTAAAATACCCTCTCTTGAAATAGTCTATGCCAAGGATGCACAGAGCATCTGGACCAGTCACAATGGGGTGTTTCTCCCATTTATTCCCAGTTAGGCTCACTTCCAGCCTCTAATAAAGTCAGTTCTTGAGATCCCCCTGTCACTCCAGAAATAGTGACAGTTTCTGCCCCTTTATGATTCGATGGCAATAGGGTACACTGTGCACCAGTGTCCACCAGGGCTTTATACTTTTGTGGCTCTAATGTGCCAGGCCATCGAATCCACACAGTCCAATAAATTCGGTTGTCCCTCTCCTCCTCCTGGCTGGAGGCAGGGCACCTCTAATGTCAACCATAGTACCTACGATTAGCAGATGAGTTCCTACCTCATCCATAGGATCGCCCACCGTAGGTCGGAGCAGCCTTCCTCCTGGAAGAATCCTTTCTTCTATCTGCTTTGCTTTGCAACTCAAGCACCCACGCCTGTAGGGCTGAGATAGGTTCTCCATCCCACTTCCTCATGTCCTCTCCATAGTCACAGAGGCAAAGCCACAGGATAACTCGGGGCAGGTTCTGTTTCTCTTGAGTTGGTCTCGTAAGAGGGCGTTTTTTTCTTAACGGCTGCAATGTGAGTCCGTTCAGGGGAAGAGTGGGATCTTTCCTCCATCCTGGACAGTTTATCAAGCAGTTTATCAAACAGTTTCTCATTTTTATTAGCCATTTTCTCAGCCATTTTCTTGGTTGTTTTCTCAGCCAGCTTTTCCATGGCTGCAACAGCGAGGGGACGAGAGAGACTGTCTTCATACTGTCATAACTTGTTAGCCACTTCATTTACAGTTGGTGTGTCAGCATCAGATCCTCCCCAGACCATTGTTGACAGTGTGTGGGAATATGTCTGTGGTGCACTTTGTACAAACTTTTTTAGCACAGATCATTTGCATGGCATCTCATCAGGATCTACAGTCACTTGCCTGTCACTATAAATCACCTCTCGCACAGCCAATTCTCTCAGGTACTTAATACCTTTTTCCATGCTGGTCCATTTGCTTAAACAGCATTCGATATCAGCCTTAACGGGATACTTGCCCTTTACAGCTGACACCAGTCACCTCTAGAGACTGAGAGTGCTTGTCTTTCTCCCAGTCCCTTTATCAATACCTCCATCCCTGGCCAAATTTCTCAACTGCCTAGCTTCTCTGCCATCTAAGTCTGTGGTATCAGCCCCATTTCATTCCTTGGCATCAACTATAAACATAGGTCTTATCACTCAGAGCAGTTTCTGCACAATATGCTGTTAATTTCAGTAGTTAGAAGAGGCTTAGCTAAAAAGCCAAGTTACTAAACAGTAAATTGGTTCTGTTTTACCTCAAACCAGGACAACAGGTCCAGAGGAGAGCCACGAGGATGATCAGAGGGATGGAGCACCTCTCCTATGAGGAGAGGCTGAGAGAGTTGGGGCTGTTCAGCCTGGAGAAGAGAAGGCTCCGGGGAGACCTTATAGCAGCCTTCCAGTACCTAAAGGGGGCCTACAGGAGAGCTGGGGAAGGACTTTTTACTAGGGCATGTAGTGATAGGACGAGGGGGAATGGCTTTAAGCTGGAAGAGGGCAGGTTTAGATTAAACATTAGGAAGAAGTTTTTCACTTTAAGGGTAGTAAGGCACTGGAACAGGTTGCCCAGAGAGGTTGTTGAAGCTCCGTCCCTGGAGGTGTTCAAGGCCAGGCTGGACGTGGCCTTGGGCAACCTGGTCTAGTGGGAGGTATCCCTGCCTATGGCAGGGGGGTTGGAACTCGATGATCTTCAAGGTCCCTTCCAACCTAAACCATTCTATGATTCTATGATTCTATGAACTTGATATGAAAGTTGCTACTGTGCAGCCTTTTAAAGTTGGCAAATCAAAACTAATTTATAGCTATTAGTTCTTGATCAGAACTAATCAGTTTACACTTATGATGTCCATTCTGTATAGCAACATGATCCATTCCCAAAATACAAACAAAAATGGAGAAGTGAGACTGCAACATTTAGCAAGACAGTATAAAGTTAAACTCTAGATGTGACAAGAATATGTAATTCACTTGAGTTATTTCTGTGGACACTACTATTTAACACAGATTAAAAGGATACAAGATACATGTTTTTCAAAAGACCAAGATCGAATGGGAAATTTTACATTTATTCTTTTTAGTTAGAGACATTGCTGAACTCTAAACAGCAGAAATAGTGACACTGTACAAAACATCAACCCATAAAACTAAACAAAAGATCCTCAGAGTAATTAGAACTTCTGGACTGACATCTGAATTCCTCCTTATGCTGAGTAAGCTTTTAAATAGTATGTAAGGAAAGTAATAAAATAAAAAAAACGCCATATATAAAAGTGACAAAGAAGAGGTATGGGGTTACAACAATCCAAAAAGCCATATCCTCCAATTACTCACTCCTTCTGAATAAGGCTCTGAAACCCTGACTTTGTTCTGCTGTACGAATCCATCATCACTTGAACAAGACTGGAGATTACACAGCACAGATCAGTAGTACTCTCTTCTACAGAAGAGAAGAGAAACCACATTGTTTATATGAAGCTAGCAATAGTTTGCTTTCTTGCCCAATGTTCTAGGAATGGCTTAGTAGATAAAATTGTATTTAAAGCTCAGAGAAGCTCACAATTTCTTACAAGCGTTATACCATCAGAGAGAAAGGGGAGGATACAGAGCCAACTGAGAGCCTATGGGTCAAGATTACAGGGAAATCGGGAGCAGGGGACATTACAGTGGGGGTATGCTACAGGCCACCCGACCAGGAAGACCAAGTGGATGAAGCCCTCTATAGACAGATAAGGGCGGCATCACGTTCACAGACCTTGGTTCTCATGGGTGACTTCAACCACCCTGACATCAGTTGGAAGGATAACACAGCCAGGCACAGGCAATCCAGGAGGTTCCTGGATTGCATTGAGGACAACTTCCTTCTCCAAGTGGTTGAGGAGCCGACGAGGAGAGGAGCCATGCTGGACCTTGTTTTTACCAACAAGGAGGGGCTGGTTGACAGGGTCAAACTCAAGGGTAGCCTGGGCTGTAGTGACCATGAAATGGTTGAGTTTGAAATCCTCAAGGCAATGAAGAAGGTGCGCAGCAGGCTGACGACCCTGGACTTCAGGAGAGCCGACTTTGGCCTCTTGAAGAATCTGCTTGGTATGGTGCCGTGGGATGAAGCGCTGGAAGGAAGAGGGGTCCAAGAAAGTTGGTTAATATTCAAGGACCACCTCCTCCAAGCACAGCAGCAATGCATTCCTACAAAGAGGAAGGCAGGCAGAAAAGCCAGGAGGCCTGCGTGGATGAACAAGGAGCTCCTGGAAGTGACCAAAAGAAAAAAGGAGGCCTACAGGGAGTGGAGACAGGGGCGGGTAGCCTGGGAGGATTACAGAGGAATCGTTCGAGCAGCCAGAGAGCGGGTTAGACAAGCTAAAGCCCAGTTAGAACTAAATCTGGCCAGGGACATTAAGACAAACAAAAAATCCTTCTATAGGTATGTCAGTGAGAAAAGAAAGACTAGGGAAAATGTAGGCCCTCTCCAGAAGGATACGCAAGAACTGGTTACCCGGGACAGCGACAGAGCTGAGGTACTCAATGACTTTTTTGCCTCAGTCTTCACAGACAAGGACAGCAGCCGCACTGCCCAAGACACAGATTGCAAAGGAGAGGATTGGGAAAACGGAGCACCGCCCACTGTAGATGAAGATCAAGTGAGAGACCACCTGAGGAACCTGAAGGTGCACAAGTCCATGGGACCTGATGAGATACATCCGCGGGTCCTGAGAGAACTGGCAGATCAAGTCGCGAAGCCACTAGCCATCATATTTGAGAAGTCGTGGCAGTCTGGTGAGGTTCCTGCCGACTGGAAAAGGGGAAACATAACCCCTATTTTCAAAAAGGGAAACAAGGAAGACCTGGGGAACTACAGGCCAGTCAGTCTCACCTCTGTGCCTGGCAAGATCATGGAGCAGATCCTCCTGGAAACTCTGCTGAGGCACACAGAAAACAAGGAGGTGATTGGCGAGAGCCAACATGGCTTCACCAAGGGCAAGTCATGCCTGACAAATTTGGTGGCCTTCTACGATGGGGTTACAGCGGCAGTGGACAAGGGAAGATCTGCTGATGTCATCTACCTGGACTTGTGCAAAGCATTTGACACTGTCCCACACGATATCCTGGTCTCTAAATTGAAGAGACATGGATTCGATAAATGGACCACTCGGTGGATAAAGAACTGGCTGGATGGTCGCATTCAAAGGGTTGCGGTCAACGGCTCGGTGTCCAAGTGGAGAGCAGTGACGAGTGGCGTTCCTCAGGGGTCAGTACTGGGACCCGTACTGTTCAACATCTTTGTTAGCGACATGGACAGTGGGGTAGAGTGCACCCTCAGCAAGTTTGCTGATGATACCAAGCTGTTTGGCGAGGCAAACACACTGGAGGGGAGGGATGCCATCCAGAGGGACCTGGACAGGCTGGAGAGGTGGGCCCAAGCCAACTTCATGCAGTTCAACAAGGCCAAGTGCAAGGTCCTACATCTGGGTCGGGGCAATCCCAAGCACAAATACAGGCTCGGTGGGGAATGGCTGGAGAGCAGCCCTGTGGAGAAGGACCTGGGGGGTGATGATTGATGAGAAGCTCGACATGAGCCAGCAATATGTGATCGCAGCCCAGGCAGCCAATCGTATCCTTGGCTGCATCAAAAGAAGTGTGGCCAGCAGGTCAAGGGAGGTGATTCTGCCCCTCTACTCCACTCTCGTGAGACCCCACCTGGAGTACTGCATTCAGCTCTGGAGTCCCCAACATAAGAAGGACATGGACCTGCTGGAGCATGTCCAGAGGAGAGCCACAAGGATGATCAGAGGGATGGAGCACCTCTCCTATCATCAGGAGAGGCTGAGAGAGTTGGGGCTGTTCAGCCTGGAGAAGAGAAGGCTCTGGGGAGATCTTATTGTGGCCTTCCAGTACCTAAAGGGGGCCTACAGGAGAGCTGGGGAAGGACTTTTTACTAGGGCATGTAGTGATAGGACGAGGGGGAATGGCTTTAAGCTGGAAGAGGGCAGGTTTAGATTAAACATTAGGAAGAATTTTTTCACTTTAAGGGTGGTGAGGCACTGGAACAGGTTGCCCAGAGAGGTTGTTGAAGCCCCGTCCCTGGAGGTGTTCAAGGCCAGGCTGGACGTGGCCTTGGGCAACCTGGTCTAGTGAGAGGTATCCCTGCCTATGGTAGGGGGGTTGGAACTCGATGATCTTCAAGGTCCCTTCCAACCTAAACCATTATATGATTCTATGATTCTAAATTAATCCATGTTTTCAATACTTCGTCTGAAAACTTAAAGTTTCTCGTACGCTTATACTAGGATAATACTTTGACAATAAAACCACAAAAAGCAAGCTTTTACTACAACCACCTTGATGCCTACACCCTTCAGTCTCCCACAGTCTGCCCCTCCTGCCCCGTGTTACCAAGCCAGCTACCCACCCTTACCCTTCCTATCCTGCATACGTCTTTTCACAAGGTATGAAATTGCCGCCTCATGCAACATGCGTTCTTTACCCTTCAGGTGCTTTCTAGAAACATCTCCCCATGCTAGGTTTCTCAAATGGCAGTGTGTGGAGAAAAAGAAAAAACAAACCTAAATTACTAATTCAAAAATAGCTTAATGGCTAATATTAAGTTTGGTTTTCCATGTGATTACTTAATCTAGGAAAATAAACTGTTCTATGTGTACAATAAGCATATTCTTTCATGTATTTTTAATGAAGAGACTTCATAGTATTCAGTGTGTATCTAGAACATAAAAATATCCTTTCAGAAAGTTTTCATGCTCCATGTTCTGCAGTTTAAGCTACATATAAAGAAATTTAAAAAATAAATAGGATAATCTCATGAAATTCTTACCTATAAGGAGAACGTTTGTATGCTGTCTTTCCAGACACTCAGCTACTTCTATTGCTTTCTTCAAGACTTGCCTGTTGTAGTACAGGAAAAGATAAGTGAACATTATCATAGCATTTTTACAGTTAAGTTTCTTACATTAGTGGCCCCTAAAAGGGGTTAGAACTATTGAAACTTGCCTAGTCCTTTAAAACAACAGAAATCATGCTCAAATTCTGTAAACAAAAAACTATTTAGCTTCAAAAGCAAACTTTCAAGAGGTATCTTTATTTGGCCATTAGTCATGAATTTCCAATTGTTATCTTTGTACATTTGTAATACAATACTTTATTATGGATCAATACCAGCCATCACACACACTGAAGCATTAAAATTGCTAAGAGCCAAATCTTCATCCTGGAAAGAGTCAACATTGCCACATTTATGTTCTAGTCTACTACATGGTATATTTCTCCCATAATCTGGTTTTGAGAGGCCGAGGGAAGGATCAGCAATCAAATCTTGTAAACATGCAGACAAAATTTATTCAGAGATTATCATTACAAAAGGGAGACTGAGTGGAATTAAATATCACAAACCCAGATGTAACACTGTTGGTTTCCAGACCTAAGTCTTCATAAAGTTTATTTTCAGCAAGTTTGCACACAAACTAGGATTCTTGCAACTGCTTAGGTCACTAATAGAAGCTGACAGTTTATTTCGTAAGTATGGAGTTGTCAGATTCTTTGTTCTAGCATCTAGAACAGCTGAGGAAGCATTCCTACTAACTGCAAGAGCCAAGAACAAGCTGATCCAGGAAGCAACTGGATCCAAGCATGGAAATGACCAATCTCAAAATAACGTATGGCTAGGAACTTGGGCTGGCATGTACTTTAAACTACTTGTAATCTTGGTTATGTCAATGCATTTCTCAATATATGATCTTCACTAAAACCTCTCATTCAGCATACATTTAAATTCCGGAATAAGGAATGAATGACCATTAATATTTATTGATTGTTATTCAGACTAGAAAGAATTGAAGCTGACTGCAGAAAATCGCATCAGCACTTCATGGTAACAAGCTGATCACAGAATAAACTGGCAGACAGAGCACAGAGTAACACTGAAAAATAAAAATCCTCAACATTCCACTATAACAAGCCTTAAGTTAACCAACACCATTCCAACACTTACTCGCTGTGGACTGCTGAGATAAAAAAAACAAAGCTGTAGGAACAATCAGGAGAGGAAGGGGACTAAACTGAGAACAACTGTCATTTTCTAAATCTTTGGTAGGCCAACATCTTGAATACTGCAGTTCATCCCATCCTAAAGGATATTGCAGAAGTAGAAAGTACAGAGAAGAACAGCAAGGCTAGTCAGAGACACGGAATAGGTTTCATGCAAGAAACAAATAAGATTCTTCAGTTCAGAAAGAAGGTGACTAAGTGCAGGAGGGAAATTACTGAATCTATAGTTTTAATAGGTTTGCTGGAAGAGTTGTAGTTGGAATGATCCGCTGCTTCTCATATCCTTTAATGCAGGAGGCTTAACACAATTCTGCACTGTAAAAATACAGTCTCAAGTTGTAGAAATACGATATAAATGGGACCATAAGTCTGTCTTAATTTTCTTTCCTACTGGAGATCAAGAATGTCTTCATAATTCAAAAAAAGTTAGAAAACCCACTACAAATGCATTTAACAGCACTTTGAAACCCAGAAAGTTACAGATATAGCAAACTATTATCTCTAGCCAGTTCACACTCTCCAATAATGAAAACCATTTCACATCAGTTGCCCAGAAGTCTGTACTATTATCTGCCAAAAAAAACCCAACAAAACCAAAAACTGGTTTACTCGCATATATGTAGTGCTAATTAACAGTCAACCATTATATTACCTTTCAGTTATGAAGGGTTATAAAACAGCCAATACCAAGAAGTCAGTAAATCCTAATCACTACTGAAATCAAGATACTTTAACTAAACGAGGAAGTAAAGTAGTCCTAAACCAGTAAATTTTGTAGCATAGTAGACTTTTAGAAAAAGTATACTGTAGGTTCATAGCAACCAAACCAAGTAAATAAATCTACTGAGAAAATGGGAAAGGAAAAGAAAAATTTAATCAGAGGAGATGGAATTCTTACTTCCAAGTTCCAGTTGCCTTGACTCTAAAGCATGATCTAAAGCTTAACATAAGAGGGAGGCTGGATTTTGAAAGTCATTACTATTAGAGCCAGAAACACAAATGGGTTTTAGAAGGAGGTTACACAAATTTGTGGGATGTAAGACTACCTGAAAAAGGTTTAAACAGTTTTCACTGCAACTTAAAAGAGGCATTAAAATATATCAAAAAAAGGGAATAACTAAGATAAACCAGGAGGCCAGTGCAATACCATAAAATCATTAAACTCTTATAAATTTCACTAGGATTTTTGCAGCTGGTTAAAGCTCGCTACCCTGGACTTCAGGAGAGCAGACTTTGGCCTCTTGAGGGATCTGCTTGGCAGAGTACAGTGGGATAAAGCCCTGGAGGGAAGAGGGGCCGAAGAAAACTGGTTAATATTCAAGGATCACCTCATCCAAGCTCAGGAGAGATGCATCCCATCAAAGAAGTCAGGCAAAAACACCAGGAGGCCTGCATGGATGAACAAGGAGCTCGTGGACAAACTCAAACACAAAAAGGAAGCCTACAGAGGGTGGAAGCAAGGACAGGTAGCCTGGGAGGAATACAGAGAAATTATCCGAGCAGCCAGGGATCAGGTTAGGCGAGCTAAAGCTCAGACAGAATTAAATCTGGCCAGGGATGTCAAGAGCAACAAGAAAAGCTTCTATAGGTGATAGAGGTCATCCTGACCTAATAAGTTAGCTTATGTTAGTATTATTAATGATATTCTTAGTTAACAGTTAATGAAACCAGTAATGAACTGGACATTGTGTTGTTTGAAGTCCCTCTAGCCTTAATTAACTAGTAATGAACAGAATGCTGTGTTTGAATTCCCTATTCTCTGGACCTTATCACCTGGGATTGATTGCGTATAGGATGAGTTATTTGACAGCCTGGCAAGATAGATATCCAACTGGCCAACTTGGCAGCAAAACTTACTTTCAAGGTATCCTGAAGTGAACTGCCTTCATTATAATACTAAAAAACACACCCACAGGTCAAGATGACCCTTGCCCAGGTGAAGACCCTTCCCCTGCGCAGGTGCAGTGATTGAAGAGAATGACACAGCAGATATCATAACTATATGTAAATTACTAACCAATCATTGTAACTGGGAGTGGAATACCTTGTAATTTTTGTGTATAAATACAATGACAAAACCGGCATAAGGTGTGCTTGATTTGTGGAAAATCCACCTAGCACCCAGGCCTGAATAAATACAATATCCCTCCTGAGCATGTGAGATTGGTTAATTGCATGCCGGGCACAAATCTGCTTTTTGGACAACATAGGTACATCAATGATAAAAGGAAGACTAGGGAAAATGTGGGCCCTCGTTGGAAGGAAACAGGAGACCTGGTCACCTGGGATATGGAGAAGGCTGAGGTACTTAACGACTTTTTTTTTTTTGTCTCCGTCTTCACTGGAAATTGCTCTAGCCACACCGCCCAAGTCCCAGAAGGCAAAGGCAAGGACTAGGAGAATGAGGAACCACCCACTGTAGGAGAAGACCAGATTTGAGACCATCTAAGGAACCTGAAAGTACACAAATCCATGGGACCTGATGAGATTCATCCATGGGTCCTGAGGGAACTGGCACATGAAGCTGTCAAGCCACTATTCCGCTGACTGGAAAAGGGGAGACATAACCTGACTGAACAAGGGAAGACCCGGGGAACTACAGGCTGGTCAGTCTCACCTCTGTGCCCAGCAAGATCATGGAGCAGATCCTCCTGGAAATTATGCTAAAGCATGTGGAAAAGGGGAGGTAATTGGTGACAGCCAACACGGCTTCACCAAGAGCAAGTCACAGTATCACAGTATTGTTAGGGTTGGAAGGGACCTCTGGATATCATCTAAGTCCAACCCCCCTGCCACAGCAGGGACACCTACAGCAGGTTGCACAGGACGGCGTCCAGGCGAGTTTTGAATGTCTCCAGTGTGGGAGACTCCACAACCTCTCTGGGCAGCCTGTTCCAGTGCTCTGCCACCCTCAAAGGAAAGAAGTTCCTCCTCATGTTAAGATGTCATAGAATCATAGAATGGTTTAGGTTGGAAGGGACCTTGAAGATCATCGAGTTCCAACCCCCCCTGCCATAGGCAGGGATACCTCCCACTAGACCAGGTTGCCCAAGGCCACGTCCAGCCTGGCCTTGAACACCTCCAGGGACGGAGCTTCAACAACCTCTCTGGGCAACCTGTTCCAGTGCCTTACTACCCTTAAAGTGAAAAACTTCTTCCTAATGTTTAATCTAAACCTGCCCTCTTCCAGCTTAAAGCCATTCCCCCTCGTCCTATCACTACATGCCCTAGTAAAAAGTCCTTCCCCAGCTCTCCTGTAGGCCCCCTTTAGGTACTGGAAGGCCTAAGATCTCCCCAGAGCCTTCTCTTCTCCAGGCTGAACAGCCCCAACTCTCTCAGCCTCTCCTGATGATAGGAGAGGTGCTCCATCCCTCTGATCATCCTCGTGGCTCTCCTCTGGACACGCTCCAGCAGGTCCATGTCCTTCTTATGTTGGGGACTCCACAGCTGGATGCAGTACTCCAGGTGGGGTCTCACGAGAGCGGAGTAGAGGGGCAGAATCACCTCCCTTGACCTGCTGGCCACACTTCTTTTGATGCAGCCAAGGATACGATTGGCTGCCTGGGCTGCGATCACATATTGCTGGCTCATGTCGAGCTTCTCATCAATCATCACCCCCAGGTCCTTCTCCACAGGGCTGCTCTCCAGCCATTCCCCACCGAGCCTGTATTTGTGCTTGGGATTGCCCCGACCCAGATGTAGGACCTTGCACTTGGCCTTGTTGAACTGCATGAGGTTGGCTTGGGCCCACCTCTCCAGCCTGTCCAGGTCCCTCTGGATGGCATCCCTCCCCTCCAGTGTGTCTGCCTCGCCAAACAGCTTGGTATCATCAGCAAACTTGCTGAGGGTGCACTCTACCCCACTGTCCATGTCGCTAACAAAGATGTTGAATAGTACAGGTCCCAGTACCGACCCCTGAGGAACGCCACTTGTCACTGCTCTCCACTTGGACACTGAGCCGTTGACCGCAACCCTTTGAGTGCGACCATCCAGCCAGTTCTTTATCCACCGAGTGGTCCATTTATCGAATCCATGTCTCTTCAATTTAGAGACCAGGATATCGTGTGGGACAGTGTCAAACGCTTTGCACAAGTCCAGGTAGATGACATCAGTAAATCTTCCCTTGTCCACTGCCGCTGTAACCCCTTCGTAGAAGGCCACCAAATTTGTCAGGCATGACTTGCCCTTGGCGAAGCCATGTTGGCTCTCGCCAATCACCTCCTTGTTTTCTGTGTGCCTCAGCAGAGTTTCCAGGAGGATCTGCTCCATGATCTTGCCAGGCACAGAGGTGAGACTGACTGGCCTGTAGTTCCCTGGGTCTTCCTTGTTTCCCTTTTTGAAAATAGGGGTTATGTTTCCCCTTTTCCAGTCGGCAGGAACCTCACCAGACTGCCACGACTTCTCAAATATGATGGCTAGTGGCTTTGCGACTTGATCTGCCAGTTCTCTCAGGACCCGTGGATGTATCTCATCAGGTCCCATGGACTTGTGCACCTTCAGGTTCCTCAGGTGGTCTCTCACTTGATCTTCATCTACAGTGGGCGGTGCTCCGTTTTCCCAATCATCTCCTTTGCAATCTGCGTCTTGGGCAGTGAAGTCATGCCTGACAAGTTTGGTGGCCTTCTATGATGGGGTTACAGCAGTGGTGGATAAGGGGAGAGCAATAGACATCACCTACCAGGACTTGTGGAAAGCATTTGACACTGTCCCCCACAACATCCTGGTCTCTAAATTGGAGAGACACGGATATGACGGATGGACCACTCGGTGGATAAGGAATTGGCTGGATGGCCATACTCAAAGAGTTGTGCAGTCAATGGCTCGATGTCCAAGTGGAGACCAGTGAGGAGTGGTGTTCCTCAGGGGTCGGTACTGGGACCGGTAATATTTAACATCTTTGTTGGTGACATGGACAGTGGGGTAGAGTGCATCCTCAGCAAGTTTGCTAATGACACCAAGCTGTGTGGAGCAGTTAACACGCTGGAGGAACGGGATGCCATCCAGAGGGACCTGGACAGGCTGGAGAGGTGGGTCCATGCCAACCTCATGAAGTTCAACAAGGCCAAGTGCAAGGTCCTACATCTGGGTTAGGGCAATCCCAAGCACAAATACAGACTGGGCAGAGAATGGATTGAGAGCAGCCCTGAGGAGAAGGACTTGGGTGTGCTGATTGATGAGAAGCTCAACATGAGCCGGCAATGTACGCTTGCAGGCCACAAAGCCAACCGTATCCTGGGCTGCATCAAATGAAGCATGGCCAGCAGGTTGAGGGAGGTGATTCTGCCCCTCTACTCTGCTCTTGTGAGACCCCACCTGGAGTACTGTGTCCAGCTCTGGAGCCCCCATCATAAGAAGGACATGGACCTGCTGGAGCGGGTCCAGAGGAGGGCCACGAGGATGATCATAGGAGAGGTGCTCCAGCCCTCTGAAGACAGGCTGAGAGAGTTGGGGTTGTTCAGCATGGAGAAGAGATGGCTCCGGGGAGACCTTATAGCAGCCTTCCAGTACCTAAAGGAGGCCTACAGGAAAGATAAGGAAGTACTCTTTATCAGGGATTGTAGTGATAGGACGAGGGGTAAGGGTTTTAAACTGAAAGAGGGTAGATTTAGATAAGATATTAGGCAGAAATTCTTTATTGTGAGGGTGGTAAGGCACTGTAACAGGTTGCCCATGGAAGTTGTGGATGCCCCCTCCCTGGAAGTGTTCAAGGCCAGGTTGGATGGGGCTTTGAGTAACCTGGTCTTGTGGAAAGTGTCCCTGCCTATGGCAGGGGGGGTGAAACTAGCTGATCTTTGAGGTCCGTTCCAACCCAAACCATTCTATGATTCTACTTTCACATTACTTCCATTTTTATTCCTTTTAAGTTGTCTTGCTGTTTACAGTAGTTATGTTTAGCTCTACAGCCAGAGTGACAGAATTTTAAGCAAGCTCACGCTTCATGTTTTGAGATGACAAGCTTGTAACAAAAGCTAAGACAAAAATTAATTAGCATTTAGTCTCAACCCTTGACATAGCCCAAAGGCTTAAAAAACCTTAACACTTAGCTTTCAATTTCAAAGGATGAGCAAATTGAAAAAGCTCTCACATAAGTTTCAATCCAGTTAATTTATTCCAACTAACATTTAAACTACAATCATAATCACTCTCTTTAAAAGTCATTTTCAGATACTGTGATTGCTTAGCAAGAGGTAGTAATTCTAAGAACTACAAATCTCCATTAACATGCCAGTCTGTCCTGGTTCCGGCAGGGATGGGGTTAATTTCCCCAAGGATGGGAGGGGACACAGGTATCCCATGCCATGTGAGCCATGCCCGGGCTGTAGGGGGGAGCTGCCAGGGGGAGGGGGCAGGAAGTCACGGCTCAGCGCGGGCTGCAGCGGTGTGGGTCCAGTCCGTGAGCGGCGGTGCTGTAATCGCGTTTGTATATTCCTTTATCGGTGTTATTGTTACTGTTTTCTCTTCCCCTTGCTGTTCTGTTAAACTGCCTTTATCTCAACCCACGAGTTTTGCCTTTTCCTTCCTATTTCCCCCCAACGGCTGTGGGGGGGTTGAGCGAGCGGCCGCGTGGTTCTTTGTTGCCGGCTGAGGCCAAACCACGACAGTCCTTTTGCATCCTGTGCAACCTGCTGTAGGTGTCCCTGCTGTGGCAGGGGGGTTGGACTTAGATGATCTCCAGAGGTCCCTTCCAACCCTGACGATACTGTGATACTGTGAAGAGAAGATAGATAGAAACACCCAAAACCAGACAACACTTATAACTTTTCTTGACTTTTACCAACCGAATTACATGCTGATACCTGCTGCCAGGTTTGCTCATGAAACACATGAATACAAAAAAAAAAAAAAAGAAGAAACAATTTGGACTCAAACAAGACAGCATACCTGCCTTATACTTCCCTAAATATCTGCTAGTTTTCTCCCTAGAAGGGAAGAGACGATACTGTGATACTGTGAAGAGAAGATAGATAGAAACACCCAAAACCAGACAACACTTATAACTTTTCTTGACTTTTACCAACCGAATTACATGCTGATACCTGCTGCCAGGTTTGCTCATGAAACACATGAATACAAAAAAAAAAAAAAGAAGAAACAATTTGGACTCAAACAAGACAGCATACCTGCCTTATACTTCCCTAAATATCTGCTAGTTTTCTCCCTAGAAGGGAAGAGAAAAAAAACAGGCCAGATGAAGCTTTGGTTTGGACCCAGAATATCCCTCCTCATTCAGGATCCAGAGCTCAGCTGAACATCAGCTTTGTAAATACCTCTGTTGTCAAGATTTGGGAAATACTGTTCTAGCTCATACTTCAGAAGTGAAGCCTTGCAGGCACTTGCTCAGTACACAACGAAGTATTTAGTTTCCTGTATATTGTAGCATAGAAGCCTGCTTTAAGTGAGAACTACAGGAATCCATATCAGAAGTGAAAATCACTAGACCAACTGGAGGATGCGTCAAATAAGAGAACTGAGGGAAAGCAATCATTTGTCAATTATGATACGTCTTCCAAATTGAAGTAAACAATTTGTGCAAGGAGTTCTGGCTCTAAACAAGCCTTTTCAATAAAAGAAGCTGTTAACTGTAAACATTGGCTGTGTGGTCAAGTTCAGACTATTACATGTCCTGGTTTGAGGTAAAACAGGACCAATTTTGTTCAGTAACTTTGCTTCTTAGCTGGGCCTCTTCTACCTACTGAAATTAACAGCATATTGTGCAGACAATGTTCGCTCTCTCAGAGTGATAAGACCTATGTTTATAGCTGATGTCCAGACATGGTATGCAAAGAGGCTCTTGCTTAGACTTATTGCTATAACACCCAAGGCCAACCAACTTTGTTACTTGCCCCGTTGGAGGGTTGGAAGCAGAAAAGCGCAGTGGGGTCCCACCTGCAGGGAGGAGTGGACAGGACAGGTGACCCCAAACTGACCAACAGCGTATTCCATCCCATCTGCCTCATGCTCAGTAGAAAAGCTGACGGAGCAAAGGGTCAGCCCTTCTTCCTTCAATGGCTGACATCTGAGGAGGACTCTGTCTGTTCGTCTGCCTTTGATCCCGATCCTAAATCCAGATCCAGAATCCAGTTCCCGCCCGTCACTCAGTCCAGCCTGGGACTGCCCCAGTGCCAGCCGGTGTCGTGATTGTCATCCTGGATGCTTGATACAGTTTTGTATATATTTCATTATTTCCTTTTTACTTTATTATTAATATTTCATTAAAGTAGTTTAGTTCCTGCTAAACTCATAAGTCTCTTTTTCCTCCTCTGCCTCTCTCTTTGAAGAGGGGTAGAGGGGAACATCTGTCAGTCCTATCTGGGGTCCCCCACATCCCCAGTAGCTGATTTGGCCTAAACCATGACAGATTAATTGGCACCCAATGTGGGGTACGAGCAGTGCTCGACCACAGCTGTGATAAATTGCCTGAATAGTTTGAATTCCAGCTTGTTCTGAGATTAGAGCAGACACCTTACAGCATGTCGTTCTTAAACGAGATGTTGTATCGTGCCTTTAAAGAGCTTGGTTTGCACGTGATTCAGTCAACTCTGTTTAACCTTCCAAATGCATTGCAAAGTTTATTTACCCTTTGTGTTTTTATGCGAAGGTTTAATGTGCTGGTTTGGTGTGGTTCGCAATTCAGGTGTGTAACGTGATTAGTTGGGTAACGGCTCTGTCTGCATATCTTGGGCATCGCATGAAGGATTCTGTTACTAATTACACTTTCAGTTCTACCTTGGGAAAGTTTACTTCGCCCTTGGATAGTTATATTAATGTGACACCATCAGAGCCAGGGCTTGGAAACCTTCCAGGCTGTGACGATAAGGATTGTTACCTCCTTAAGATCGTGATTTTGCTGTCGGTTTTCCTGCATGTGTTGCAGGGGTGGTTTCTTGTGAAATATTGGTGCAGGGGTGGCTATAGGGTAACGTGCACTGCCGCCACTCACCCCAGCAGCTGCTCCATGACCTGCAGCGGAGCAAGCGCCTCGGCCGCCTGTCCCGACACAAGCCGCCCCCCCGCACTGCAGCACCACCGGCTACTCTGCTGCCTGTCCCGGCACAAGCACCGCCGCCCCCACCTGCAGCGGCACCACCACCACCAGCCGCCCTCCCCACTGCAACAACACAGGCATCTTCGCTGCCTGTCCCGGCACAAGCTACTCCAGCCACCACAGCGAGTACCGCTGCTACTCAAACTCCATCAGAACCAGTACCAGTTGCCCCAGTAACCAGGAAGCACAAAAAGAAGTCAGCTCGTTCCCCTGTCGCTTGCAACAAGGGCCAGCTCAAGCCAGATAGCTTGGGAGAGAGAGTTCTGACGGGGATCCAGGAGAGGGCCTTTCTAGAGTAGACCTAGAAGAGAGTCCTTCAAGACCAGACAAAGGAAAAAGACCTTTTAAAACAAATAAAGGAGAGAGTCCTTCTTGGGCAGCCTCATCACAGGAAGACTCAGATGTAGAGGTAGTTGTTAAATCCTTCTCTATGAAGGATTTGAGAAATATTAGGAAGGACTTTAGTCGTCATGAAGGTGAAACACTCATCTCCTGGTTGCTCCGATGCTGGGATAGTGGGGCTGATACTATAGATGTAGATGGCAGAGAAGCTAAGCAGTTGGGAAACCTGGCCAAGGATGGAGGTATCGATGAAGGGATTGGGAGAAAGACAAGCACTCTCAGTCTCTGGAGGCGACTGATGTCAGCCATAAAGCGCAGGTATCCCTTTAAGGACGATATCAAATGCCATCCAAGTAAATGGACCAACATGGAAAAAGGTATTAAGTACCTGAGAGAATTGGCTGTGCGAGAGGTGATTTATACTGACAGGCAAGTGATTGTAGATCCTGATGAGATGCCATGCAAACGATCTATGCTAAAAAAGTTTGTACAAAGTGCACCACCAACATATTCCCACACATTGTCAACAATGGTCTGGGAAGGATCGGATACTGACACACCAACTGTAAATGAAGTGGTTAACAAGGTACGACAGTATGAAGACAGTCTCTCTTGTCCCTTCTCTGTGGCAGCCGTGGAAAAGCTGGCTGTGGCCACTGAGAAAATGACTGAGACAATGGAGCAAATGACCAAGAAAATAGTTGAGCACACCGAGAAACTGCTTGATACATTATCCAAGGTGGAGGAAAAAAATCCCATTCTTCCCCTGCACAGACCCATGTTGCAGCTGCTAAGAACACACGCCCTCCTACTCAAGAGAAAAACCACCCTCTGACTCAAGACCAATCGAACCTGTTCCGAGATTTCCTGCCATTTACACAATAGCATGTTAACACACCCTTACAGACAATTTCTAGCTATATTTTTAAATATTAGTGGCTAGCCACCAGTACTCCATAGTAAAGAAAACCACCAATACTGCCCCAAGTTCAGGTGGCCACATACAAGAGATAAGAGTATCAGTTGATACCTTGTTACAGCTTACTGCTGGTTTTACTTACTTTCATATTGTGAAATAGCATTAGAGCTACAAATCATGGAAATTTCCACATTTCTGGTGGAAACATTAGAGAATCTGCAGGAAGGGTCAAAAGCCTTTCCCATGCAAGTATAATTAATTTTAAAAACAAAAGATGTTTTTAAGAGCTTAATCAAGCTATTGCCTGATAACTTTGTGTGATTAACAGTCTCTCCATCTATGAGGAACAAGGAGCTAACTGTAAAGCAGTACAAACTGTACATACTGGCCTGATCTAATAGCTTGCTGTTCAGAGACAAGTTCTCTCCAGGACACCCAATAGGTTAAAATGCCGAGGGGGGGGGGGGGGCAACAAGTCATTGCCATAACTCCCAGCAAGGCAGCTGAGGTCTTCCCCTTATGTTAACTTTGGCATTTTTCAGACTGCTGAGCTAATTCAGCTCACTAACTCAGCTGAAACAAAGTGCTATCTGCCATTGCATCTGAAAGTGGCAGTAGTGAACTGCTAGACTGTCTCAGCCATTCTAGGTCACTTTATCGAAAGTTATTTAAGAACACAAATCTAGTTCTGAGAAGACAACAGTCTACAGAGATTTAAAACTCAGCTTGCAAATTCATGTTTAGAGATGAAAAGTCTGGACTTCACCTACATGCAAACACAATTGAGTCCATCAGTTAACAATACTTTATCTGTACTTAAGACCTATACAGTTTTGTGCTGCTTTACTTAATAATATGCCACAGTTTGTAGAGATTCATCTGATATATATTTTTTTGCAAATAAGCCTTCAGTGATGTTATAGTACTGCACAATTGTCCAGTGATGCTATTAGGCCAAGGGCTTAAACCCATTCCACTACAGAAAACTACTTTTATATCTAGAACTTGTTTCCTGATGCTTAAAGATATACCATATATGGGAAAAGAGAAGCAAGGTCTATACCAAGCAAACTGTTGTGGACAGAATAGCTATTACTGACCCAGCCAAGAAAGCTTTTTGCATTTGCGAAGTGCTGCCATCCTGTTCTTTGGGAAATGCATACATTTTGAGAAGAGCAGCACCATTATGGCAAGACCAACACCAAATCTGCAGAAAGATGTTTACCAGGTGATAAAAGTTGGTAAACTGCTATATTACAAAGTATTTGCTTAAGTGACTGAGTGATTACAAGAAATTCTCTATGCTGTACTTTATTGAATTTTTGGTGTATTCAGCAAAGCCATCAGTAGAAGCAAACTTCTACATCTGCACTAAAACTACATGCCCCGTTATTATCACTTGCAAGTTTTAAGTTAAGGTTTATACAGGCACGGGAAAATATAAAACGTCAGATTATATCACAACATTACTTTCTCAACTGTGCTCATAGGTGAAAAAAAGTTGATCAAAATGTTTATGGCCAAATTATGTTGGAAGATATGCCACAAGATGGCTCTTGTAAGTACCTCATATATAAGCCATCAGTTTCTCCACGCAGATAGTTGGCATTTGGAACTGGCAGTTGGAAGCCAGTAACTAGTGGTGTCCCTCAGGGGTCAGTACTGGGTCCAGTCCTGTTCAATATATTCATCAATGACTGGATGAAGGGATAGAGTGTACCATCAGCAAGTTTGCTGATGACACAAAACTGGGAGGGGTGACTGACACGCTGGAAGGCTGTGCTGCCATACAGCGTGACCTGGACAGACTGGAGAGTTGGGCAGAAAAAAACCTGATGAGGTTCAATAAAGGCAAGTGTAAGGTACTGCATCTGGGGAGGAATAACCCCATGCATCAGTACAGGTTGGGGGCTGACCTCCTGGAGAGCAGCTGTGTGGAAAGGGACCTGGGAGTCCTGGTGGCCAACAGGATGACCATGAGCCAGCAATGTGCCCTGGTGGCCAAGAAGGCCAATGGCATCCTGGGGTGTATCAAGAAGAGTGTGGCCAGCAGGTCGAGGGAGGTCATCCTCCCCCTCTACTCTGCCCTGGTGAGGCCGCATCTGGAGTACTGTGTCCAGTTCCGGGCTCCTCGGTTCAAGAAGGACAGGGAACTGCTGGAGAGGGTCCAGCAAAGAGCTACAAAGATGATTAGGGGACTGGAGCATCTTTCTTATGAGGAAAGGCTCAGGGACTTAGGGCTTTTTAGTCTAGAAAAAAGAAGACTGAGGGGGAATGCCGGGTCCTGACTAACCGAGCTTTCAAGCTTTTAATAGAGCATGAAACTTTTAACATTGTAGGCCAAGGAAACTGCAATGCCTCTGACATCACCTTAAATTGCTCAGAGTAGCAGCTGTGCCTGAATACTGTAGCCCTCTTTGCCCTTGATCTTCAGAAGCTACAGAGTATCAGTACAAACATGATAACTACCTCTTTGTCTAAACAGAATGTGTAAGCCTCTACTCCTCATGAGATTGCAAGGCATTAGATAGTTTTAGGCTGCACCTTTATCTCGGGTGCAGAGGCTGGGAAAGACACAAGAAGAGACAGCTGGCAGCTGGAAAAGGAGCCAAGAGTTGGAGTAACCATCAAGGACGGAATGATAACGGGACATTCCAAGATGTTTGCAACATAAAGGCAACATCAAAAGGAACCAATGGAAGACAAAGACGGGTCGCATAGACAGTTCGTGCCCGGGGGAATTAGCCAATTAACATTTAGCTAGTTGCGCAAACTAAGCTGATCTGTCTATAAAATCGGGCTTGTAGCGGAAATAAATGTTCGACTGGACTGTGCATCGCATCGGTGTGTCCTGTCGTTCCGGTCCTGCATGACTCACAGATCTCGGCGACGGCGGCAATTGGTGACCCCGACGTGATTCGCCTACGTGCCGAAGAAAGCAGGGATACTGCCGGCCGGCGTTGAGGTAAGCCAGGCTGCCCGAGAGAGGCAGGAGCGGATCCGCCCCTTGGAAATTAAGGGACTGTGGCAGTATGGGGTCCGCCGTATCGGCGGGTGAAAAAGCAGCGGTACAAGGTTTGCTGCAAGTGGCAAAAAGGCTGGGAGAAGACCTCACTGCAGCCGAGATAGAGACATTGTTACTGTGGTGTCGGCGTCGTGGGCTTCTAAAAACCCCTAGCCAGCTATATGATATTGAAGTTTGGAAGAAGGTGGGCATGGAGTTATGGGAGTCGGTGCAAACGGGCAATAAGGACGCTAAACACTTAGCTCCCATATACCGGCGAGTCAAAACTATGGTGGCTACCCTGAGAGGGGAAGCGGCCATAGCATTGGCTGCCAGAGCCTCCCTCTCGGTGGAGACGAGCGGAGAGGAGGATTTAACTGCCTGGCCAGCGCAACGAAATGAAGAAGGGCTTTGGGAAGAGGAAGACGATATCAATCACGTTCCCCTCGGACCAAGTGCCCCTGCTGCTCCGCAGCCCGTGACTCCTGCGGCACCAGCAAACCCAGAGTATAAAAACACCACGGACCCGGTGTGCGACGAGCCCATGGAGTACGACAGTACTGACAACACTTGCCCAGCGAGTGACCTGCGACAGATGCTGCAAGGACAGGAAGAGTTAATGCTGGGGCTACTAGAGGAAATGAAACGACTAGACCGAGGCTCGATAAACGCCGTGGTGAAGGACACTTATAAGCGAGCACAACAGTCCATAGTTACTGGAATTAAAACTTTGGAACGGGCGGTGTTTGGGGAGGATTCTGATGGAGTGGGGGGGAGTGAAAAGGTCGCGCTTAATGAAGCGGAGGCGCCGAAAGCAAGGTCTGCTGAGGAGCCTTTGAGGGAGGCGGGGGTTTCTGAGCATAAGCAGCGTAACTGGGTCCACCGCATGTTGGAGGATGGGGAAATGTCTTTACTGGAGGCCGATGAATACTTGCGGGGCAGGTTCGGTAGTGGAGTGGGGGAGGAGAAAAAAGCGGCGTGGAAACGGGGAATGGAGTGGCGGACCATGGAATATCAGTCCAAAAATGCAGAGAAGGGGGACAGAGGAGCCGAGAAGGGGGAAGCGCCGAAAAGGAGGGAGGAAGCCGAGGAGAAGAGGCCCAGGCGGGGAGCGGGGGGGGACAGAGGTGAGGAAAGTTGGAGCGAGAGGGGAGAGGACAGGGCCGGAGCCGCGGGTGCGCAGCGGGAAAGCCCGGGGCATTATGCGGGGCCGGGCGGGCGGGAAAGCGCCCGGAGAGAGTCCCCGCCGCGGGCCGCCCTGCCGGCAAGGAGCCTCAGCCTGCCGGGGCGAGCGCGGCCTGCCCCGGTGCGGCGGGGGACGCCGGTGGGGCTGGTTCGGGAGGCGGCCGGGCCGGAACGGTGTCCCGGGTGTGGGGGGGACACCGGCGGCAAGAAAAAAGCTTATCAGCAACGCTTTGCTAGGTGCTGCTCTCGCTACATTAGTGTCGCCATGTGGCGCAGTTGGGCAGTCCTGCTCTGTGCTCTTGCTACTATAGGGCTTGCCGCATTTACAGGGAATTCGTTTGTCGCGTTAGTACAGAAGGCTGTCAATGTGACCAAGTTAAAGTCATGTTGGGTTTGTGGGACGTCTGATCAGTTTAATAACCCGCTTCTAGGAATCCCGATTACAAATTGGAGTTGGTACAGCCCATATTCCATGTTAAGCACGAGCTATCAATGCCGAAACCTGTCCAGTCCCATTGTGCACCATCCTTTCACGTTACAGCTATTGAATAATACTGTTGTTTTTATCAACGACACCCAAGGCAATCCTGCTGTATCGTGGAATGAAGCCACCGCTCCCTATTACGGAAAGTTTAATACTTCTGTAGGTAATTGGACTTCACTGAAGCTAAAATATGGAAAGTATGACCCAATCATGGCAGGGCCTGCAAATAGTACCAAGGGTGAGAATGTGCAACAGTGGAGTGATTTCCTTTACGCCCGAAGCGGTGTCAACCGGTCACTCCAGATTAATGCCACATGTGATTTACCAGCAGGTTTATGGTGGTTATGTGGCGATGGCTACGCCAAAAAAAAAAAAACAAAACCAAAAAAAAACAACAGCTCCCCGGGAACTGGACTGGGCACTGTACGTTGGGCATGTTAATGCCCAACCTACAAATATTCAACCACAGTGACCTGCGCGGTATTCTAAGAGGAGTTTGGGCTCAGACTCGCTATAAGAGGTATGTGAACCCCTTGGTTACCTATAGCACTGGTTTTCATAGTTTTGTACGGGCACTTTTCCCCTCGCTAGGTGTCCAGCAGTTAGAGCGTGCCATAGTCAATATCTCTGCTGAAATGGAGTTTATTGCTAATGCCACTGCAACAGCCATCACCGGATTACAAATTGAAGTTCAATCACTAAGAGAAACAGTTTGGCAGAACCGTGAGGCTCTGGACCTCCTCACTGCTCAAGCAGGAGGTGTCTGTACCCTTATTAACGCTTCTTGCTGTGCATTTGTCGACCAATCAGGGATTGTTTTGTCTAGTGTGCAGAAAATATGGGAACATGCGCATGTCTTACATGCAGTATCCACAGACAATGCATCATGGCTAGACTCGCTGTTTAAGTCTTGGGGCATCACGGGCTGGCTTGCTTCGCTAGTTAAGACCGGCTTATTGATCTTACTAATCATTGTCATTATTTTGGTTTTTCTACCCTGCCTATTGCAATGCCTACAACAAATGATAGAACGACTAGTGAGGCGAGTCTTTTTTAATCAAACGCCATTGATTGCCATAGTAGAACAACCGCTTACAGTTGTGCCATAAATGAATAAAAGAGGGGGAGATGCCAGGTCCTGACTAACCGAGCTTTCAAGCTTTTAATAGAACATGAAACTTTTAACATTGTAGGCCAAGGAAACTGCAATGCCTCTGACATCACCTTAAATTGCTCAGAGTAGCAGCTGTGCCTGAATACTGTAGCCCTCTTTGCCCTTGATCTTCAGAAGCTACAGAGTATCAGTACAAACATGATAACTACCTCTTTGTCTAAACAGAATGTGTAAGCCTCTACTTCTCATGAGATTGCAAGGCATTAGATAGTTTTAGGCTGCACCTTTATCTCGGGTGCAGAGGCTGGGAAAGACACAAGAAGAGACAGCTGGCAGCTGGAAAAGGAGCCAAGAGTTGGAGTAACCATCAAGGACGGAATGATAACGGGACATTCCAAGATGTTTGCAACATAAAGGCAACATCAAAAGGAACCAATGGAAGACAAAGACGGGTCGCATAGACAGTTCGTGCCCGGGGGAATTAGCCAATTAACATTTAGCTAGTTGCGCAAACTAAGCTGATCTGTCTATAAAATCGGGCTTGTAGCGGAAATAAATGTTCGACTGTGCATCGCATCGGTGTGTCCTGTCGTTCCGGTCCTGCATGACTCACAGATCTCGGCGACGGCGGCAGGGGAATCTTATCAATACTTATAAATACTTAAGGGGAGGGTGCCAGGTAGATGAGAATAGCCTTTTTTTCAGTTGTGCCCAGTGATAGGACTAGAGGTAACAGGCACAAACTGGAACACAGAAAGTTCCATCTTAACATGAGGAGGAACTTCTTTACTCTGAGGGTGGCAGAGCACTGGAACAGGCTGCCCAGAGAGGTGGTGGAGTCTCCCACACTGGAGACATTCAAAACCCGCCTGGACGCCGTCCTGTGCAACCTGCTGTAGATGTCCCTGCTGTGGCAGGGGGGTTGGACTTAGATGATCTCCAGAGGTCCCTTCCAGCCCTGACGATACTGTAATACTGTAATATAGCAGTGTTTTTCTTATAGCTCAGTCTTGAGATAACTCACAATAGATACACCATCATGCCTTTCCACATGAGCTATGCATAAAGGATCATCTAGTCACATGAAATAAGATATTAAAAAAGAACTCTACAACTAAATCAGGTTGCATAATTGCAGGTATTCCTTGTAGCAAGTCAGTTTCAAAGCTTCTTACTTCCCTTAGACAATTTCTTGAGTCACGCCTACTGCTTGAAGCTCTCAAGTTTATCTTTAAACTTGCAGAAACCTCACAATTATCAAGGGTGGAAAAAGTGACTATATTGTCCTTTCACTGCCATCTCAAACAGATTTAATATAGCCAAGCTATTTTGACACTAGATTCCCAAAGAGGATTTGGAAATAATTAGAAGAGTTCTATAAGGCCTCTGAACAATGCAAGATACAGTAAAAAAAACAAACAAGAAAACCCAAAAAGCTCCAAACACTTCTGTTTCTGTGTAACAGCCACTGTAATTTGTCTTGTTGACTGTCTGAGACCAAGTGAACCAAATTGTTTTGAACTTCACTATCTGAAAAGGCAGATTAGGTAGGACAATACAACACTATCTTCTCCATGGACTGATTAATTTAAGAGCAGTGAACATGGTTTTCCTTGGCAAATTTGATGGACGTATAGCAACTAAGGTAAGATCTCATAAGTGAGGTTACTTTGCTCCTTGTTTCTACTCTCTTACTGGTTCTTAAACTCTGGTACAAGGTAGGAAGCCAAAGCCAGCTTGCTACAGGGAGCAAAACAGTATATTTAACTTAATTTTCTCTTGAAACTGGTAGAACTAGTTTTTCAGTTAGGCTACTTGGCTTTGTAAAAATGCCGCATCATCACAGCCATACTACTTACCAGTACCCAAGTGTCCTGGTTCCGGCAGGGATCAGGGATGGGGTTAATTTCCCCAAGGATGCGGCAGGGGACACAGGTATTCCATACCACGTGAGCCATGCCCGGGCTATAGGGGGAGCTGGCCGGGGGAGGGGGCAGGGAGTCTCCGCTCGGAGTGGGCTGCGGCAGTCTGGGTCCAGTCGGTGAGCGGCAGTACCATAATCGTGTTTGTACATTCCTCTATCGGTATTATTGTTATTGTTTTTCTCTTCCCTTTGCTGTTCTGTTAAACTGCCTTTATCTCAACCCACGAGTTTTGCCTTTTTCTTCTGATTTTCCCCCGTGGCTGTGGGGGTTGAGCGAGCGGCTGCGTGGTTCTTTGTTGCCGGCTGAGGCCAAACCACAACACCAAGCTAGGTAACTGGAGGTATTCAGCTGAAACTCATGTACACATTTGAATGGGTTAAATATTTATAGCAGTGATAAATGTGTTTTGTAAATTATTAGAAATAATTAGTCCTCATGAGCTGGCTGAGCAGATTTCAGCAGATTTACCATTTCAGCAGTAAGGACATAATCTGACCAAGGCAGCCATTGTATATTTAAAAAGAAAAGTTACTAAAACTGTTTGGAAGAGAAAGACGTTAAACAAATTCCTCCTACTTAGTATTCTCAAAACCTTGGACAGGTACAAATCACTTAGAAAACAGACACTAAAAAAATTATTGAAGTTACTGGGAGAAATTGGGATGGCATTTAATTATCATAGGCAGAGCTTCTCCTTCTACTGCAACAAGCACACTCCTTTTTTGACACCACAATGCTTCCTTCATGATTATCCCACCTTCCTGTAGCTGTACTTTCACACGTTTATATTGGCGACACTCTGGACCATACTGGCTGCAATTCTTAAAAGTTAAAAATACCCACACTTTTCTCTCACATATGTAATTACATGGTAGTTACCTAAACAATGCCATTTTAGATGATGTCCTAAGGCATACTGAGGTATCCATAAGGGTGTATTGGGTCTGGCTGGGATGGAGTTGGGTAGCATGGGCTAGGACTAGACTATTTCAGTTGGAAGGCACCTACAATGATCTAGTCCAACCGCCTGACCACTTCAGGGCTGACCAAGTTAAAGCATGTTGTTAAGGGCATTGTCCAAATGCCTCTTAAACACTGACAGGCTTGGGGCATCAACTACCTCTCTAGGAAGCCTGTTCCAGTGCTTGACCACCCTCTTGTTAAAGAAATGTTTCCTAATGTCCAGCCTAAACATCCCCTGGCACACCTTTGAACCAAACCATGAAGTTTGCTGATGATACAAAACTGGGAGGGGTGGCTGACATGCCAGAAGGCTGTGCTGCCATTCAGCGAGACCCGGACAGACGAGAGAGTTGGGCAGAGAGGAACCTAATAAAATTCAACAAGGGCAAGTGTAGGGTACTGCATCTGGGGAGGAATAACCCCATGCATCAGTACAGGATGGGGGCTGACCTCCTGGAGAGCAGCTGTGTGGAAAGGGACCTGGGAGTCCTGGTGGACAACAGGATGACCATGAGCCAGCAATGTGCCCTGGTGGCGAAGAAGGCCAATGGCATCCTGGGGTGCATCAAGAAGAGTGTGGCCAGCAGGTCGAGGGAGGTCGTCCTCCCCCTCTACTCTGCCCTGGTGAGGCCGCATCTGGAGTATTGTGTCCCGTTCTGGGCTCCTTGGTTCAGGAAGGACAGGGAACTGCTGGAGAGGCTCCAGCAAAGGGCGACAAAGATGATCAAGGGAAGGGAGCATCTCTCTTATGAGGAAAGGCTGAGACCCGGGTCTGTTTAGCCTGGAGAAGAGAAGACTGAGAGGGGAGCTTATCAATGCTTATACATATCTAAAGGGCAGGTGTCAAGAGGATGGGGTGAGAGTCTTTTCAGGGGTGCCTGGTGACAGGACAAGGGGCAATGGGCACAAGCTGGAACACAAGAAATTGCATCTCAACATGAGGAAAAACTTCTTTCCTTTGAGGGTGGCAGAGCACTGGAACAGGCTGCCCAGAGAGGTTGTGGAGTCTCCTTCTCTGGAGATATTCAAAACCCACCTGGATGCGTTGCTGTGCAACCTGCTCTAGGTGAACCTGCTTTGTTAGGGGGTGTTGACTAGATGTTCTCCGAAGGTCCCTTCTATCCCCTACAATTCTGTGATTCCCATACATCCTGTCACTGGATATCAGAAAGAAGAGCTCAGCACCTCCCTCTCCACTTCCCCTCCTCAGGAAGCTGTAGAGAACAATGAGGTCGCCCCTCAGCCTCCTTTTCTCTGAACTAGACAAGCCCAAAGTCCTTAGCTGCTCCTCATAAGACATGCCTTCCAGCCCTTTCACCAGCTTTGTTGCCCTCCTCTGGATGCATTCAAGGACCTTCACATCCTTCTTAAATGCACAACGTGGAGGACCAAAAAGGACTGTGGTGGGTTGACGTTGGCTGGCTGCCAGGTGCCCACCAAGCCAATCTATCGCTTCTCCTCCTCGGCTGGACAGGGAAGAGAAAATATAACAAAAGGCTCGTGGGTCAAGAAAAGGACAGGGAGAGATCACTGACCAAACTAGACTCGAAGGGGGATGGGGATAAAACTGGGCTTGCTAGTGAGAAGCCTGGGAGCAGCATGCTGGTACCTGTGGGACAATGTGGTAGTATGGTCTTACAGTCGGCCATCTCAGGGGAGGTGAGGGATGGTGATCCATGCAGCAGAAAAGACACAAAAGTTGATAGGCTGGTAACTATGGAAGCATCTGAGACTGGTCTGGTGGGAATTAGGGCTTCTCCCTCCAAGAAGGTGGCAGGATCATTAGCCCAGCTGAAGTGCATCTATACCAATGCATGCAGCATGGGCAACAAGCAGAAGGAAATGGAGGCCATTGTGCAGCGAGAAAACTATGATATAGTTGCCATCACAGAAATGTGGTGGGATGACTTGCATGACTGGAGTGCTGCAATTGATGGCTACCAACTTTTCAGAAGGGACAGGTGAGGAAGGAGAGGTGGCGGAGTGGCCCTCTATGTCAGGGAGAGATATGAATGTCTAATAATTAATGACGGTAATGATAAGATCAAGGGGAAGGCCAACAAGGCAGATATCATAGTGGAAGTTTGTTACAGACCACCCAATCAGGAAAATGAGGCTGAAGAAATACTCTATAAGCAGATGGGAGAGGTTTCATGATTGCTACCTCTTGTTCTCATGGGGGACTTCAACTTCCCAGATGTGTGCTGGGAATACAATACAGCAGAGAGGGAACAGTCCTGGAGGCTCTTGGAGTGTGTGGAAGATAACTTCCTGACACAGCTGGTGGAGGAGTCAACTAGAGGGGATGTAGGAGATGTAATGGTTGGAGGCCATCTTGGGCACAGCAATCATGAAATAATAGAGTTTTCAATTCTCGGTGAAGTAAGGAAGGGGTTTAGCAGAACTGCCACCTTGGACTTCCGTAGGGCAGACTTTGGCCTGTTCAGGAGACTGATCAGCAGAGTCCCTTGGGAGGCCTTCCTGAAGGGCAAAGGAGTCCAGGAAGGTTGGGCACTCCTCAAGAAGGAAGTCTTAAAGGTGCAGGAACAGGCCATCCCCATGTCCCGAAAGACGGGCCAGTGGGGTAGAAGACCGGCCTGGCTGAATGGAGAGCTTTGTCTGGAACTCAGGAACAAAAGGAGAGTTTATGGCCTTTGGAAAAGGGGGCAGGACACTCAGGAGGACTACAAAGACGCAGTGAAGCTATGCAGGGAGAAAATTAGAAGAGCCAAAGCCCAACTAGAACTCAATCTGGCTATTGCCAGCATAAAAAATGCTTCTATAAATACATTAACAACAAAAGGAGGACTAGGGAGAATCTTCCTCCTTTATGGGATGCAGGGGGAAACACAGTGACTAAGGATGAGGAAAAGGCTGAGGTACTTAACACCTTCTTTGCCTCAATCTTTAATAGTAGGACTAGTTGTTTGCTGGGTACCCAGCACTTTGAGCTAGAAGACAGGGATGGGGACCAGAATGAGACCTCCATAATCCAAGAGGAAATGGTCAGTGACCTGCTGCACCACCTAGACACACACAAGTCTATGGGGCCAGATGGGTTACACCCAAGAGTGCTGAAGGAGTTGGCGGATGTGCTCACCAGACCACTCTTCATAATTTATCAGCAGTCCTGGCTAACCGAGGAGGTCCCAAATGGACCGGAGATTAGCAGATGTGACGCCCATCTACAAGAAGGGCCGGAAGGAGGATCCGGGGAACTACAGACCTGTCAGTCTGACCTCGGTGCCGGGGAAGCTTATGGAGCAGATCATCTTGAGTACCATTGCATACTATTTACAGGACAACCAGGCAATCAGGCCCAGTCAGCACGGGTTCATGAAGGGCAGGTCCTGCTTAACGAACCTGATCTCCTTCTATGACAAGGTGACCCATTTGGTGGATGAGGGAAAGGCTGTGGATGTTATTTACCTAGACTTCAGTAAAGCCTTTGATACTGTTCCCCACAGCATTCTCATGAAAAAACTGGCTACCCAAGGCTTGGACAGGCATACACTCTGCTGGATCAAACACTGTCTGGATGGCTGGATGGCTGGACCCAGAGTGTGGTGGTGAATGGAATTAAATCCAGTTTGCGGCCGGTCACAAGTGGTGTTCCACAGGGCTCAGTGTTGGGGCCACTCCTGTTTAATATCTTTATTAATGATCTCGACGAGGGGATTGAGAGCACCCTCAGTAAGTTTGCAGACAACACCAAGTTAGGTGGGAGTGTTGATCTGCTTGAGGGTAGGAGGGCTCTTCAGAGGGACTTGGATGGGCTGAGGCCAATGGTATGAGCTTCAACAAGGTCAAGCGCTGAGTCCTGCACTTGGGCCCCAACAACCCCATGCAATGCTACAGGCTTGTGGAAGAATGGCCCGAAAGCTGCCCAGCAGAAAAGGACCTGGGGGGTGTTGATTGACAGCCGGCTGAACATGAGCCAGCACTGTGCCCAGGTGGCCAAGAAGGCCAATGGCATCCTGGCCTGCATCAGGAATAGTGTAGCCAGCAGGACCAGAGAAGTGATTGTCCCACTGTTGTCTTGTAGTTAGAATCTTAGCCATTTTTCTTAGCGTTAAAGTTGTTAGCATTTGTGGAATAATTGCTGGAGGTGACTTAGAAATTAAACTTATATTCACATTTTAAAGAAAGGTACAGCATCGAAAGCAACTTTCAGGGTAGAGTGCAGCTGGTGTGCAAGGGATATAGTTCACCTAGGCAACCTTAGATATTGGTGGCATCAGGGGAGTCTGGTGTGCTAACTCTAAGAGAAACGGCACAGGGGGTGGAGCGGAGTGGAGACACCGCGGCCAAACTCTGTGATAAAATGGGAACTTGAAGGTCTTATGGAACCCTTGAAGGTCTTGTGGAACTGATAAGCTGCCTAATTGCTACCCTGAGCCAATGATCTGTCATTTTTTGACAAAATGCTATCCTTTGGGTGAACTTTGCTCATTATAATGTCATTATAATACCAAAACACACCTCCATCCCAAAAGCTACCCACCTCCAAGATGCGATCACTCCTCACAGAGCCTGCACTCTGAATTTTTTTTGAATTTTGCTTTAAAAGCAAAGCAAGAAACTTTTACACCAATCATAACAAAAGTATGTATGACTAGAGTCCCTCAAGCTCCACCTGAAAGGTAAAAAATAGTATAAAAATAGCTTCAGAGAGGAGGGATGTCAGGGCAGATACCAACGCAATCAGGGAAATACCATCGCTGACCACCCCTGACTTCTGGGATCAGTCGACGGGCTGAGCCTCTCTTGCCCCCCATAAGGACGCTTGTGGGTAAGATTCAAACACTTGGCTATACCAAGTGCTTCCCTGGGAAACTTAGAAATCTCTATAGAGCTGTTTTATAACTTGTTTGTAGCCAGGCTATATTACTAACATCCTTAGTATTTGCACATGCTTTGCAGACAGTAACTTTATCACTGGCAATCCAAAAGAACTTGTGCGTCTGTTGCTTCAATAAACTACACTTTTCACCAATCTAGCCATGAGAGTTCATAGTGAATGCGACCAAACTCCTTAAGTGTGGCTGTGCTAGTTCATGGAACGCTGCTAGATCGAATTGTGTATGGTGTTATTAGTGCATCCGTAATCGTTATAGTTCAATATGCATATTGAACGTGACCGGACTTTTAACGCCGAATTGGGCATCACTCAGATGCCGCCCCCAGCCCTTCTGATACAGGCTGGAACGCAAGGGGGTTTATTTTCTGCCAAATTACTTTGTCCTTTAATGCAACAGCATTAATTAGGCCTGTTAACTATTGGCATTAGCTGAACTTCTGATACAGGGTCTTGCGTACAAGCATTTTGTTATGTACTTGGCCAGATGGTCAGCCTTGGGAATGTTTCTTCACAAGTATCTGGGCTAATTAGTAGAGGAACTCTTTGAGACATTCTCATGGATAATGAGGATTCTATCCTTGAGTCATATGAGAAAGAACACCTAATCAAGGAAAGCAAGTATTGTTGTCATTCTTTGAAGTGAAACATCCTGGAGCAGACGAGCATGTGAACCTTGAGGATGCTACTAATCTACCATGTTTTGAAAGCTCTACCCAACTTGGCAGAAAAGTGAAAATTCTGGGCATCCTAGGCTGACCTACCTTCGTTATAACACTAAAAATCACGGCCATAGGCCAAGAAGACCCTTGCCCAGATGGAGACCACCCTTCCCTTGCGCAGGTGCAGTGACTGAGGAGAGTGACACAGCAAATATAAACATATGTAAATTACTAACCAATCATTGTAACTGGGAGTGTGCTACCTTGTAACTTTTGTGTATAAATATGACGAGGAAACTGGAATGGGGTGTGCATGATTTGTGGAAATATTCCACCATGCACACTAGCCAGAATAAAGCAATGTCTCCTTTCTAAACACAGTCTCTGTGTTTCAGGAGAATTGGGACTTTGACCTCTTTTTCAGGTAACACCACTGTACTCGGCCCTGGTGAGACCTCACCTTGAGTACTGTTTTCAATTTTGGGCGCCACAGTATAAGAAGGACATTGAGGTGCTGGAGCGTGTCCAAAGAAGGGCAATGAAGCTGGTGAAGGGTCTTGAGAAGAAGTCTTATGAAGAGCGTCTGAGGGACTCAGGGTTGTTTAGTCTGAAGAAAAGGAGGCTGAGGGGAGACCTTATCGCTCTCTACAACTACCTGAAAGGAGGTTGTAGAGAGGTGGGCGTTGGTCTCTTCTCCCAAGTTACAACCGATAGGACAAGAGAAAATGGTGTCAAGTTGAGCCAGGGGAGGTTTAGGTTAGACATTAGGAAAATCTTCTACACTGAAAGGGTTATCAAAGACTGGAACAGGCTGCCCAGGGAAGTGGTTGAATCGCCATCCTTGGATGTATTTAAAAGCCATCTAGATATGGTGCTCAGGGACATGGTTTAGAAGTGGGTCTAGTAGAGTTAGATAACGGTTGGACTTAAAATCATAGAATGGTTTAGGTTGGAAGGGACCTTGAAGATCATCGAGTTCCAACCCCCCTGCCATAGGCAGGGACACCTCCCACTAGACCAGGTTGCCCAAGGCCAAGTCCAGCCTGGCCTGAAACATCTCCAGGGATGGGGCCTCAACAACTTCTCTGGGCAACCTGTTCCAGTGCCTTACCACCCTCAGGGTGAAAAATTTCTTCCTAATACCTAATGTAAATCTCCCCTCTTCCAGTTTAAAGCCACCCCCCCTCGTCCTATCACTCCATGCCCTTGTAAAAAGTCCTTCCCCAGCTCTCCTGGAGGCCCCCTTTAGGTACTGGAAGGCTGCTATAAGGTCTCCCCGGAGCCTTCTCTTCTCCAGGCTGAACAGCCCCAACTCTCTCAGCCTCTCCTCATAGGAGAGGTGCTCCAGCCCTCTGATCATCCTCGTGGCCCTCCTCTGGACCTGCTCCAACAGGTCCGTGTCTTTCCTATGTTGGGGGCTCCAGAGCTGGATGCAGTACTCCAGGTGGGGTCTCACGAGAGTGGAGTAGAGGGGCAGAATCACCTCCCTTGACCTGCTGGCCACATTTCTTTTGATGCAGCCAAGGATACGATTGGCTGCCTGGGCTGTGATCGCACATTGCTGGCTCATGTTGAGCCTCTCATCAATCAGCACCCCCAGGTCCTTCTCCTCAGGGCTGCTCTCCAGCCATTCCCTGCCGAGCATGTATTTGTGCTTGGGATTGCCCCGACCCAGATGTAGGACCTTGCACTTGGCCTTGTTGAACTGCATGAGGTTGGCATGGGCCCACCTCTCCAGCCTGTCCAGATCCCTCTGGATGGCATCCCTCTGATGATCTTAAAGGTCTTTTCCAGCCATAACAATTCTATGAGTTACCATCACAGGCAAAACAGACTTTTCTCGGGGAAATTAATTTAATTTATTACCAATCAAATTAGAGTAAGATTATTAGAAATAAAAAAAATAATCTTAAAACACCTTGCCCCCACCCCCTCCCTTCTTCCCAGGCTCAACTTCACTCCTGATTTCTCTACCTCCTCCCCACGAGCAGCACAGGGGGACAGGGAATGGGGGTTGTGGACAGTTCATTACATTGTCTTTGTCGCTCCTTCCTCCTCACACTCTTCCCCTGCTCCAGCGTGGGGTCACTCCCATGGGAGACAGTCCTCCATGAACTTCTCCAATGTGTGTCCTTTCCACAGGCTGCAGTTCTTCATGAACTGTTCCAGCGTTGATCATTTCCATGGGGTGCAGTCCTTCAGAAACTGACTGCCCCAGCATGGGACCCCCCCCAGGGTTACAAGTCCTGCCAGCAAACCTGCTGCAGCATGAGCTCCTCTCTCCACAGGGTCTCCAGCATGGGCTCTCCATGGGGTCACAGCCTCCTTCGGGTGCATCCACCTGTTCCGGCATGGGGTCCTCCACAGGTGTCAGATGGATATCTGCTCCACTGTGGATCTCCATGGGCTGCAGGGGGACAACCTGCCTCACCATGGTCTTCACCATGGACTGCAGGGGAATCTCTGCTCAGGTGCCTGGAGCACCTCCTTCCCCTCCTTCTTCATGTATTTTGGTGTCTGCAGGGTTGTGTCTCTCACATATTCTCACTCCTCTCCCCCCTAACTGCTGTTTTGCAGCATTTTTCACCCCTTCTGAAATATGTTATCACAGAGGCACTACCACCATCGCTGATTGGCTCAGCCTTGGCCAGCGGTGGGTCCATCTTGGAGTCGGCTGGCATTGGCTCTTTCAGACATGCAGGAAGCTTCTGGTGTCTTCTCACAGAAGCCACCCCTGCAGCTCCCCTCCCAAAAATCTTGCCCTGCAAACTCATTACAAAGGGGCTGGCAGATAAGAGCCTAGGCCTCCGAGAAACCTGTGCCCACCCACCCCACCCCCCCTTTTTTGGGGGGGTGGGGTGTGCATATAAAATGGCAGTAAACCCCTGTATTCAGGCACCTTCATCTCTCCCATATTGTTCTCACTTGCATTGTTAGCAATGCAGCTCAGCTTACTGTCTTAGTAAGAAAACATTAACTTGTATAACCAGCAGATTAATGACAAATCTAAACGTATGCCAGAAGTTAAGTCTGTGATAAGGGTGTCTTACATATTCTGGACAGAACTCTTCCTAATCATACGCATACAATTAATATAAACATGATGCAGCATGCAGAAAAGGAAAGAAAAAAAGCTTACATATGGAACAAGCTTTGTGATCATCACGTAGAAACAAGAGGGTTTGTTTCTCCCTTTTAAAGATAAAGTAACCTTTTACTATAGAAAGGGATATTTATTTTCTCTTGATCAGCTATTCCATTCTGAAATCTTAGGTTTTTAAATATAGCAAACTTCAAAAATCCATAGAGGTTTCTTGATACCATTCTAGGTTTCTTTAGATTTAGGATATAAACCTGAAATAGGATTGATGCAAAATATACGTGAAAGCATTTAAGCTAGGCTGAGATTCTAAAAGCTGATAGGCTTTAAACTATCCTGCAATAAATGAATCACTGACTTCAGAATAAATATTAATGGCCCTGGCTTTGCAAAATAGTTTAAGAAAACACACGTATTAAAGATGATGAGCCTTAATGAGGACCCTTGCTAATGCAGATGTGTTAGGGCTACATTAAGTGGGAAAGTATGCACTGCACAGGATAAAGATTCCCAGCAATAACTGCCAATCAGGTATCCATGAAAAACAATGAACTTTACCCTGTTAGGAACTTTACTCTTGTCACATATTATTAGGGCAGCATTTCTTAAAATGCAAACTCTAAAACATCAGAAAGCAGTCCAATAAATATAAATTCTCTCAGTACTAGAAATTTATATACACATTTGCACATTTTCATAAATTCAAATGAGAAAATGGAACAAAATGGGAGAATACAAATTAACAGATATTAACAGAATTAAGCATGATTTTTATTTGCATGTAAATCAAAACCATTGCGATAACACTGTAGATGACACTCCTTGGATATTTTTTCCTCCTCAAAAGACTAGGTGTCTGTTTCATTTTAAAAAGGCTGAGAAATACCACACTGCAGGAAAGAGAGAAGCCTTGAGATTTATAAAAGAATCTCTCAGCACAATTTTAATTTGCTAGCCTTTTTGGCTAGGAAAGCTCTTTGGCTTACAGCTTTCAAAGGAAAAAAAACCTACAAAAAAAAAAAAAAAAACCCAAACAACAAACCAACCAAAACCCAGAAGGAAAATAGATGTTTTGGTTGAATCTGTCACTGGAATTTGCAAACCTACGGTGTAAGAGGAAAAAAACAAAACAAAACCCAACAGATTGCAAAATATGCCTCCTCATTTTTTTTTCCCCTATTACTAGTGCTATGCTGTTAAAAATCTATTTGGTAGTCCAAACAAGTCTTAATTGTTTAATAAAAAAATTAATTTGGCATTGTGTGAATACTTAACAGACTAATCATCATCAGATATTCAACAAGCAACAAGAATGTTAAATATGCATACAAATTGTTGTAAGAATATTTAAAGTTGATTCCAACTCTCAGAAAGTTGCTAGGTACAATAATTTTAAGTAGTATTAAATCACTTCTGAGTAATGAAATAGATCTAAAAATAGAAGCAGCAAATTATCCCATTACATTCAATAGCTCTACAAGATTAACAGTTCATATAGAATTTTATAAGAGGGCAAGAAGTCGATGGACTGTGTCCAACAGACTTGCATTTCTAACAATGCCTCTATACAGGAACCCACATGAAACCACACTGCTCGCAGACAGGACATACTTAAAAACTAAGCAGACAAGTTAAAGCTTGAAAAAGCTTCAAAACAGAACAGGTCTCATTTTACCAAACTGTTCCTCTAAAGTGAGCACTGAGGGGAAAATTCTTGCTGTATACATTTTTCTTGTGTATCATGACTATAGCATCTGGCACTTCTGAGATTTAACACACAGCATTTTGTTAACAAAACATAAGATATTAAAAGGATTACTTGTTTGTAAATCTATTATTTGGTTTTAGTTTTGTCTTCCTAAGTGCACAAGATTTAAAACCAAAACTAGCTCTCTACTTTTTAAAACCTTGTTTTTCCATTCTTTTTAGTTTAACAAGAGTCAGAAGTTATATAGTTAAAATAACCCATTAAAATGGGCAGGAAAGCCAGAAACAAACTGCACATTTACTCTTCACCACACAGCGCAAAAGTCATGGTCACAGCTTCATATTTAATGGGGAATCACTTTAAGTATACAGTAGTTCAAAAGATCCAGAAACTGGTTAAGAGTTAAAAGCCAGTAGAACAAAAATACAGGCAATCCAAAATACATCTTTGACCTTTTTTAATACTAAATTTTAGGGTCACATGCCTGAATAGACAAGTTTGCTTTATGAGGAAAGAAACTTTGGCATGGAGTTGAACTAGCCACATGAATAGCACCTGTAGCTTTCAAAATAAATAGGCTAACTAGACACCATGGCAGCAAGATATCCTCTTAAAAAAAAGACTAAGAACAAGCAGATGCTTGGAGCTACACATCAAGGCTGGACAACAGAAACTAGCGTAATTTTTTTTAAAGTAAATTTAAAGCACATGTTAATTATTGTATTTCTGATACTGAAAATTTTAAGAAATCTTTCCTACAATGAGAAAGCTTTCCTTTAATTTGCTAACCACTCCTTTTAAAAATTGCACTCTGATACTTGAAGAACACTGTTAAAATTTTTCTTTAAGACTCCCTCTATTTTTCTAAAATATTGTATTTTTATTTCACAGGCCCACGCTGGTAGCAGGTGTTGCAAACAAAAATATCCCCCTACTCCAAGAGCTATTTATTAAAAAGGTCAAAGATAAATTCGCCCTCAAAATGGAACAAAAGGGTTTTTTTTTAATAAATTGTACCAGAAATAACAAACGATCTTTTTAACGTGCGATACTCTCCTACAGCCATTGATAAAGTAGTTACCAGAATGTTAATCTGTGCGTTTTATGGGTTTGCAACAAAACATATACACATTGAACAGAATGAGTGAGTGAAACTTCAGTTTCCAGTGTATAATGAATTTTAGTCATTTAATACATTTTAGTTTTTATTTGTGTATTCCACTGTAGTGCTGTGACAACAAATCACACCTATGTACCAGAGCATACATCAACAGTATGATGTAACTTTACTACACCACTGCTATTTGAAAGAGACATAAGCATACACTATGGCCACCATTGAATAATTTTCTGTTGTGGTTGTGGGGGTTTTTTTTGTTTGTCTGTTTTTCTTCTTTGATAACCTTCACTTTTTCAGTAATACTTCACTTTTAAAAATTTGAATTATTTAAAAAATAAAATCACAGAAAGTTTATACAGGAATAGCTATAATGAATAACCTCACAGGCACTGATATGACCAACTTTTATTTTAAGTGCTGAGAGGCATTAATATCATATCAGCAGAGTTGACTGAAAAGAATGACTAACTGTCTAAAAGGGAAATGCCTGTTTCTGCTTGTATGTTGAGAAAAGTAATTCAGAAAGTTATTTTTTGGCCTTGCTATGTCACAAAGTCAATCATACAAAGACCTATGCATTTAACCTAAAATGATAGCTTTAAAAGCCCTTCTATTAAAAACAAAAACATCATGCAAAGCTTTGATCAATTATGCAGCTGCTTTAAAACTGTTGCAAGACAGTATATATTAGCTTTTATACTGCCAACGCATAATTAACAGCAAACTTTATTAGATTAACACAAATTTGTCTTAATTACACCTTTATAACACACTAAGGAGACAAATGCCACAAGACTGGCAAAAACATTTAATTCTGAGCACTCAAATGGCAGGATAATTGTGTTGTAACCCCTTCAAATTTAGGAAAACCCCCTGATAATCCTGCAGTCTCACTTTACAAAATAAAGTTCTGTAAAACATTAATTGCGAGGGGAATAGTTTATACTATCTAACACAAAGTAACTTACAACTAGTGTCAAAGGCAAACAAAAAACCTTCTAAATAAAAAGTCAAAATACACATAGCAACAGAAGCACAAATGCTGCATTAAATACAATCAAGATAAGACAATGCACTTGTTAATAAAAAAATGACAAAAAAAAGAAGTTACTAAAGTTAGCAACACATTTAAAGAAAACACAATGAGGAAAAAACCTCAAACTATTTTTTTCCAATGACAACAGTTTCCATTTGCAGTTTTTCCATCCATAATTTGTCTGATACAGTACATCCATTAAAATATTCAGAATCTCACAGAAGAGCTAGGTTATTCTCTTCCAAATCTAACCACCGAGTTGGGTTTTGGACATTTAAACAGGCATTATGTCTGTTTAAGAGCAAGGCAACAAATGGACTTTTTATCACCTTCGATCTTAGCACTGATGACAAACATTTTTAAAAGTTATCATAATCTTTTTTGTCTTTTTTTCCCTCTGCTTCAAATCCATCAACCCCATCACTGTCCCTTCTCCTTTTACGATTATTATGGATGTTGAAGCGTTGATTCACCTGTGGTAACGGATCCATTCCTAAAACTTTGTGTATTTGACGGAATGCAAGGAGTCTCAGTGCAAACTAGAAAAAGGGTAGAAAGGAGATATTTCTGTTAGAAACAAATGTCAGTTTCAAGTACTTTGTCAAACAATTAATGAAGAACATTAGTGGTGTATATTATCCTTAGCTCTTATTATCCGCTCTTCCTTCCCCCAAAGTTAACACAATAAAACATGTATGTCACATTTGCTGCTTCTGTACAAAGTACATCATCTTAGCTTAAAAATAACATACATGTATTTTAGCTGATGGACTTGCACTGAAGCAGCCAAGGCTTGTCACATAGAATCTTAGAATGGTTTGGGTTGGAAGGGACCTTGAAGATCATCGAGTTCCAATCCCCCTGCCATGGGCAGGGACACCTCCCACTAGACCAGGTTGCTCAAACCCTCATCCAACCTGGCCTTGAACATCTCCAGGGATGGGGCATCCACAACTTCTCTGGGCAACCTGTTCCAGTGTTTCACCACCCTCAGAGTAAAGAATTTCTGCCTAATATCTAATCTAAATCTCCCCTCTTCCAGTTTAAAAACGTTACCCCTTGTCCTATCACTACACTCCCTGATAAAGAGTCCCTCCCCATCTTTCCTGAAGGCCCCTTTCAGATACTGAAAGGCTGCTATAAGGTCTCCCCAGAGCCTTCACTTCTCCAGGCTGAACAGCCCCAGCTCTCTCAGCCTGTCCTCATAGGAGAGGTGCTCCAGCCCTCTGATCATCTTCGTGGCCCTCCTCTGGACCTGCTCCAACAGGTCCATGTCTTGTGCTGAGGATGCCGAAGCTGGACACAATATTCCAGGTGGGGTCTCAACAGAGTGGAGTAAAGTGGAAGAATCACCTCCCTCAACCTGCTGGCACCCTTCTTTTGATGTAGTCCAGAATATGGTTGGCCTTCTGGGCTGCAAGCACGCAGTGCCAGCTCATGTTGAGCTTCTCATCAACCCACACACCCAAGTCCTTCTCCTCAGGGCTGCTCTCAATCCATTCTCTGCCCAGCCTGTATTTGTGCTTGGGATTGCCCATGCCCACATGCAGGACCTTGCATTTGGCCTTGTTGAACTTCATGAGGTTCACCTGGGCCCACTTCTCCAGCCTGTCCAGGTCCCTCTGGATGGCATCCCTTCCCTCCAGTGTGTTGACCGCTCCACACAACTTGGTGTCATCAGCAAACTTGCTGAGGATGCATTCAATCCCACTCTCCATGTGGCCAACAAAATGTTGAACAGCACCGGTCCCAGTACCAACCCCTGAGGAACACCACTCCTCACTGGTTTCCACTTGGACATCGAACCATTGACCGCAACTCTGAGTGCAGCCATCCAGCCAATTCCTTATCCCCCAAGTGGTCCATCCATCAAATCCGTGTCTCTCCAATTTAGAGACCAGGATATTGTGCGGGACAGTGTCAAATGCTTTCCACAAGTCCTGGTAGGTGATGTCTGTTGCTCTCCCCTTATCCACCACTGCTGTAACCCCATCATAGAAGGCCACCAAATTTGTCAGGCATGACTTGCCCTTGGTGAAGCCATGTTGGCTGTCACCAGTCACCTCCTTATTTTCCATGTGCCTTAGCAGAGTTTCCAGGAGGATCTGCTCCATGATCTTGCTGGGCACAGAGGTGAGACTGACTGGCCTGTAGATCCCTGGGTCATATTTTTTTCCCTTTTTGAAAATGAGGGTTACGTTTTCCCTTTTCCAGTCAGTGGGAACTTCACCAGACTGCCACGGCTTTTCAAATATAACGGATAACGGCTTAGTAACTTAATCCGCCAGTTCTCTCAGGACCCGCAGATGAATTTCATCAGGTTCCATGGATTTGTATACCTTCAGGTTCCTTAGATGGTCTTGTGCTTGATCTTCACCTACAGTGGGAGGTTCCTCCTCCTCCCAGTCCCTGCCTTTGCCTTCTGCAACTTGGGCGGTGTGGTTAGAGCCCTCGACGGAGAAGACTGAAGCAAAAGTCATTGAGTACCTCAGCCTTCTCCATATCCTGGGTAACCAGGTCTCCCGTTTCCTTCTGGAGAGGGCCAACGTCTTCCCTAGTCTTCCTTTTATCACTGACATACTTTTAAGAAGCTTTTCTTGTTGCCCTTGATGTCCCTGGCCAGATTTCACTCTATCTGGGCTTTAGCTTGCCTAACCTGATCCCTGGCTGCTTGGACAGTTTCTCTTTATTTCTCCCAGGCTACCTGTCCTTGCTTCCACCCTCTGTAGGCTTTCTTTTTGCTTTTGAACATGTCCAGGAGCTCCTTGTTCATCCATGCAGGCCTCCTGGCTTTTTTGCCCGACTTCTTTGTTGGGATACATCTCTCCTGAGCTTGGATGAGGTGATCCTTGAATATTAGCCAGCTTTCTTGAGCCCCTCTTCCCTCCAGGACTTTCTCCCACGGTACCCTACCAAGCAGATCCCTCAAGAGGCCAAAGTCTGCTCTCCTGAAGTCCAGGGTAGAGAGCTTGCTGCGCACCCTCCTCACTACCCTAAGGATCTTTAACTCTACCATTTCACGATCACTGTAGCCAAGGCTACCCTTGAACTTGACATTTCCCACTAGCCCCCTCCTTGTTGGGGTCCAGCATAGCTCCTCTCCTCATTGGCTCCTCTACCACTTGGAGAAGGAAGTTATCATTGACTTCCTGGATTGTTTGTGCCCTGTTGTGTTGTCCCTCCAACAGATATTGAGGTGGTTGAAGTCCCCCATGAGGACCAGGGCCTGTGAACGTGAGGCTGCTCCTATCTCTCTCTAGAGAGCCTCATCCACTCAGTCTTCCAGGTCAGGTGGCCTGTAGCAAACCCCCACTCTAACATCACCTGTCCCTGCCCTTCCTTTAATTCTGACCCATAGGCTCTTGGTCAGCTCTTCATCCATCCTCAGGTGGAGCTCCATGCACTCCAGCTGGTCATTGACATAGGGGGCAACACCCCCTCCTCATCTACCCTGCCTGTCCTTCCTGAGGAGCTTGTATCCTTCCATTCCAACACTCCAGTCATAGGAGCCATCCCACCATGTCTCCATGATGTCAATGAGATCATAGCCCTGCAGGCGTACGCACATCTCTTGTTTGTTCCCCATGCTACCTGTGTTTGCATAGAGGCACTTAAGCTGGGTGCCCATTGAAGCTGACTTACTGGCTGGAGTGGCTGCAAATCCTTTGTGCTGCTCTCCAGGTGGTCTTCCTCTGAGGTGTTTTACCCGTGTTTCCCTCTTGGTTTGTATTGCCTCAGGAGCCCCTGGCTCATCTCCATAAGACTTCAAATGTGCTGCAGTGCAGCCAGCACATCTCAGAGCAACAGGCTGAGGGCCCTCACTAGCACCCCATCCCTCAAACCTTGGTGTATCCTCCCTTGGCTTGTCATGGGCAAGCCTGATAATACCCCCCTCTCCCCCATCAAGTCTAGTTTAAAGCTCAGTCAATGAGCCCCACTAGCTCATGAGCAAAGTCCATCTTCCCCCTTCGAGAAAGATGAACCCCATCCAACACCAGCAAGCCTGGTGCCATGTAGGCCATCCCATTGTCAAAAACCCCAAAATTGTGTTGGTGATACCAGACATGGAGCCATGTATTAACAGACTGAGTGCATCTGTTTCTTCCAATGTCACTGCCCATAACTGGAAGGAGAGAAGAAAAGATAACCTGCGCCCCAGATTCCTTTACTAACCGTCCCAAGGCCCTAAAGTCACTTTTAATCACCCTGGGGCTACATGTTGCCACTTCATTGCCACCCACATGGAAGAGCAGCAGTGGGTAATAGTCTGAAGGCCGTACCAGGCTAGGAAGTTTCCTAGTAATGGCCCTAACCTGGGCCCCAGGGAGGCAGCAGACTTCCTTAAGCAGAGGGTCTGTCTGGCATATTGGACCCTCTGTTCCCCTCAGAAGGGAGTTGCCTACAACTATAACCTGTCTTTTCTTCCTCCTGGAGGTGGTCATTATACAGGGGGGTGGGCCTTTCTGGTCCTGTCAACTCCTCTGGTGTAGTCGGACTGTCATCCACATCATCCATGGGCTGGTCTACCTCATCCAGAGCCTCATACCTATTGTACAGATGCACCTGGGTAGGCAAGAAGGGAGTTTGCTTGCCGCCCCTAGCACGGACTTGCCTCCATTCACAGCTCTCCATTTGGCCACCGCCTTCAGTCTGGCGGAAGGAGGATACGGGATCCCTTTGTTCTTGTTTTTTTTTCTGGTATCTGTCCCTGTTTCTCTCTCAGTGAGGTCAGAGCATGATTCCACCAATCTATTTCTTTCTTGCACTCCCTGATGCTCCTTCGCCTTTCTACTTCCTCTCTTCGCTCTGCCACCAGGCTGAGCAGATCGTCCACCTGGTCACACCTCACATGTCCCATTATGCATTAGTAATCTTTAGCAAAAGGATCAAATGAAGAAGTAGGGGCAGTAACCTCTTAAGCTGCAAGTGTGACTGGTCAATACTGTAAGTGAATACAATAAATATTAAAAATGAAACTTACACAGATTTATTTATAAAATATTAAATTCCAATGTAATTTAAAATCTAATAACGTACTGCTGTAGAGTGAGCATCTTTACAGATATATATAGATGGGAGTGCTTCAAACTTTTCAGGAAAATACATTAACTTTAGTGCAAAAATGAACACTATTAAACATCCTCTGTTGTGACATTTTCATTGCCTAGCTTAAGACTAATCATCTGAAAGACTGGACTATATTTCACATATACTTTTCCTTACCTGCGCACTTGAAGTAATATCCTCTCGTTGCTGATCTGTCATTATAGCAAGTGTATCAAAAGGCTCTTTCTCACAAGGGTCCAGAAGGCCAGGACCACCTACAAAGGTTAGGCTAATTAGTAGCAAATCTCTACCTTATTTCAATCAAGATTACAGATTTTACATTAGTTAAGCATAAGTACACAGACACTGATCAAATGTAACTTACCTTTAAGGATGATTCCTGAAGATATACACTCAAAAACTCTTCTCAGTGCATCCCCAGGACTCTGTGGTCCAGTAGCGCTGCTAATTGCTTTTTCCACAAGCAACTCCATAGCCTAGACCAACAATAAGAAAATCCAGCCAATTTAGACGGTTGATTAAAACAAACAAAAAAGCTACTACTGTTGTTCAATATAGAACTTTTGATACTGAAATTTTGAAGAACTTTACACATCACAGAATGCTTTCAGTTAAAATGAAAGAAAAAAATTAGATATTTTATAAAGACGAATAAAAAGAAAGCTGCAAGATTGAGTACTGATACTAATATGCTACTTCTCATCAGAAGTTGTCCAAAAGTTTTGTAGAAATTTATACAGTAGTAGCCAACATATGCATGTAGACAACTTGTCCAGCCATTTTTGAGAGAGCATGAAACATGGTGGGTCACTGGAATCTGTCAGCCACATGAATAAACAGCACACAGTATGAAATGATTAATTTGATTCATCTAATGAAATTAACAGGATGCTACAGAGAAATTATTTTTTCTACAAGAATACAGAAACTTAAAGCATCAAAAATTTAATGACCTTTTAACATTTAAGTGGTTATTAGTTCTTCAGTTTAGCAAAACTGAAGATCACAGCAAGTTTTTTCCTGGATATAGGCTAACACGAACTCAGATGTTAAATAAGTGTAAAAAAACCTTGATGATAAACAGATTTTCTAAAATTCATACATTATTTTATATTAGTTAAAATGGTTTAAATGATTAGCTGTATTTTAAATATTGTTTTTTTCTGTGAATATTTCCATTGTTTATTTTTATTAGACACTCCCCCCCCCCCCCCAAAAAAAAAACCTATCAAAGATATTTGCAAAAGTAAAGAATAGCTTTCCTTAGCTTTTTCAGCATTAAATGGATGTTTCAATACCACCTCTTTGACAAGATTAATTTTCAAACAACGTGCCTCGTTTTTTGGGAGTTTGTCTTTTGGTTCCTCTCCTGAGTTTACAGTTGTTCAAATGTTGCCTTTATTTTTATTTTCCAAGAGTAAATGCCTATTCTAATGCATGCAAGTAACTATAGGCAGTGTTGACTACAACCCTTCACTAAGGGTTCACCATTCCTTTCTATTTTAGCTCAATTTAACTAACAAATTTCAATTCTTGAGCATGGTATTTCTGTACTCCCACTGTTATCACTCAGGATCAAGCTTTTGAGTTTTAGCAACAATAATTTAGCTGTTTTTAAGTATGAAGCAAAATAGAGCAGGACAGGAAAAAAAAGCAGATCATGTTCTTGCATTTATTCAAGTCTAGTTCTTCTAAATCCTCATACAATATGCTGAAGTCCACAACTTAATCCTAGGAAAATGGGAATTATGATGCCTTGGTGTTTATGTGCATGAAAGGCTGGATTTCAAGTTTGGGGGGGGGGGGGGGAATCAACCTTGAATATTAGTTCCTTCTAACTTGTAGGAACTTGACAAAATTCTTCTAATTTAGTTTTTATTTTTAGGTATATGAAGAGGCTGATACAAATGCCTGTATTTAGACTTCCTAATATTTTCTATTATTACAACTACTTAGGCTCTTTTTGAAAAGCTCTGGCATCTCTTTGGTTTGTAACAGGCTTCTAGCATACAGGTCAGAAGTTCTGTATCCAGAAAAATATATTTCTTTGATCTACGAAATTTCATCTGTGACTGTCAGAAATTACATATATTTAAAATCACCATTTTCATTCTGTCATTGTTTTTGTCAGTAAGACTTTGCCAACAGGCCAAAAGAACAACTGACTACACAGACTTCAATATTGATTCATGTCACTGGCAATGCATCAGGTACCAGGAGCAAGCAAGGAAGCCCTTTTGGAGAGAACCAAAACACGGCTAGGCCTGATACACTGCTTCATACCGCTCTTCCCTTCTGGCTGTGCCTTAGAACAGATATTATGAGAAATAAGAAACAACATTCCTTGTTCTTCATCTATGTACCTGCTGTGTGTTGCAGTAGTTCTAACAATGCTTTTCTAAAAGCATGCCAGTGTTTATTCTTTGGAAACTCAGTATCATAGTGATATTGAGGGTACTTACGTACTTCTTAGCTTCTTTTAAGCTATATTTGTACAGTGTAGTATGGGAACTGGAACTATTTTTTTTTACTTTAAATATTTAAAACCCAGAAATAACTGCTCCACATTTTTTCCAGAAGCAATAAATATTATCAGAAGTAATTTAACAAAATTGTCTGCAAGCTTAGTACAGTTGTAAAACATTTCTCATTGAAATAATGCAAACTACTGTAACTGTCTTGACAATGTTAGCGCTCTTCCTGCCAAAACTGAAAAGTCTACATTAGGAAGCAGCATAGTGCAACAGGATTTGGTCTATGAAACAAAACAGTCAGAGCTGAGTTTACCTCCACATATATATGTTTCAGACTAACTTTGTCCAGTCCACAGATTGAACACCTGTTAACATTTGGAGCACAAGTTGCACTCCTGGAGAGCATCATTTAAGGTAGTCAAATGTAAAAAGAATGCTCCAAGAACACTCGGCTGCGGTAACTGGGAGAGGTAACTGGGTACAACCTAGAGATCTGTTTCTAAGTGACACTGATTAAAATGCTAATGGTGACACATCCACAGACTAGTACTGTGGTATTTCATCTTGCAGAAAGGATATATTAATGATTGCAGGAATTACTGTGATTTATTCTTTCAAGTAGCCTTTCTGTTATCACAGAGCTATCTGGGCATAGCTGACATTGTTTTCAATCAGTTTCAGTGAAGTCCAAGCAATTCAGAGTAAGTGGTCAGAAAAAAAAATAGATTCTTTTATACAGAGTAAAGGAAAAAATGCTAAAATCTAGAATAAGAACCCTACCCACAAAGAATTCAAAAGAACAAGAAAATTCCTTTTGGAAAAAAATTCCAGCTCCAAATGACGAAACCTCAGAAAATTAAAGTTTTAGATGGAATCTGGATCATTTGTTGGGGGGCGAACCCCTAAAACCAAAAAAACCCCAAATCACTATATTACTCCTTGAAAAAGTCTACATTTTAAAACTGTAGTAACGCTTTCCTATGCTTTACTTGCAGCACCATGTGCATTAAAAAGACTCATTCAAAAGAATATTACTCACCCAGCTTGGAAAATCAGACCAAGTTGGAACCCGTTGGCAGAGGTCACGAAGAATACGTATGATAACCACACAGGACTGCAGACCATTAGCTCTAGCCTTGAGAGCAATACAAAATCAAATTAATTAAACCCAGCACCTACAGCAAATAGGACTTGTTGAAAGATTAAAACACCACTGTTCAATGGAAGCTCAGATACAAGATTGAAACAAATCATTCTACAACTTTATTTCATGAGCTGCCATTTACAGCAGTATTTTATATAGGGTTAGTAGTTTAAGGTGGTAGAAGTCAAAGTGCACAGGTTATACAAGAATAATATTTCTTGATCCCCTGTACACTTTGACCTATGTTCACTTGTAACAATAAATACAGTATCTTTCTATATTAGAAATAAAAATAATAAAGTAAAGGTCTAAGAAATAGGTATAGAGACTGAAAGGTCAAGGGAATGTTTGGTTTCTTTATTGTGCCTTTGCCAGAATGCAAAGTCACTAAACCAAACAGTTGCTTCTCACCTTTCATTCCCTACACTTAATATACTTAAAGAAATAGGAAAAAAAGCCTTAAATCTAAACACAAAGCTTTAAACACATAATGTATTATTTAAAGCAAAGTTACTCTGCAGCCTTATGGAATATATAACAAACATACAACACATGATCACCCCAAGCGAGTCAAGCTTTCAACATCGCCTTCTCAATGACCATAAAAAAAAATAATCATATCAAATGAGCAATAACTGCATGAAGCAGTTCCTCAATACTCAACCTTCTACATTTAAATTTAGGGACTAGAAAAATATTAAGTATTATTAGCATGAACAACACTGAATGTTTTCACACAGTTAAACATTTATATTGCAACTGAATTAATCTCTCATAAGGCTACAAGAAAAAAGTAAAATGATGTTCCGAACCTGGAACCACTTAGCGTGGCGTAGAGCAGCCAGAGCGTCAAGGCATTTTTGCCTGTCCAAGACGTCCGGTGGGTCTTTCACCATACCCGAGGTTACATCTAAAATGGATTGAATTGGCAAAATGCAGTGAGGAATGGGTGTTTGACCAGGTGAGCAAGACACTTTCTTAAAGTAGCTTCAATGTCACACATGCCATTTGAAGTTTAAACACTTGAACAACAAATGTAAATGTTCAATAAAAGCCATTCAATTAGGATTAGTGCATCAACCCAGTATGAAGATCAAGAGCATATTATATTTTAGCTCTCAGGTTATTTTTGAATGCATTGCAGACTATGCAACGCGTAGTACTCCTTTATTTAAGCTAACACTGGAAAAACACATATCCCCCTAAAATTAAATACTGAAGGAAGGATGATTGGACACAGTGCACCAGCACAGAGAACACAAGACAGAAAGAACACAAAAATCCACTTTAACCAAGTAGAAACATTCAAACTCAGTTTCTTGTAAATTTTAATGGTTATGTGTTATTTGAGACCTACTCTTTAAAAGAAAAACTGAGTATAAAAAAAAGTAAATCTTAAAAGCACTAGATGCATAGCAATGATGTTATTTTTATCATACCTTAAACTTAAAATGGAAGTTATTTTGCTTTAAAAAAAACTGACTAAAGGAACGTGAAATGCTCTTCAGCATTAGAGTTCCATTACTTTCTAATACCCTCTCTCTTACTCATCTAAATAAATTCCTCAGTCCATTATATGCATGCTCAAATATCATTTAGGATGCAAGGAAGGATCTGAAAAGAGCCTGCTTTACTTAAGATTCAGCAAGAAAAAGAAAAGCAAGGAATAGTTTAAAAAACAAAGCAGAATGTCTGAAAGATAAAGAAAATATAGCAGATCTTGTATATTCAAATGTTCAGAAAAGGATTAAGTAAATTACAAAGCTGACTGATTTGTTACCAAAAAGGAAAAGACCACAAGGCCCTTTTGGAAGTGGTTTAATCAATGAAACTGGAACCACTGAACAATACGAAATGGTATCTTTGGGTTACTTAAAAACTGTAGGGATATAATGCAATGATTAGCTTTAAAAGTTCTTTGTTTTACTGATTATGAAAATGGCTATTGTGACTAGTGACAAAGGATATTGCTAGCATAACTGGTGATACACCAGATAATATGAAAGAAAAAGCCCTCACTCAATAGCACTCATTTCGCAGGAGCTGGCTGTATGGAACAATATAGTTTACTCCAGCGAGATATAAATTTAGGTAAGTCTGAGAATAATTTTTTTATATATATATATGTAAAAAAAAAAAAATTGAGTTTTGAAACATGCCAGCAAGGAGAACAGCAAGGAGAATCTTCCAGAGATGCTGCAGAGACAGCTCTGAAACCCCCTATTTATACACAAGTGTAAAATAAATAGTAGGATACTTTACTATACAGAGAACTAAAAAGCCATGAATTAACATGGTGCTACAACTTTGCAATATAATAATTAAATTTAATCTGACATACTACATTCATATTTGGGCATTTTTTATAGGATAGTCCCATTGCTCTGCACAGGGCTAAAAAGGGGAGGATTTCAAAATAAGAAAAAGGTGAGAAGAACGTAGGTATCTTCTCACACAGATATTTAAACTTATGGACTATATGTTAAAGCGGAAAGAAGAAAAACTGCACTAACAAGGGATTTACAGAGCAAATGAAGACATTTAAAGCAGTATTTCATTTAAAACAAAGAAACAAACCAAAAAAACACCCCAAACCTATACAAGAGAGGTGCCAGGTAAGATGAAACAAGTACAACTTGGATATAAAAGACAAGGAGTAAATTTAGAGAAAATCCACAGCAGGAAAAAAGAGGCAAAGTAAGGTTGAGAAATTAAAAATAAAAATACGGGTGTTTGGTCTAGTAGTCTAATCAGTCAATTTTTTACATTCTTCTAAAACTAATATGCAATTAGGTGACACTGCAAACTTTTATCACAGTAATTCACTACATAATTTGAAACTCCAATTACTTCTAGCTCTGAAAAACTTAAATTTGGAAAATAATTTTACTGAAAAGAATTACCGTTTAAGTGCACTGAAGAGAATCTTACTCAGTGCTGGAAATGTCAATCTAAAATGTGCTATTAAGATATTATATGAATACCCTTGAAACTTAAAGACTAAGTCAGAAGTTGCAAGGCACCTATTGCACTAAGAATACATTGACTGAAGAAATATATCAAGGAAACTCTTGTAATACTTAATCTGTGGATTTTTGCATCTGTTTCACATTTCAGGATTAACCCCTTAAAGACTATTTAACTAAATTCAGATGCCTAACCTACCACCCTGTTAAGCTAAGTCAAAAACCCGAAATTTATTTACAAAACAAATACGAATTCTTACCCCATATAACTTAATTTATTACTAGCCTAAATATAAGGGGTTAATCTTCAGTTAGACATGCTGTGTCCACACTACCTCTTCATTAAAAGTTAACAGGTATATCAATTTTGGTAAGTTCTGTTATGTGAAATACATTTTACCCAGTCAACTATTTCAAGACTAGTGTGAACACTGCTTAATTCTAGGAGAGACACAAAGACAAAAAGAAAAAGAAAAAAAACACAAAAAGTAACAGTAGATGCTAGGACTATGCATCCAAACACCCTCCTTTGTAAAGCATGGCAGGTGTGACACTGAGCTTTAGAAAACCTTGGTCAAAAATCCTTCCGATGTCTTGGCAGCAACCCCTGACAGGAATCAAGTCCCTCTGCTAGAAGGCTTTGGACCGGGGCTGTTAGCTAAGGATAAAAAAACCCCAAAAAGACACATGCGCATACATATATGCGTTTATAAGTATGTACACTTTGTTTGCTGAAGGAAAGATTCCACAGCAGAGGTTAGAGCACTTTGAATATATCAGATTTGGTAAACTGTCAAACGCACATTACTGTAAGGAACAGTAGCTATGAAGTTAATTTTATTTCACACTGTATTTTTTTTAGCCTTTTATCATGTAATGGGATTATTATACATCAAACATGATTCTACCCCATATGCAAGTCTCAGTCTCATCTTTACTCAAACTGGTTCTTCCGGTAAAGCCTTCCTTATCACCTGAACTAGCTCCCCAAGCAGGCTAAAAAAAACAACCAAACAAAAAAAAACACCCCAAAACACCAACAAAAAAAGAGAAAACCAGAAAACTTTAAGCCATTGTAAGACACAGAGCATGAGAAGTTGCAGTAAGAAAAAACACAGACACATACTATAACTCTGCAGCAAATAAGCAGCAGTCTTCATAATATTCACAATAAGGCCTTCTTTGCTGCAATTCAGTCTTCTGCTTGCTCTAGTTTCAAAAGTGAACTTTTCTGCACATCCATTTTATACTGCTCAGTGTCTTGAAGAGAAACCTAACGTGATTTTGCTTGCCTAGAGGCAGTACTGCATTCAGCAGTGAATAAACTCACAACGATCATTTTAACTCAAGTGTAGGTCAGACAAACATACAGATTTGTTTCCTTTAGGTGGCATAAATTAAGGGATTGATCGTAGTAATTTGAAATTTATTTTCTTTTTAGTCTACATCATAAAATTTTAGGCCAGAAAATTGAAATTGAGTATGGTGGCAGGAATCAATATTGCACTTTTTCACAGCTCATTAAGAAATAAATATGGTGTTTAAGGTTAACTTCATTTAACGTAACTTAATAATCAAATCTTTTAAGTTAAAGTATTCTTTATGAACTTAAATAATATGTGAAGTCTGATTCAGCACAGACAAACCAAGAATCATGTTACACTTAGATTGTCAAAAAACAAGTAGAATTGGTTGGGTGTGACAGTACACGTACAAAGCCTTTATAGCTAGGAATAATATGCATGGCTTAAAAATCATGTATAAAGCACTCAAAGACTCTTCAAAAGTCATCCAAACTAGAGAACATATCTTGATTTTTTTCTGATTATGTAGGATGACTTTGTTAACACAGCTTGCTTACAATGCAGTAGTCATAGCTACAGAACATTTACTAATGCAATATAAAAACCTCAAGTATTTTAGAGGACATATAATGATGAGATGAAATAAAAAAGCCTCTGTGGCTTATATAAATACATATATACACAAGTACATGTATACATACGCACATACAATTTTTTCAACCTGAAAAGTGTTAAGATCAGATTTCCTATCTGTAGGTTCACTGTCAAACACCAGAACCCTGCTTGTCATGATCTCTTTCAACTATGAAAATACAGGATTAAAAGGAAACAAAAGTTAATTTTATCTGACCCGTAAACAAAAAGAACCAATGTCATGCAGACATTAATCATGCTTGTTGGCTTAAAGGCTTTTGGAGCTTTGAAAGCGTTACAGAACAGACCCTAAAGCAACACTGCTGGCACCAGAGAAACGGTGAACTTCAGAAATATAATTTGATTTACAAGCTCCACCTTCTGCTTCAGCTCAATGACAAAGCCATTTCTTACTGTAATAGTCTGGGTTTGCCAGTTGGATAGAAGACTGATCTTAATACCAAGAGCCTAAATATACTCAAAAAGCACTCCAGACCAAAAAGTAACCTCAGAAAGCTGGAAAGAAATCACATAATCTTTTAAAGTTAGAAGTGCTGTTACCATCAAAAGTATTATAAAAGTGCATTTTAGGTGGTGCTGCTATTTGGAATGTGTACGTGATGGTAATACTGATCCAGTTTAAACCCCAAAACCTGTGATTTTTCTAAAACCATACAATCTTTCTCTTATGGCAAGACTGCTCTAGAAAGCTAGTTTATAGCCACTTACTATAAAATACTTAGTTTTCCACATAATTTTTATAAGAGGGGGAAAAAAAAGTCAAGTTTGTACTTTTTCCAGAAAGCTGAGGTTGGACATAAAGTTTGCATTTTTAAAAATTAAATAAATGCATCATATAAGCATTTATTTTAACCAACTGTTCTCTACCAAGACTGGTTGTTGAAAAACAAGGTTTCGATCAAATACATTAATTGTGCCAGCATGTTGCCTTCTAGGACCTTAATGCATCTTAAGCAGAATAAACAAACATATAAAAACAGGGGAGAAAGAAGTAACATCTTTACAACTTCCCAACCTCCATCCCTCATGTTCTCCTCACGAATGACTGGAGATGTCAGTGTGATAGTAACTTGCATTTTGGGTTCCACACATGAGTTTAAAATGATTGCTGCTTCTGGGACTGCACACTTGATATCGTATTTTTCAGGACTTATTACCTAAATATCGATAAAGAGAAATTTCTATTAGCATGTGGCCAAGAAAAGCATGGAGAAGAAAACAGATTTCAACATAGTCTTTTTAATAGAAAGACATAAACACAATATAATTATATGAAGCAGACACCTCTGTATTCAAAGAAACAGCAGTATACACAAGATATATCGCAGTATCACAGTATCGTCAGGGTTGGAAGGGACCTCTGGAGATCATCTAAGTCCAACCCCCCTGCCACAGCAGGGACACCTACAGCACATTGCACAGGACGGCAACCAGGCGGGTTTTGAACGTCTCCAGTGTGGGAGACTCCACAACCTCTCTGGGCAGCCTGTTCCAGTGCTCCACCACCCTCAGAGTAAAGAAGTTCCTCTTCATGTTAAGATGGAACTTTCTGTGTTCCAGTTTGTGCCCGTTACCTCTAGTCCTATCACTGGGCACAACTGAAAAAAGGCTATTCTCGTCTACCTGGCACCCTCCCCTTAAGTACTTATAAGTATTGATAAGATCCCCCCTGAGTCTTCTTTTTTCTAGACTAAAAAGCCCCAAGTCCCTGAGCCTTTCCTCATAAGAAAGATGCTCCAGTCCCCTAATCATCTTTGTAGCTCTTTGCTGGACCCTCTCCAGCAGTTCCCTGTCCTTCTTGAACTGGGGAGCCCAGAACTGGACACAATACTCCAGATGCGGCCTCACCAGGGCAGAGTAGAGGGGGAGGATGACCTCCCTCGACCTGCTGGCCACACTCTTCTTAATGCACCCCAGGATGCCATTGGCCTTCTTGGCCACCAGGGCACATTGCTGGCTCATGGTCATCCTGTTGTCCACCAGGACTCCCAGGTCCCTTTCCACAGAGCTGCTCTCCAGGAGGTCAGCCCCTAACCTGTACTGATGCATGGGGTTATTGCTCCCCAGATGCAGTACCCTACACTTGCCTTTATTGATCCTCATCAGGTTTTTTCTGCCCAACTCTCCAGCCTGTCCAGGTCACGCTGTATGGCAGCACAGCCTTCCAGCGTGTCAGTCACCCCTCCCAGTTTTGTGTCATCAGCAAACTTGCTGATGGAACACTCTATCCCTTCATCCAGGTCATTGATGAATATATTGAACAAGACTGGACCCAGTACTGTCCCCTGAGGGACACCACTAGTTACTGGCCTCCAACTAGACTCTACACCACTAAATACAACCCTCTGAGCTCTATCTGTCAACCACTGTTCAATCCACCCCACCGTCCATTCATCTAACCCATACTTCCTAAGCTTGTCTGTGAAGATGATGTGGGAGACAGTGTCAAAAGCCTTGCTGAAGTCAAGGTATATATCTCTATATATGAACTTGCATACTGTTTCCAAATCATTAATGAAAATACACAGCAGTCACCAAGCATGCAAAAGAAAAAAAACTACCCATAAAGGAAATTCATATACAAAGTAAATTACATAACAAGAATCTTGACAGTGTTTGAGATAAAGAAAAGCCTCGGTGCCACTTAAAATGCCAGTTGGATATGTTTCTCATTGGAACATAGGCGCCTTTAAAACGCACAAAGATGCAGTGGTTCTTCTTCGAGCTCATAGTTACAGGATGGGTACTGCTAGACACATTCTATACTTGACTGTCTCAACATCCTCTGATGAGAGCAAAGGGCAAAATAAACACCAGGGGGGAAAAAAAAAATGTAAGAGTAAAAAGGTGGTTATTCAGAATTGCTTCTTGCAACTAGATTGAATAAATCTAAATACCCCCAAAAGGAAGCTGTAGGTACCCTCTATCACCTTCTTCCACAAACTAGAGGGACAAGTGACTTCTCCACAAAGTCAGGCCAAGATGTGTAGTTTTTAATTTTCTTTCTGTTCTGTTATTTCAAACAAGAGCAAACCCAAGATTATTTTCTAATTAATCTGATCCTGCTAACACTTCTACCATACCACTGATTCTGCTGAGCATTTTACTAGACTGCATTGAAATACTAATGCTGTGACAAGCATTCTATAATGATGGTGGACAGGCTTTGTTCAGTAGAGAGCACTGGAGCTAAAGACTTTATTCTGTACTTTCATTTATTGTAGAAATACAGCAAATGGTTTATATGAATTCTGCTGAATGGTCCAAGACTGCATGTACTTTTTTTTAAGTGCCAAATTAAAAAAAAAAATAATCACAAAACCAAACACAAGACTTCATTAACTAATTGTGGGACTACAAAGCACTGACACATACAAATTGGAAACAAGACATAAGTATAAACAGACTGACGTTAATGGAGAACTTTGACCTTCAGGCAGAGCAAGCTTCCTGTAACACTGCACAAATTATCACTATCACTGCTGATAACTGGATAAGAGTCTTCTGCTCATTTCTATTTCCCAGTTAAATGAAAGCTATTAAATGATGACTGATACTACACCACTAGCATAAACACCTAGATGCTTGTATGGACACAATATACAGAAATCAAAACATGCAGCATAGTCCCTGCATTCAGACAGAAACACTCGGAAAATGAAAAGAAACTGAAATTGAACTATGAAATGCAGCACATTCAGCCCTGCAGACATTTGACTTGAGGACAGATTTTTACAGTATCTTTACAAAAATTTCAATCCAAAAATCTAAATTCTACTTACTGCAAGTTGTTTGGGAAGAATTTCAGCAATACGACTGAGTAACATCTTTGAAGGCTTCTCAGCACATAACAAAACAAGACTGACATTTCGGTCTCCACGGAGTAGCAAACCTTTAGCCAAAACGCCTACCCGTAAAACTCCTTTCAAAGATCTGTGAATTATAGTTAAAAGTTGCATTTAAAATAATATAAAAACTATAAAACTAATCCTGAAGATATAAAAGTGAAATAAAATAGGAGTATTCCATATACTCTTGAGGCCACAGAGACATATGCCGTATCAAAACCCAAAATGAACAGAAACCCTGGAAGCACTGATAACGGTGCAAGAAAAAACATAAAATGACTTCAGCAACAAGTAACGAAATTCTTAAAGAATAAGAAAAAAAATACCGGTCTTTGCTGCCATCTTTTTTGTCATCTCCCTCTTTGCTCTTGCTTTTTTCATGGTCAGTCATATTGTCAGAAACAAGTTTCAAAGCACGCTCAGTAATAGAAACAATTTTTTGGACTGCTTGAAGTTCCTCCTCTGTTGGATATATAGCGGCATGTTTGGTCATCACATAGCGGTCATCAGAGGAGTCAGGGCGGCGTAGAGGCTAAACAGACAAAAAAGCACATTTCTGAAATTTGGGTACACTTCCAAGTTCACAGATGATATGTGACCAAAAACCAAACATGTGGCTAAACAACAGAATATTCAAACCTCAAATCACTGAAATGTAACAAAACATGAACTGAAGTGTCCTTAACAACTTACACTGGTCACAATCAATCATGTCTGAAAAAACATGAAATGTATCTAAAATAAACAAATTATGAAATCCCAGGATAAAAAGTACCTCCCCAACATAAATATCTATTGTCTTTCTGTTAACTGAAAAATACTTGCATACTGATGCAAAATAAAGTATCCATGATTTCTTTTCATAGAATCACAGAAGAATTCAAATAGGAAGGGACCTCAGGAGGTCCTCTAGTCCAACCTCCTGTGCAAACCATGGTCAGCTATAAGACCATATCATGTTGCTCAGGGCTTTATCCAGTCGGTTCTTGAAAACTGCCAAAGATGGAAGCTGCATAACGTCTGCGTGAAAAAAAAATAAAATATATATTTCTTGTATTCAGTCTGAACCTCTTTTGTCTCAGCTTAAGCTGGTTGCATCTTGACCCCTCATGACTGTAAAGAGCCTGGCTCCATTGTCTTTATAATGCACAGGCATTAGAAGGCTATTACATCCCACTGAAGCTCTCTCTTCTCCAGGCTGAACAAGCCCAGATCCCTGAGTCTCTCCTCACAGGGAACGCACTCCAGATCCCTGAGTCTCTCCTCACAGGGCACGCACTCCAGACCCCTGACCATCCCGGTAGCCCCACACTGAACCCACTACGGTTTATCAGTATCTTTCTTTTACTGGAAAGCCCAAAAGTGAATGCAGCATTGCAATTTGGGTCTAATGAAAGCTGATCACTTCCATTTATCTACTGATTATGCTCCTGTTAATATCACCTGGGATGCTGTTGGCCTGCCTTGCTGCCAGGGCACACGGTTGGCTCATGTTCAGCTTGCTATCTACAAAGAACCCCAGGTCCCTTTCAGCAGGGCTACTACCCAGCCTGTCACTCCCCAGCCCCTCAGTGCAAGGGGTTATACCTCCCCAAGTGCAGCATTAGGCATTTGTCCTTGCAGAATTCTATGAAGTTCCTGTTGGTCCATTCCTCCAGTCTGCATAGGTTGCTCTGGATTGCAGCCCTGCCCTCAAAGGTATCAACTGTTCTCCCCACCCCAAACCAATTCAGTTTCGTGTCAGCTGCACACCTGATGAGTGTGCACTCACTCCCATTACCTTTCAGATCATTGATAAGGTGCTAATGAGACAAATCCCAGGATAAACCCATGTGGTACTGCACTTGTTACTGATCTACAGGTAGAGTACGACCCACCACTAACCATTATCCACTGGGACTGATGATCCAACCACTTTTTATCCATACATTTGTCCACAATTAAATACATAAAGTATAAAGCAATTAAATTAAATAAAAAAGGTACACAAATCCAGGGTGACTTGTATTTCAGAAGAATCAATATTTGTCTTCAAGGCATCCTTTCGTCATATAAGTGGACTTATTTTGGAAGACAAGTCCATCTACACAGTTTCATTAGTATACAATTTTTTCTTCACTTTTTGAAATCCTTTATTAAGAAACACTGGAGACAACTGAAGTAGCACTGAATAATTTACAGTTCTTAACTGTGCCTCCTGGCAAGTATGATTTCCCCCTGCCCCCCCCAGTTAAGAAACTCACAGCTGGTCCTTGGGGCTGAGGAGGCATCCCTGGTCTAACTCCCAGCAGGCCTAGAGGTCCTGGAGGACCATGAGGATATCCTCCATCTGGTATTCTGCGACGGTCATCCCAGTGATGCTGCTCTTCCTCCATTCTCCTCCAGTACATGTCCTCTTCATATCGCCTGAAGTGCATCAATCAAAGTGTTCTCTTTATATAGCAGTTAATACTTCCAAACATTCTAAATAAATTCTTGGATGTCCTCACTCACTAACCCATTTCTAGTAGTCATGAGCAAATGCCAGTGAACTCCAGAGGGTAACAAAAAGGAATGGTTATTTTGAAAGTGGGCCTGAATTTATAGCAAATAATTCTAGTAAATCTACATTCCTCAGAGGGATTGAGCACTTACAAACAAAAACAAATAAAAAACCCAGAGGGATAACAACTTAAAACAAGACAGTACAGAGTTCTCAAAACAAGTATTCAAATTAAGTAACTACAGAAGCAGAGTTAGTTTTAGATAATCTGACTGCAGCTTTCTCATTCATTGATAAAACAGAATGCATTACCTCATTTCCATCCTCCAGCGCTCTTCCTCTTCTCGCCTTCTCCAGTATTCTTCTTTCTGCATCTGTTTCCTCATCTTCTCTTCTTGAATTTTTCTTGCTCGAATACTGGGCTTTACTTCTACTTGTAAGTCTGGGTTTACTTTTTTCTAGTTCAGAAAAATAATGAATGAAATGTTGGTTTGCCTCTTGTCATCTCAAAGTTACAGAGCTCTTCTGACATGTTTAACACACACTACTGGTCTATGATAAAATAAAAGCATTAGCATTTCTACTAACCTTATACTGAAGTCTGTGCCGCCTCCCTTTTAAGTGCATCTCCTTGGCGTTAGGATCATTAAAACTGCATTCACAAAGCTTACAGTGAAAGCGGATCACCTTTCCTTCATCATTTCTTACCTGGAAAATAAAGTTACAACATATTTGGCTTTTTTTAAAAAAAACAAAACAAAAGAAAAACAAAACAAACAAAGCTGATGTAAAACTTAATCTAATTCAGTGACACTGGATAATGACTACCCATCTCAAAACATGCTAAAAAGTTCACACAGTAAATGAAAGAAGGCAAAACAGAACTTTCAATTCTGACAGACACACCATTGTGTTTGGTAACAAACAAAGAACAAAGTTCTTCCATTACAAAGGGTACACAGCTTTAAACTCGAGCCTGAACATATTGAGTTGAATAATTATAAGTCTGCAAATGATGAAAAATTTACATCAGACTTCATCCACATATCTCATGCCACCCACATGAAGAGTGCCCCACTGAGCTCAAAAGAAACAAGCACAATACAAAAACAGAAACATATGCACAAGCCTTTGCAGGTTCAATGCCATGTCACTCTTGTCTTCAGGGAGGACCCAGGGAATTACAGGCCAGTCAGCCTCACCTTAACCCCTGGGAAGGTGATGGAGCAGCTAATCCTGGAAAGCATTTCCAGGCACATTAAGGACAAGAAAATCATCATCAGTAGTCAGCATGGCTTCACCAAGGGGAAGTCATGCTTCATCAACTTGATAAACTTCTGCAATGAAATGACCAGCCTTGTAGATGTGGGGAGAGCAGCTGATATTGTCTACCTGGATTTCAGTAAGGCCTTTGACACAGTCTCACCATAATATCCTCAGAGACGAGCAGTTGATGTATGGACTGAATAAGCATACAGTAAGGAGGACTGAAAGCTGGCTGAATGGCAAGACCCAGAGGGTGGTGATCAGTAGAATGAAATCTAGTTGGAGGCTAGTAACTAGCAGCGTACCCCAGTGGTCGATACTGGGTCCACTCCTGTTGACATCTTCATTAATGATCTGGATGATGGGGCCGAGTGTACCCTCAGCAAGTTTGCTGATGAAACATAACTGTGAACAGTGGTTGATGTGCCAGAGGGTTGCGTTGCCATCCAGGGAGAGAGATCTCAACAGGCTGGAGAAATGGGCTGACAGGAACCTTGTGAAGTTCAACAAGGGGAAGTGCAAAGTCCTGCACCTGGGGAGGAACAACTCCATGCACCAATATATGCTGGGGGCCACCCATCCAGAAAGCAGCTTAGCAGAAAAGGACCTGGAGGGTCCTGGTGAACACCAAGTTGAACTTGAGCCAACAGTGTGCCCTTGCAGCAAAGAAGGCAAATAGCATCCTGGGCTGCATTAGACAAAGTATTGCCAGCAGGTTGAGGGAGCTGATCCTTCCTCTCTAACCCAGCACTGGTGAGGCCACACCTGGAGTCCTGTGTCCAGTTCTGGGCTCCCCAGTGCAAGAGACATGGACATAATGGGGAGACTCCAATGAAAGGCCACAAAGATAAAGACGAAACTGGAGCCTCTCTCCTATGAGGAAAAGCTGAGAGAGCTGGGACTGTTACAGTATCACAGTATCGTCAGGGTTGGAAGGGACCTCTGGAAATCATCTAAGTCCAACCCCCCTGCCACAGCAGGGACACCTACAGCACATTGCACAGGACGGCATCCAAGCGGGTTTTGAACGTCTCCAGTGTGGGAGACTCCACAACCTCTCTGGGCAGCCTGTTCCAGTGCTCTGCCACCCTCAGAGTAAAGAAGTTCCTCCTCATGTTAAGATGGAACTTCCTGTGCTCAAGTTTGTGCCCGTTACCTCTAGTCCTATCACTGGGCACAACTGAAAAAAGACTCTTCTCATCTACCTGGCACCCTCCCCTTAAGTATTTATAAGCATTGATTAGATCCCCCGAGTCTTCTTTTTTCTAGACTAAAAAGACCCAAGTCCCTGAGCCTTTCCTCATAAGAAAGATGCTCCAATCCCCTAATCATCTTTGTAGCTCTTTGCTGGACCCTCTCCAGCAGTTCCCTGTCCTTCTTGAACTGGGGAGCCCAGAACTGGACACAATACTCCAGATGCGGCCTCACCAGGGCAGAGTAGAGGGGGAGGATGACCTCCCTCGACCTGCTGGCCACACTCTTCTTGATACACCCCAGGATGCCATTGGCCTTCTTGGCCACCAGGGCACATTGCTGACTCATGGTCATCCTGTTGGCCACCAGGACTCCCAGGTCCCTTTCCACAGAGCTGCTCTCCAGGAGGTCAGCCCCCAACCTGTACTGATGCATGGGGATATTCCTCCCCAGATGCAGTACCCTACGCTTGCCTTTATTGATCCTCATCAGGTTTTTTTCTGCCCAACTCTCCAGCCTGTCCAGGTCACGCTGTATGGAAGCACAGCCTTCCAGCGTGTCAGCCACCCCTCCCAGTTTTGTATCATCAGCAAACTTGCTGATGGTACACTCTATGCCTTCATCCAGGTCACTGATGAATATATTGAACAGGACTGGACCCAGTACTGACCTCTGAGGGACACCACTTGTTACTGACCTCCAGTTAGACTCTGCACCACTAACCACAACCCTCTGAGCTCTATCTGTCAGCCACCGTTCAATCCACCCCACTGTCCATTCATCCAACCTATACTTCCTAAGCTTGCCTGTGAGGATGATGTGGGAGATGGTGTCGAAAGCCTTGCTGAAGTCAAGGTAGACAACATCCACTGCCCTCCCCTCATCCACCCATCCAGTCACGCCATCGTAGAAGGCTATCAGATTAGTCAGACATGACTTCCCTTTGGTGAATCCATGTTGACTACTTCTGATAACCACCTTTTCCTCCAGATGCTTGGAGATGACCCCCAGAATGAGCTGTTCCATCATCTTTCCAGGGATGGAGGTGAGGCTGACTGGCCTGTAGTTTCCCGGGTCATCCTTCTTGCCCTTTTTAAAGACTGGAGTGACATTGGCTTTCCTCCAGTCCTCAGGCACCTCCCCTGTTCTCCAGGACCTTTCAAAGATGATGGAGAGTGGCCCAGCAATGACTTCTGATAGCTCCCTCAGCACTCGCGGGTGCATCCCATCAGGCCCCATGGACTTGTGGGTGTCCAGTTTACTTAATTTTTCTCTAACTTGTTCCTCTTCAACCAAGGGAAAGTTTTGCTTCCTCCAGACTTTCTCTGTTACTTGCAAAGTCTGGGACTCCCGAGAGCTGGCCCGAGCAGTGAAGACAGAAGAAAAGAAGGTATTCAGCAACTCTGCCTTCTCTGCATCATCCGTCACCACAGCACCCATCTCGTTCAAGAGTGGGCCCACATTTTCCCTGGTTTTCCTTTTGTCTCCTATATACTTAAAGAAATCCTTCCTATTGGTCTTGACATCCCTTGCCAGGTTCAATTCCAAAGCTGCCTTGGCTTTTCTCGTTTCTTCCCTGCATACCCTGACAGCATTCTTGTACTCATCCCAGTCAGCCCCCTTTTCCACATCTTGTAAACTCCCTTCTTCCACCTGAGTTTTTTCTGAAGATCCCTGCTCAGCCATGCAGGTCTCCTTCCCTTGCCCGATTTCTTGCTCTTCGGGATGCACCTAACCTGAGTGTTTAGCCTAGAGATGAGAAGGCTCGGGAGGATCTTATTAACGTATACAAATACCCAGAGGGAAAGTGCAAAGAGGATAGAGCCAGGCTCTTTTCAGTGGTGCCCAGTGACAGGATCAGAGGCAATGGGCACAAACTGAAACACAGGAGGTTGGGTTTTTTGTTTTGGTTTTTTTTTTAATATACACTGTGAGGGTGACTGAGCACTGGCACAGGTTGCCCAGGGAAATTGTGCAGTCTCCCTCCTTGGAGATATTCAAAAGCTGTCTGGACATGGTCCTGGGCAACTGGCTCTAGGTGGCCCTGCTTGGGCAGGGCAGTTGGACCCCCAAATGACCTCCAGAGGTCCCTTCCAACCTCAGCCATTCTGTGATTGTTTCATGTTGAATAAATTTTCACTAAAATAGTTAAAAAATAATTCAAATTTTCATATCAATACCTCCTCCACATAGTCATGGCCCACTGGCTGGACATCACTTTGCAATGCAGCAAGAGTCGTAGGAGTCACTGGTTCAGCTACTGTGTCTGGTTTTACTTCCTGTGTTTGTACTGTAGAAGCAGTTGTTGTTTTAACACTTTCAGCTGATTTCATTTCTTCCAGTTTACTTCCTGTTGTCTGAAGCTTATTACCACCTAGAAATCAAAAAAGTTAAATTCTTAACTTTCAGAAAATGAAAATATGATTACACGTGATATGCAAACTGAAGACTTTATTTGCAAGTATCAATGTTCTGGCCAAAGTCTTTTAAAATTAGTTAAAACTATTAAAGGTTTTTTTTAAAAAAGTTTAACAAAAAGTTATTTAAACAGTTTTTTAGTTTAGTTTAGCTTAGTTTAGTTTAGCAAGAAAAACTTTTGCTTTATATAGTTGCAATTTTCATCATTCATTTTCATGGTTTTTCAAGAGAGGACTGAATGGGAACAACTCAGCAAATATATTTTAATCATTTTTTTTTTGTCAGATTATTTTCTCTTTTGTAAGTGGATCCAAAAAAGTACTTCAAAACCTTATAATGTTTTTACTAACAAAGGCAGCATACTCTCAGTGTTGCAACTGCACAGGTCTTTCCTTCAAGAGCAGGATAGCTTATTGTTGAAGAACTGCTTCCTATCTCTAAATGTCTGTCATGCTTATTTCAAAAGTTTCCACTGTTAGATTTGCAGTGTTACAAGGATGTTTCAGTTGCCCAGTTATCAACTGCCAACCTACTGCAGATTGACTTAACAGCCCAGTCTGTAAACCGAAATTAGGACCAACTGGACTGTAAACTGCAATACTCCAACAGCTACTACATAAGAAACCAAAGGCGGGAGGCTTCTTACGAAGGTGGGAGAAGCCTCCAAGGGAGGTCAGGTGGAGACAACAGGGCAGAAAACACCATAAATTGTGAAACAAAACTTTTATATACATTCTTATTTTCACCTGTCAGTAATTGTCTTAAACACAACAGTTACTCATGCATAACTAAATACATTTGTATTTTTTGCACTAAGATCTTTAAAAAAATATAGAATAGGTTAGGTTTCAAAATAAAGACTGACTTCTGTACTTGCCAACAAAGTTTATTTTCGGTGTAGATATTTTCTTTACAGCTATATTAGCAGCGGTTGAAGATGTTTTGTTGTTGGATGACGTGTTAAATGGTGTGTTTGCCATGGGAGTAAGAATTTTCACTGCAGAGGATGTAACAGAAGAGTTCACAGTGCTGCTGCTAGTTGCTGTATTTGAAGCAGAGGCAGTTGGCTTGGAAGCAGATGTGGATGTTGAGGAAGTAGCTTGGGTAACCACATTTGGTTCAGTTGAAGGAATGGGTTTGCCAAGTTTTGTGTGCAACTTTACTACCTATAAGAATAAAGAGAAATTCATAATATGATCTCACTGGCATAACTATAAAAAACTAACTTGTTATAGGTTATGGAAGCTTTATAAAAAAAAAAAAAATCATTATCACCCAAAAAAGTTATTGCTTCTTCACAAAAAGCAATCTTGGGGGGGGTGAGGGTGGTGGAGGACACGTAAAAGTTCTTGTCATCTGTAACAAGTAAGTAGTTAGTAGTTATCTCAGATTGTTTACTTCCATTAGAAATTCAGACATTTACTCCAAAAGCTGTGTAGACTAGAACAGAAAGCCAAAACACTCACAAGCCGGTAAAAATCAAAGAACATTTTACTCAAACTGTTTTGTCACCTGGTTGCTTTTTATTCTCCCTCCAAAAATTGTAGTACATTGAACTATTTTGGTTCAAAAAAATATTTGTAAATAAGAGTTATTTAATTCAGATTCAACAACATTGTCTCTTTTGATCACTACATTTTAAGAGTATTTATATTGAAAGATTTTCCAGGTTATCTAGCAAAACTGAAGATATACCTTAGACAAAGGTGGTGGGGGTTTTGGGGTGGGTTTTTTTTTTAAGCACATCTACAGAGACAGTTAAGGAGGATACAAGAGGCATATTTCAGAGCTCTTTAGTATCTCATAGAAAGTGAAGAGGTACATGCTTATTCTTAGAAGTAATACGCAGAGGCCTTTTCACAACATGCTTGAGAGAGAATAATACTTTTTTGGTACAGCTGACCATCACCTGAAAAAGCAATGCACGTAGTCCGTAAGAACAAAACATGCAAAATGAAAACTAAAGACTGGGTTTGAAAGTAGCAGTAAAAAAAAAATATATCTGCTAGACATGCCTTTAATGCAAACATATGTACATAATCATGATTGCACACTTAGTTTTTTGTTCTTATTTTTTAAGCATGTTCTCCATCAGAATACAGATATAGTGTCACATAATACTGTAAATTTAAGTTCAAGCAACTCTACTGGAAAAAAGTAATTTTGAAGAACGCACAAGATTCTTCAGTGTACCAAAGCAAGAGTGCTTTGAGATTTTGTTTTTACACTGATGACAACCTAAATTAGCGTTAGTTAGTGACTATCTATGAGGAAGAGAAAGCGACATCCAAATATATAAAGATAATATATACCATACTCAATATACCGATGGAGTTACTGGGCACAACCCAAAAATTTAATGGCTCAATAGTGAAAGAAAGAACACTAGGTAAGTCTATCTAAATTATAATTTTTGTTCTTGTACTAACAAAAAATATTGGGAAAATTGTTTTAAATTTGCTATGAGATTTATTTATTTTAATAGGAATGATGTTACTGATGCCACTTGTATGGTGTTTTGAGATACAAAGAGCTATAAAAGCTGAATATTAATACTGTATCTGTTGCTGACATTAATCTTACCAGAGTTATGAGGAAAATCTGTAATATCTAAACACACACTACACTACCTTTTCATTTACTATTGTATGGACAAATTTAAAGCACAGGTCACAGGGGTTCACAGTGCAGCCCACAGTCTTTATTCCACAATGTCCACCTAACTGCACCCAGACAGTAGAGAAAGCATGCTTACCAAAACTCTTCCAAACATACTCATTATAAAGTCTACTACAGGACATTGTTCCTTACTCCCATATGCCAATTTTCTTTGCAAGAAATACCAAAAAGTGATGCCTAATAGTCCTGTCCCTTGGCACTTACTCAGCTTACAGTGTTTCAAAGCGCACAGAGAGCGTCACAGCACCAGACAAATAAGAAGAATGTCAAGAAAAGTCTCGAAGAGTTATAGGACACAAGCATGCTACTGCATGTCCTCATTGACGCTTTTCCCCATCTTACTCGACACCTTCTTCCTATGATTTACATACTTTCCCCAATACATCCTCTTCTCATTGATGCTGTGGCAATATTTTTTGCCTCTTTCTCCCAACAAGGCACTTCTAATAGTGAGCTTAAAGATAAGTTTGAAACAAAAAGCAGAACCAAACATCTTTAAACAAAATAATTCAAATTATATTGTTTCTGCATATTTTGTCCTCTCTAAAATGAGAAAAAATATGGGAAGAAATATACAACAACAGAAGGACAAGAGAAAGTTCTTACTTTCTGATGCTTGGCTCCACGGATATGGGCAGCATAAGCATCTGCTCCTGTACAAGACACATCACAAAGCTCACAGCGCAACTGATTCTGAGTTCCACGAGCAGAAGTGCTGCTGTTATTGGTGTTCTGGGAAGCTTTTAATGCTGCTTCTTTCTTTTTGTGTTTCTGGCCTTCTAAGTGTTCTTTATAAGTCTGTTTAAATAAACAATACACACACAATAAGCTTTCTACTGCTCATTCATTATTCATGTGAATACATGTAATATAGAACATAACATAAAACACGTGCTTTGTATCAGAAATACTTCCTACACTGAACATTTCTTCTACATGACGTGCTCTAAGGCATAAGTAGGCCACTTCTAAGACCAAGAAATTTTCTTCACCACCAGGATTCCACTTTCAGGTAATACAATATGGTCTTTTCTCCTTTACCTTCTCACTTCCTCAATCAAATACGGGTCAACAGATATTACCACTGAAAGCTTGATAAGATCAGAAAACTGCGTCTCAGTTGCAGTTTCCTGCATTGCATTGAATTATTCTTGATTTTGAATTTTCCTCAATCTGCAAGACAACAGTTATTAAATGTATCCAGAGAACTTAAAAAATAAATTCAAAAAAAGGTAGCACATAAATAAAGCTGTGCTGAAAATGAAATGCAGAAGCTGTTATTTGTTCCTATACCAACACTAGCAATCTATAGAGCAGACAGGGTGGGAAATGATGACAAATTTACCTCAAGAGTAAGAACTATTTTGCCAAATACACAAACACTCTGCATTAACTGATATCTACTTTTTATGCACTTGTACCCACTGTGAAACTAAACTGGGATGCTGGAATACAACGACGAATAAATTTTCAGGCTTACCATTCACAAAGTTTTGAAAAAAGTATTTTCTAAGTTTGCCATGCTAAAAAAGCAAATCAAATTCAAAGTTTAGAATACTTCTGGAGTCCAAAGCACAGCTGAAGCTTCTCTGTACAAGCTAAAGGGATGCATCTTTTTGTCTTCTCATAGGACCTCTTTCTATAATAGCACACATTTTCATTTAATTATTCCTTTAGTAAAAGTATAGAATCAGGTCTTTAAAAATTAACAAATATTCTTAAAGGGGTCATTTTTTTTAGCTGAAAAAATTATGACTAAAGCGTATAGCAGAATATTACATAACACAGGTACCTGTGGTCCAGCACAGCTGATCTTACAAACATCACAGTAGTGGATCTGGGGCGGTTTGGGAGGTTGCTTTGGTTTCAGTTGCTTATTTTGGAATGGTGCCTTTTTAGTAAAGGTGGTCCCTGTCCAAGCAGCTGTTGCAGCTGCAGCAGCTGCTGCTGCTGCTGCCTGTTTCTGTTGCTGCTGCTGCTGGTAATAGGATGATGCAGCCGAATACACTGCGGCTTCATAGCCAGAATAAGAGGTACCTCAAAGATCAAAATAAAATAAATGTTACATCACTGTACATCATGTATCAATTACATAATACACAAATTCCAAGCATGCTGCATAATAGGGGGGGGGGGGGGGGGGGCAAAGCAGGATACAAACAATTTATTGAGATCTTGTTAGGCGGTCTGAATATTTCTTGATGTTTCACAGTACACAAATACATAGCATACCACTTGTATCAAGAAAATATTTGATTTTAGACAAATCTTTACAGATACACAGTTATGTTAGATATATCAAAGCATCCCTAAAGAATATGTGAAATTTCCTGGTACATCTGGTAAAATCAAGTATGACGTAACAAGAATTTTAATAAAAGATTTCTCAAAGGCCACTTGAAGTAAGCAGTCTTCCAGAATCAGATTTATTGTTCAAGTTCCAAAATGAAAAGGAGGACAGATATTATATAGAAGAAGGGAAAAAAATTAAGATAAAAGACAGAATGGCTAGTGCTATTACATTCTATTTCACTGATTTAAATTGTTTTAGTGCAGAGAAGCTGCTTGCCTGCTAAAACATCTGTGGCACACCCTGTCTACACACTCCTTAATTTCTAGTACCAAAGTTGAATAAATCAAGGAAACTGGGCTTTCATACCTTTGAGCCAGTTTTCCCATAAACTTTCTACATCTACTGGTTCAACTATTTTAATCCTCTGATCAAGCTCTGTTTCAAAGAAGTCTTAAAATCCCTTTTTAAGCAGAAAACAAAACAAAAAGTTCAAGGTAGCTATGACAATTGATTACCATCTGGCCATAAAGTTAACATCTTTTCATCTTGAACTACTTTTTGAATTTCTAATGTTTAAAGGAAAGTCTTTTTTTAGCACCCATTCTCCTCCCATTTTGGGTCAAAACAACCTAAACTTACAAGATTTATATTGGACTGCTCCTCCCTGTCTCTGTAACTGCTGTTTGATGGCAGCATGCTCCCAATTTCCCTGGGTTATATTTGTGTGGATGAGTTTCCTTATTTTTTCTATCCCTGTCTTTTCCCTCCAAACCTTATAGTAAGTCACGAAACACCGTGCATGTAGCAATGCCAACGCTTTGTATATTCTCACATGTAACAAAATAGGCACATACAAACATCAAACCTCTTTTAAAGATACATCAAAATATTTTGCAATTATTATGATTTAACTGGCTGATACTTCTCAGTAGACTATTATGTAATTGAACACTAACTGCTAAAATTCTGAGTATTTAAATCCTCTCCTGTAACAACTGCAAAGATCCCATCAACATAATATGAAAATTCTTACCGGAGTAAGTAACCGCTGTTGTACTGTACGTTGCACTTTGAGTATAGGATGGAACAACAGTAGCTGCAGCTGCTACTGGCTGCACAGTAGAGGATACTGGATATATAGAAAATGTAGTTGTTGCTGGACTTGGGGTTGCAGGTTTTATAGCTGTCACTTGTCGTGTTTGCTGGGCTTGGGTATACTGAGTTGCCCCTTGGCTATATCCTGCTTTTGGAGCTAATTAGGATAGAAAATAGAAGTGTACAAACATTGATATGTTTTAGTTGAAATGCAAACCATATTAAGTGATACTTAATGATATACTGGGGAATAAACACATAACAAGTTTTTTGTTTTAGTTTGGTTGGTTTTTTGCTTTTTTGTTTTGTTTGTTTTTAACTGTAATGGTTATGCATTGCCTACCATATATCACAAAACTGTTTAATCATGTCACAACTCACACCAGTAAGCCTCAGATTTATTTTTGTATTTTTAACTGTGCTGCCATGTTTTTAAACAACCTTCTAGTTCAATGGTTTTACTAGAGTACACTAAACCAAAGTACATCTAAACTTTCCTATTATTCCTAATTATAGTAAAAAAAGTAAATAGGATTTATGCTTTGTAGCATTCATGATACCAATAATTAAAGAACTACATACACGAAGTAACTAAAGAATTAAAAAATAGCCTAACCAAGTTATCATCTGAACCCACCATTGATTTTTTGAACCTACTTCAGCGAAAAAGTTTGCCTAGAAGTATGTTTTGAGTGTATTTAATAACAATCCAAACCTCAAAGATAGTTACTTATGGCAACTTCACAATAACATTCAAGTTCTAGGTGCAGCAAATTTTTCTACACATTGACAGTCAAAACTAAAAAAGAAAAAATAAAATAATCTGGATAATGTGAAATATTCAAAGACATATTTTTAAAGTATTAAAGTAGCATACAGACTGTATATAATGACAGGAGTTTGAATTATGCCACCCACCTGGCTGGTAGTACGATTCAGCTACTGAAGGTTGAGGCTGGGCCACAGCAGCCACAGCCGCAGCAGTCGCCGTTGGTTGTTGATAGTACTGTTTGCTGTCATAAGCTACAACTGGGGCAGTAGATCGAACATAAGAATAGGAATCCTAAAAATTCAAAAAAGAAAAACCAGCAAATTTCTCCTGAAGTATATATCTGGAGTAATAAAGATCATTAGCAGAGTCAAAGAATTTTCTTCTATTCTACTAAAGTAGAATTAAAAAATAATAATTTACAGATTCAGTATATACTAATATATGCATTCAAGAAATTAAATTTATGTTTACAGACACTTCAGGCCTGAAGACAACCCTGCTGGTCTTTTTCAGACTTAATATAGGAATTAAGCTCATGCTATTAAATCACTTTCCCTTCCAAATCATTTTTGTTACTGAAAAGCAACTATTCTCACTAGTTCTTCATAATGACTATATCAGATTACATTCCTGTAAAATATGAAGGAAAAAAACCACCACAGATCTCCACAAAGCACAATAAATTCACAAGTTTATAAACATGACCCTTTACTGTCTTTAAAAATCCCATCATCAACAACACTTTTTCTGGTTATATTTTTTTAGAGTGTGAAAGTGATACTTTTAAAGCCTTCTTTACTTTTTGATGTATCAATTATTCCATTGGGGAACCATATCTAGTTTATAAGGGCAATCAAGTAGCCCATTTGAAGCCTCCAGAACTCAGGAGATGGTTAGGTAAGCTTAGAAGGGGAGGGCTTGGAAGACACTATATGCATGTACATATATTCCCGCATCCCCATCGTATTTATGGTACAGTTGATCAACTAAGGGGTAGCAAGGCATGAAGTACATTAGCTGAAATGTACTAATGCATACAATTTTTTTATTTCAAATAAATATAACAATAAAATCTCTTTTCCATCCAACCTGTGTAAAGTAGAATTATTTTTCTTTAGTTTAGGGGGACTCTTTTCTGTCTGAATGCATCTAATAACTGACTAGTTTAATGACCTCGTAATTATGAGTAAACATGCTACTGGAAAGACTCCTACATTTCAATTCATTACCATATGTAAAAAATTACAAAAGCCGTACAAAGGAATTTATAACATACAGCAACAGTAGAGTCCTTTTCAACAAACAAAAATACTAATTAGAATCTAGATAATGCCTTGATAAGTTTAGGACTAAAAAGTTAAAGAATTGTTACAAGGGACATACTATTTCAATGTCCTCTGTCTCATAGTAAATGCACATTTTAACTATGAGCCACATCATAAGAGTTTGATAACTCTTGTGCATAAACACATCAGCCTGGAAATATCCACTGAAGACTGACTAACAAATGCTAACATAGCAAAAAAGCTAATAAAAATACAAATAAAGCTCGCCTTTCCGATGGGAAACTACCTGGCCACATAAAACCCTTCATCTTTCTGCATCTAAGCTGTCTGATTGAAACCAATGGGCTAGGGTTACTGATGTGCATATATGCTTGCACTGTGTGAATCTAGACAGACAGGAAAAACTGCAACTTCTCACTCTTTCTTAAATGCTGAACAGGAATAAACACTTATGTTAGGTAAGTCCCAAGATAACCTCTATAGACTGAAATCTTCCAACTGCAAAACTGATGCAGCACTCTGATTTGTACTGCTAAGTTTCTTTATTCCTGAACTGAAGAGAAATACAAGTCACTGACAGGACATTGTTCCATACAACATTTAAGTTAGCGTAAGAATGGGAAGTTGCTTGAAGTACCATCACATCTCTCCTCACAGCCCTACATGATCCCACCTCCATCTCTTGCATTGGCACCACAACTGTGCAGAACCAAGGAAATTCTGCAGAAGCCTGTCAAACCCATGGAAAGCTGCTACTCCTTTTTTTGTTGGATAGTTTTCTGTGGAATCCTTATCCTGAATTGACCCACCCAAATGCTAACAACTGCTAGATTCAATGCAAGGAAGTGACAGCAAAGGTCAGGGCAGTTGGAAAACAGATAACAGTTCCCTTTTGTAGAAGCCTGTAGCCACACAAGCTTAGGCAGTGGTCTCACAAAGAGTATCCAAAACCTACTCAAAGGGTAGTTCCTCTCCTAGGGTAAACTTCTATCCTCTTATGTTTGGTACTAGAGCTCCTGTGGCACCCAGGAATCCAACAAAGGAACTATTTCTATCTCCTGCTGAAAATTTTTACTGGAACAGTTTTTTCATCTAAATCAGTTCCATGACCCAGTTAACCACATACCACTTTAACATTTAGGCTAGTTGAGACAAGTATCTCTGCAGTAGTTCCCAAAAATCATTTAGAGATAAATGTCAATTCATTGCTTATTGTGTGAATGTCTAAATCTTAGCTCCTGCAGTACTACTGCTGATAATCCTCTATATGCACCATATTCACTTGACTATGACTGCAGTCACTTCACATTCTATCAGTTTTAGCTACCAAGTAATTTGAGTTGCATTCAAACTGTGATTCGCAGAAAAAAAAAAAATATCATCACGTTCTCTTATCCAAACAGGCCTCCTCCTTTTAACATATCATTTAAAAATCACACAAGTGATTTATTTTTTTTTTAACGCACCTGGTAATTCTGAGTAGTGACAGGTGGTGGTGGCGGTGGAGCTTCTTGTTGCCTCTGTGTATAACCATAATCTGTAGCTGTGTGCGTTGTAGGATAGCCTCCATAAGCAGCAGCTGTTGCAGCAGCTGCAACAGCTACTGGAGCAGGCCTGGCTACTGCAACTGTAGCTGCTGCTGGAGCATAGGCCGCAGTAACAGTGTGCGCAGCGACTGGTGCCTGGTGGACAGTGTAGCTAGCAACTGTAGTTGGATGGGAATAGGCTACACCTGAAGCTGGTTGCTGGCTATATTGGAAAAAGACAGTAAGTAAATAATTAGATTAATTCAACATACTAAGCTAATGCCTAAACATTTCAAAATCCCAGATTTGATTAATACTTGTCTGTTCTACAAACAGACCTGGAGCAGCTATCATACACTTTAATGGCCTTTATTACCTCTCTTCCACCCCCATTAAAAAGGCTGTATCATTTTGAAGTTTCTGTGGATGTAGACATATCATGCAAGTGATGACTTTCTTCTTAGCAAGGCGGGGGGGTGTAGGTGTGTTGTGTTCCACTGCTTGAAAAGAACCCAAGTCTTTAATTCAAAATAATACAGAAGTCTTACACTGTTAGCTTTTCATGACCAATAAGTTTAAGTGTTTTAGTAGTTCTTCAATAAAACTGACATACCTGTCAAATTAAGAAAAATACTACTTTTCTGTGAGAGCTCATTACTGACCTGCACTTGCATGATGTTTTTCAGTAAATCATATTAAAGTAATGAGATTTTAAAGACTTCCGTGAAAATTAGCTCAGAACTCTTAAATTTAAGGCAAACACTTTAAATGCACATCTCTGATAAGGGACTTTTCCCACAAAAATTTAGAATTATAAAAGCTAGCCCCACTCACTCATACAGAAGTCCACTGCCTCACAACATGAAGCATCAAAAGAACAGTCAGATCGAGCAAGACGACTGCTACCAGAGCTCTGGCAATTTTCCAGGCACATACTGAGACTAATCTGCTTCTCTTAAATTTGCAGGTAGGACATTAATATGTGGCTATTTACTAAGAATGAGTAAGTATTAACAGCAGAAATAAAAAATGATGGCTTCAAAGGCTTAATTATTTGAACTGAAACTAATATTATTGTCCTATATTGAACTATAACTGTGCATTATGATTAAAAGCCTACAATAGTTATTTTTCTTTTTTAACAAATAAAGTGAACTGGGCAAAATATCACTATCTGGAACAATGATATGAAATGGGGATTGAGTGATTGTTTTGACATTTTTAGTACACTTCCTGCACTGCTTTTCAATAATATTTAAGAATCTCTATAGGGTTTCACATCTCCACAGCACTTTTAAGAGATAATTCTTGCAGTTGTTCTTTGCACCTATCCTAATATTATCTACTCTTCTTTCTTGACTACAGATGGCAAGAACTGTATGCATAATTTCAAATGAAGTTTCAGCTGTGCTACCCTCTCTGCTCCAGACTTTCTCTCCAAACAGTCTAGCTTCCTCAGAGCAGCTTCTTGTAAAGTTATCTGTGTATTGACAATATTTCCCTTGGATCAAATATCACGACACACCATACTAATATAAATACTAAGTAAGACTCAAAACCAATCCACTGCAATTATTCCAATTTGATAATCACTCTTCTAATTCTAACCACCTCTACCAGCTCCTTCTCTACAATTCTTTTACTAATCGCTACCTTAAGTAATAATTTTCCATACTGCACCATATCAAGTATTTCAAATTAGTCCCAAAAAATAAGACTCCAAAAGACTTAGGCACCTGATCAAGCTATTAAATAGCTACCTAAACTGCTACATGCATATCCCTATTTCCCCACACTCTTTGCTTCCTCCTCCCAAATAAGCTTGCTTCTATTCAAAAGTTTTACACCTCAGTGTGTATCTAGCTTGCTTTCATCTTCCACATCTTACCTAAGGAACCTCAAGATCAAGAGAATTAATTCTTTACACACAATTATTGTACCACATTGCATGAGGAAACTATTTTTTGTAAACCACATTTGATTCAAATCTTTAAACAACAACTATACTAATTTCTATTTACATTAATGATGGAAAACACTAATCTTTCTGATGCATTAGCATCAGAAAAAGTTCCACGTATTATGAAATACCACTATGATATTAAACCTCCTAGATAAGACTGCAGTGAGCTGTGACCGTGTATCTTTCCCCACACAAATCTCCAATTCCACGGCAATCTGATTTTCTGGGGAGTGAGGGGCCACATTGTCTCACAATCTTGCAGAATTCATCCCAGAGCAAAGGCCACAGCAAAAATCAGCCTTTTCCACATTGCTGTCTGACGTACGAAACTCCTTTCACAAAGTGAAATGAAGTTTTCCTAAGAGAGGTGTGTGCTTCGCTTTGATACTTTGCAAGCTAGACATAAGTCTAACATTGCTGCTACTTTCATGGTATCAATATTTAATATTGCTGTATACACAATGAACTGTGATTCTGAAAGAGTGTAACATGTAAAAATCTTTTTCCTATTTGCAAATTCTAAGTCCCCATTCCAAAACACTAAAGCATCAGTTATTAATTCTAGAGAGTTAATAATTTTTATTCCCCTTTTCAAAAACCCAAATATTCATGAAGCAATTAAAAATTTTTTTTTTCTGAACTGCACAAAGATCTTCAACAAGGAAACTGTAGCAGTGGTTTTTTATATAGAAAAAGAAATATGGGCTTCCAAAGTGAAAAAAGATGGCAGCACACCTAAAATGATTTTAAGTCAGAAGATGGCTAGAAGGCAGAAAGTGCTGATCAATAGCAATTAATGAAGTATTGGTGTCCACTTAGCAAAACGTTGTTCTCCAGTTCCAAAAACACACAGGTTTGTCCAATTTAAATAGCTATTTAATATAGATTTGCAAGTGAGCAACATTCTTCCACAAAAAAAACAAGCTTAGATGAGAACTTATAATTACATCTAAAACAGCAGAATCCTCACTTGTTAGTTACTTTTATATAGCAACACTGATAGAAGGTCTGGATTTCCTGCGATTTATCAGCCCAAGAAAGACAGAGAATTAAGAGCATTTAAATTTAAGAAACAAACTACTTCTACATACTAAAATATCTTCTAGAGAACACTGCTCTTGCCCTTTTTCATTTCCAGCTATTAGCCTTTTCTAGTAAAAAAAGTGCTGAGGGTTTTTTTTTGAAAAAAAAAAAAAATTGAAGGTAGAAAGCCTTATTTATTTATTGCACATTAACAATATCAAGAAAATGCAACACTGATATAATGCTCTCTATTTTGCCAGCTTCAGATGACTTAAGATTGTAAAATATTTTATTTACCATGTTAGGATATTACTGGAATAAGTAATCACAGAATCACAGACTGGTCAGGGTTGGAAGGGACCTCTGGAGATCATCTAAGTCCAACCCCCCTGCCAGAGGAGGGTCACCTACAGCAGTTGCACAGGACAGCGTCCAGGTGGGTTTTGAATGTCTCCAGTGTGGGAGACTCCACAACCTCTCTGGGCAGCCTGTTCCAGTGCTCTGCCACCCTCAAAGGAAAGAAGTCCCTCCTCATGTTTAGATGGAACCTCCCATGTTCAAGTTTGTGCCCGTTACCTCTTGTCCTATCACTGGGCACCACTGAAAAAAGACTGTTCCCATCCCCCTGGCACCCTCCCTTTAAGTATTTATAAGCATTGATAAGATCCCCCCTCAGTCTTCTTTTCTCTAGACTAAAAAGACCCAAGTCCCTGAGCCTTTCCTCATAAGAAAGATGCTCCAATCCCCTACTCATCTTTGTAGCCCTTTGCTGGACCCTCTCCAGCAGTTCCCTGTCCTTCTTGAACCGGGGAGCACAAAACTGGACACAGTACTCCAGATGCAGCCTCACCAGGGCAGAGTAGAGGGGGAGGATGACCTCCCTCGACCTGCTGGCCACACTCTTCTTAATGCACCCCAGGATGCCATTGGCCTTCTTGGCCACCAGGGCACATTGCTGACTCATGGTCACCCTGTTGTCCACCAGGACTCCCAGGTCCCTTTCCACAGAGCTGCTCTCCAGGAGGTCAGCCCCCAACCTGTACTGATGCATGGGGATATTCCTCCCCAGATGCAGTACCCTACACTTGCCTTTATTGATCCTCATCAGGTTTTTCTCTGTCCAACTCTCCAGCCTGTCCAGGTCAAGCTGTATGGCGGCACAGCCTTCTGGCATGTCAGCCACCCCTCCCAGTTTTGTGTCACCAGCAAACTTGCTGATGGTACACTCTATCCCTTCATCCAGGTCACTGATGAATATATTGAACAGGACTGGACCCAGTACTGACCCCTGAGGGACACCACTTGTTACTGACCTCCAGTTAGACTCTGCACCACTAACCACGACCCTCTGAGCTCTATCTGTCAGCCACTGTTCAATCCACCCCACTGTCCATTCATCTAACCCACACTTCCTAAGCTTGCCTGTGAGGATGATGTGGGAGACGGTGTCAAAAGCCTTGCTGAAGTCAAGGTAGACAACATCCACTGCCCTCCCTTCATCCACTGCCCTCCCTTCATCCACCCAGCCAGTCATGCCATCATAGAAGGCTATCAGATTAGTCAGGCATGTTCTTTTAAGAATTGAATACACCGCCCAGAGGGTGGTGATCAGTAGAATGAAATCTAGTTGGAGGCTAGTAACTAGCAGCGTACCCCAGTGGTCGATACTGGGTCCACTCCTGTTGACATCTTCATTAATGATCTGGATGATGGGGCCGAGTGTACCCTCAGCAAGTTTGCTGATGAAACATAACTGTGAACAGTGGTTGATGTGCCAGAGGGTTGTGTTGCCATCCAGGGAGAGAGATCTCAACAGGCTGGAGAAATGGGCTGACAGGAACCTTGTGAAGTTCAACAAGGGGAAGTGCAAAGTCCTGCACCTGGGGAGGAACAACTCCATGCACCAATATATGCTGGGGGCCACCCATCCAGAAAGCAGCTTAGCAGAAAAGGACCTGGAGGGTCCTGGTGAACACCAAGTTGAACTTGAGCCAACAGTGTGCCCTTGCAGCAAAGAAGGCAAATGGCATCCTGGGCTGCATTAGACAAAGTATTGCCAGCAGGTTGAGGGAGCTGATCCTTCCTCTCTAACCCAGCACTGGTGAGGCCACACCTGGAGTCCTGTGTCCAGTTTGGGCTCCCCAGTGTGGCTATTCATCTTTGAGTTATTGATAGTATATGGTTTAGCTATCCATTAGCAATCGGTATTTTTTGTTTTTAATGGAATGACACAAGGATGAATTTAGAAACAAGGTAGAGGAACGGAAACTTTTTTTTTTTTTGGTCCCTGCATAGTTAAACTGCAGAATATGTTACCAGGAACTGCTAAAATTTAACAGAATTCAAGAGAGGATTGCACGTGTATATGCCTTTAGGTCTAGTGAATTGCATTACAAACAATGTTCTGTTTACAACATTGTAATAATAGGAAATCATTTTCATTAAAGTTATAAAAAGATAAATTCAGTCTTCAAAATGTTATGCCTATAGTGAGTGACAGGCTCTACAAAAACTCTTCTAAAATACAACTTACTGTAGCGCGATATTTCATTTCACCATTTTATGCTGTCAAGTGTGTTTAGAAGGAAAAAAGCTCATTTGATTTTATTTTTTTTAAAATTATTTGGCTTTCACTTTACTCTGCCCAGGTTCCCTTAAAACCTGAAATTTCATCTGACCAGTTACTCAGTAGTGCCTCTTCCTAGGTTAGAAATTGAAGAAGCAGCAGATTACAGTAACTAGTGAGGTCCCTCAGGGGTCAGTACTGGGTCCAGTCTTGTTCAATATATTCATCAATGACCTGGATGAAGGGATAGAGTGTTCCATCAGCAAGTTTGCTGATGACACAAAACTGGGAGGGGTGACTGACACGCTGGAAGGCTGTGCTGCCATACAGCGTGACCTGGACAGGCTGGAGAGTTGGGCAGAAAAAAACCTGATGAGGATCAATAAAGGCAAGTGTAGGGTACTGCATCTGGGGAGCAATAACCCCATGCATCAGTACAGGTTGGGGGCTGACCTCCTGGAGAGCAGCTCTGTGGAAAGGGACCTGGGAGTCCTGGTGGACAACAGGATGACCATGAGCCAGCAATGTGCCCTGGTGGCCAAGAAGGCCAATGGCATCCTGGGGTGTATCAAGAAGAGTGTGGCCAGCAGGTCGAGGGAGGTCATCCTCCCCCTCTACTCTGCCCTGGTGAGGCTGCATCTGGAGTATTGTGTCCAGTTCTGGGCTCCCCAGTTCAAGAAGGACAGGGAACTGCTGGAGAGGGTCCAGCAAAGAGCTACAAAGATGATTAGGGGACTGGAGCATCTTTCTTATGAGGAAAGGCTCAGGGACTTGGGGCTTTTTAGTCTAGAAAAAAAGAAGACTCAGGGGGGATCTTATCAATACTTATAAGTACTTAAGGGGAGGGTGCCAGGTAGACGAGAATAGCCTTTTTTCAGTTGTGCCCAATGATAGGACTAGAGGTAACGGGCACAAACTGGAGCACAGGAAGTTCCATCTCAACATGAGGAGGAACTTCTTTACTCTGAGGGTGGTGGAGCACTGGAACAGGCTGCCCAGAGAGGTTGTGGAGTCTCCCACACTGGAGACGTTCAAAACTCGCCTGGATGCCGTCCTGTGCAATGTGCTGTAGGTGTCCCTGCTGTGGCAGGGGGGTTGGACTTAGATGATCTCCAGAGGTCCCTTCCAACCCTGACGATACTGTGATACAGTGCTCTCTTCAGTTTTTGGAGAGTTAGGTCATACTTGCTTCAGCCTTCGTAACCCTCAAAGAAAAACTACAAAATTTATTTTTTGCTATTCTGCTACTAATAGATTATTCTATAAAACTTTGAGAAATCTGACAGTTAGGTCTCAATGAGTATGGTTTCCTTAATGCTAAAATTTTCAAATATTCCTAAAAGTTAGAATTCAAGAAATAAGGGTCTAATTAGTGTGGGGTTTATTTTGTTTGGTTTATTTTTTAAAATACAAATAACTTGAACTAAAAAAAACATTTTTAAGAGTAGCTTAAGTGTTGTGCTAAGCTAGCCTGAAAATCACTTCTGCATTTGCATGCAAAAAAACCTGCAAGAAATATGTTTTAGAAGTTGTCATTTCTGAGGAAGCTGGTAGTTTGGGTAGAGACAAAATTTGTTTTAGTCCTGATCGTAACTCTATATCAAAATGGCACTCTTCAGAAAACTGAAAAAAAAAAAAATTAAATGTCCTTTGCCTCTAGGAAGAGACTTTTTTCAGTGTTCATTGCCCTAAATGGAGCTGGAACAGCAGCAGCATTAACGTGTGTGTTGGTTGTTAGTACAGAGATGCACTGGAGATCAGCATTTTTATATTCCTTCGGCTTACGTGCACATGAATTACAATTCATTTTTGTTTTTAAATTGAATCAGTTGGTGCCATGAAAAGCAAGGCTTATAGGGGATCTTTATGTGCTTTCCTCTCTATATACCTTTTACATGCTATATATCTTATATAGAAATAGACTGTGTTTTTCTGAAAGTGTGTTCCTCTGACAATAATTGTTACAGATAATGTGTTAAGAAACTTAAGTTATCACAAGGAGTCAACATGGATTCACCAAGGGGAAGTCATGTCTGACTAATCTGATAAGCCTTCTATGATGGCGTGACTGGCTGGGTGGATGAGGGGAGGGCAGTGGATGTTGTCTACCTTGACTTCAGCAAGGCTTTCAACACTGTCTCCCACATCATCCTCACAGGCAAGCTTAGGAAGTGTGGGTTAGATGAATGGACAGTGGGGTAGATTGAACAGTGGCTGACAGATAGAGCTCAGAGGGTCGTGGTTAGTGGTGCAGAATCTAGTTGGAGGCCAGTAACAAGTGGTGTCCCTCAGGGGTCAGTACTGGGTCCAGTCCTGTTCAATATATTCATCAATGCCCTGGATGAAGGGACAGAGCATACCATCAGCAAGTTTGCTGGTTACACAAAACTGGGAGGGGTAGCTGACACACTAGAAGGCTGCACTGCCATACAGTGTGACCTGGACAGGCTGGAGAGTTGGGCGGAGAGGAACCTTATGAAATTCAACAAGGGCAAGTGTAGGGTACTGCATCTGGGGAGCAATAACCCCATGCATCAGTACAGGTTGGGGGCTGACCTCCTGGAGAGCAGCTGTGTGGAAAGGGACCTGGGAGTCCTGGTGGACAACAGGATGACCATGAGCCAGCAATGTGCCCTGGTGGCCAAGAAGGCCAATGGCATCCTGGGGTGCATCAAGAAGAGTGTGGCCAGCAGGTCGAGGGAGGTCATCCTCCCCCTCTACTCTGCCCTGGTGAGGCTGCATCTGGAGTACTGTGTCCAGTTCCGTGCTCCCCGGTTCAAGAAGGACAGGGAACTGCTGGAGAGGGTCCAGCAAAGGGCTACAAAGATGAGTAGGGGATTGGAGCATCTTTCTTATGAGGAAAGGCTCAGGCACTTGCGTCTTTTTAGTCTGGAGAAAAGAAGACTGAGGGGGAATCTTATCAATGCTTATAAATACTTAAAGGGAGGGTGCCAGGGGGATGGGAACAGTCTTTTTTCAGTGGTGCCCAGTGATAGGACAAGAGGTAACGGGCACAAACTTGAACATGGGAGGTTCCATCTAAACATGAGGAGGGACTTCTTTACTTTGAGGGTGGCAGAGCACTGGAACAGGCTGCCCAGAGGTTGTGGAGTCTCCCACACTGGAGACATTCAAAACCCGCCTGGACGCCATCCTGTGCAACGTGCTGTAGGTGTCCCTGCTGTGGCAGGGGGGTTGGACTAGATGATCTCCAGAGGTCCCTTCCAACCCTGACCATTCTGTGATTCTGTGATTTCCTGCCTTAAGGTACTACTTTGTTTTTCTAGGTACCAATAATGTAACTACACTTTAACCTACCACTGTCGCATTTCAGTAGCAGACAAAATTTTACACGTAATTTAACAACCCAGAGTTAAGCCTACAACTATCAATCCATTTTGATGTTACGACTACAAAGGACGTAACTATACCATTAACAGAAAAGTTTCCCCAAGTGCTCAGTTCCTGAAGACATGAGTCTGTTGCAAATTTAAACTAGTTAGCAGACTTCCCTCCTAAAAATGACAAAAGCTCCTCTGATTAGTGAGGCACCTTTTCTCCCCAATTACCACCACCTCTTCTGTCTCCCCATCATTAGTCAACTGCAATACTGGCATACAGCCCATGTTAACAAACCCAGAGCCCCTTATTGTCTTTCTAATGTCATATCTCCTTTGAGAGTGGGACCTCACTGATTTGAAAATAAGCCTATCAAAATCTTTTTATAAACAGCAGTAACTTACTGTCGGCTTCTTGTGTACATTAAATAAGCTAAAACAGCATGTTTAAGATAGCACTTTAGACTAACATAGATTGAACAAAGGAGAATCAGCACCATGCAGCTCAATCATATTCAGTGAAGTTCCTTTTGCTAAAAATGCATATCCTTTAAGATGCGATGCAACTCAAGATAGCATGGGCATAAAATTCACGGAAAGAAAGCATTTGGAGTTTTTACACTATGATATATGTACATCCACCCTATAAAACAACTATGATTACTTCTATTCCCCATGCATTTTAGAATGGGGTGCATATAACACAATACTGTAAGACGAATAAATGTTTTTCTTAACATAAGTTTAAGTCTAGTGGCACATTTTCACTTCAGAATAAGCCTTAAGTCCTACTCAGTACTGTTCCTATCTTCCTGTTGTCCACCAGTACAAGTCTGGATTATGTTTAGTGATACTTTAAGCTTGGGCTAGCAGGCCTGTGTGGATTACAGCCCTAATACCTCTGAAAGACTGAATATTTTTGAAACCAGTAACTAGTTGAAGAGGTAACTGAAGCAGACACTGAAGACAAAAGTAAAGTTAATTAGAAGTACTAGCAAATGTGAAAAAACACTCCACCCCCAAACAATTCTCAATAGCCAACTTATCCATCCACAGCATTTCACCTTCCTTTGCTGTTTTGCACCAGTCTCGAATACACTGTAACATCACAAACTGCACTTGAATGCCAAACTGGATATAATTGCAATAGTTCACTTCCATATGACTGCATCTTAACCTAAACTCAAACACACTGTGATTCGCTCTGGACTCTAACTGCTACAGTTGCCTTTATCTGTGAAGGCCCAAACCATGACAGTAACATTCATGCTACTTGATAGCAATTCGAAGTTAACAAATCACTCCTAACTACTCAAGAATCTCCCATCTGTGACCTGTCTCATTAGAGCAGGGACGCACTATGAACATCACTAAGATGAAACTCAGACACCCAAAGATTGTTTATCTTCTTAACAGAAACCAAAATCTTAACACAAGGTTAATTAAATGAGACCACCATATTTGCACACTTCTCTGTCCAAACATTTCTTAATGTCCCTATCCCTCCATCACCATCCCCACCTTTCAGTTAGCCAACTTTAAAATAAAAGCATAACTATGTCTCTTCTCCAGCACTGAATCAAGAATGCTAATATTTTTTACACATGAAAAACAAGCCAATATTCAGTTGTTCATTTCAAACTGAATATACACACAGTGGTTCAGGTGGCCTACAGAGCATGCACATACACAAAGAAGAGAGGACTAGTATCACCAAATTCTGCATTTATTTTAGGCTCCTATATAGATGGATTAATATAATTACTTAAATAAGTAACAGATGAGTTTGCATGCAGGTTTATAAACTTAGGCCCCAATACCACCACTAGCAGAAAGTACAAAGGTATTGCAATATTCAGAGAAATTTCCTGTATCAGTATTTGCATAATCTAATGCTTCTCTCATTAAGTCATGATGTTGTTACTGGGTAGTGCACACAAAGAATTTTGAATGAGCAGGGCAGCAGGAAATTTTATGCAGTGACAACACTGAAAGGAACAAGAACACTTCTAATCCATTATTTACAGATTTAAAGGGCACTTAGCTCTTTTACTGCCTTTGATTAAATAGGAAATGAGTTAACATTTCAAGTGTGACTTATAAAAAATAGTATTTATGAACTAGTAAACCTAGACATCTATTCCCTTTCTTATCTAGACAATTCAGGGAACTATACTGCTTACACTGTTACAACAGTAAATACATTATCAACTCCTGCACACACTACTCATGAATTTCCCAAATCCAAGATCTAACATCTGAGCAGCTACCAATCTGGCCTTTATAACTGCTTCAAATATCAGTATTTGATGTTAAGACTATATTCCTTGGACAAATTTTAATTTATCCTTCATGTAAAGGATGAAGGAGTATTTAAATGATCCACCATGGCTACACACAAACTAAAATCACAAGAAGACACTGATTTCTATGCCAATAATAGCTTCATCATCTTTTCAACTGTTGATTTTAAGAAGCTATTTACTTGAATCCAATAGTTCTAATACATTGTCCCTTCACTACTATTAATGCAAATTAGAATATTGTAATTTTGAGAAACTAGAATACCAACAGGGTTTATACTGGTCTACAAGAAGTCTAAAATTAAATATGGAAAACCTTTATGACAAGCACCTTTCAAATATTTGATTAGTATAGCAGATTTTTCTCCTTTGAAATTATTGATCAGAAACTATTTAGACTCTCTTCTTTCCGATGCAAAGTTGTTTTTGTTTTTTTCTTCTGCATGTCTCCAGCTGAAGATTTAAGTTTCATACTTTGAGATATTCCAAAAGAGGCTTGTATCCTAAAAAGAATTGCACAGATTTTTTGCACTTAGCTGAAGTAAGTGCTGAAATCAACAGGATTCTATATATTATCATTAGGGAACACTGACTGAGGTTCCTTTAAAGTTGCAGTCTAAAGTTCTCCCAGTGCACCAGAATTTCTGACAGCCATTTTGTCAAGAGAACCCCCAAAAAAGTGACTAATAATGTGTTTATTATGAAAGTTTCTGTTACTTGCTATAAAAACTACAGCACTAGGACTTCTAAATGGCATATATCAAAAAACTAAGGTCTTCGGTTTCAAGTGTGTTATTTACCCTCCTAAAACAACTTGCTATTTTGAGCAACTTTTTTTAAAATCCATGGATTAGTCCTGTGGAAAGAATATTTTTTTTTTTGGTAGATTTATAAGACTCACCTATGTATTAACTGCATAGATAAACATCCATTTGTATTCTCTATTATCCTAGTTTCTACTGAAACAAGAATTTTGTTATTCTATAAACTGTTACTTTGAATACTGGTAATAATCTTAAAAGACTTGTTGCAATAATAAATCTTTTATTATCTTCCCCTGCCGCTACCATCTCTTTTTCAAATATACTGGAGTGAAACATACATTTTGTAGCACTCCATAAACAAGTGACTAGTGACCTGCCAAATCTGCTTCATGAAGGTAAGCTCCCTTTTAGACATTTTAAGTGACTCCTGTGTTTTCTGCTCAAAATATTAAATTCATTCTTATGAAATGACTGCTTTAACACTGACTGCTGTGTCTCTTCACTTTCAGATGTGGTAAATACACAAACCATTTATAGGATGCAGAGTCTTTTACTGATATGCAAATGGAATAACATCTTGCACTTGCAATAACAAAGGAAAAAGCCTCTTTCAAACAGTTTTTCCATTTTCTCAAGAACACATTTAGGATTAACTATGAAAACAGTTTTGAACTTGAACTTTATTCCAATTATACATTTTTATATTGCAATTCAAAAGGAAATTTCAAATGAGTTTTTCAGGTTCTTAAGTCTATAGACCACCTCAGCTCCATAATAAAAGGAATAATAATTTTTAAAAATTAATCTCCACTTCAAAATTGTAGATATATGTATCTCAGTTTATCATTCACTTAAAGATTGTTTATTTACTTACAAAAAAAAAATCCTCTATGCTATTTAGAATCTCCTTCATACCCCATGATGACCCAGTTTCAAATTTCACTATAATTGTCAAGTAAAACATAAACATACTGTGAGCACCTAATCTTAAAAGAACAAGAAGACAAGCTAAGTTTAATCCTCTCCTTTAACTATTATATACTGGAGTAAATGAAAATTAATGTACTTTATGTCCCTTTCCAGGAAAGAATAGATTGGGAGACCTCCCTGTATATTCCTGAAACTATCGGGTATGCAATTTTGATTAGCTAGTTAACAGTAGCACACTTCTGCATTTGTTTGTTAATAACCCCTCATATATTTGCTTTATTCTTAACTAAGACTTAGGAGTCAAGGAAGTTCTTTATTACAGATTTATGAAACAAATAATGTAGATTCAAACATGGACTTCAAGGTGCTACTCCAGTAAAAGCCAAAAATGTGAAGATGCTCCTGATTTTACCTGGTTTTTGCCAAATCAAGTAATTTGATTTCAGAAAAAGCAAGATAATAGATGCTACCAATTACTTTTTAACACTGATAGACAATTTGGATGCACAGAGAGTGCAAAGATTTAAGTCAGTATGTCTATACAAGATGTACAGTTACAGCCTCCTGAGCTCCACTATAAGACCTGCTCCTGGTCTTAGATATCTAAGTAGGAAATCTTTTTAAAAGGTGCCTGGCCCCAAAAGCACCTTCTCTACTTTCTGAGAGACATTAATTATAACATTGCTTCAGTGGAATGAGACAGTCCCCTGTATTTTCTGGTGCTTCAGCTCTTCCCTTACCATCCCGTCTCCCGTAGTTTGGGTTGGTGTAATATTAACCTATCTTAAAAAGGATTCTGTCCTCCCACACTGACATAGGGGGAGACAAAGACTTGGGGAGCAAATCCCATCTTCCCTGAAGCTGAAGAAGGGCCCGGGGGTGGGAGACGGTAACTCGCTGGTGGTGTTGACTGCAAGTGGCCATTTTAATTTAAAGGCCTCGGGACCTGATGCTGCCGCTGATTCTCCTCCTCCGTGGCGCCCGGCTCCACCTTCCCACCCTCATACAACTGGGAATACAGGGAGACCCTTACCAGGAGGATAAGAAAACACACCCGCGGGCGGGACAAACAAGCAGAAGGGTCCCAAGCACAACCATCCCGGAGGAGCAGGTTGCAGAAGAGGACCCCACACGGGGTGGGGAATGGGAGCAGTCCCGAGAACTCTCCCCCGAGGGAGCGGAGAGATCCCGGTCAGGGACACAGGACCGGAGGCGAAGGGGGGAGAGGTGGCTCCGGGCCCGGACAGCGGGAGGGGTGGGGCAAGGCAGGGAGGGGAGGGGTCGCGGCGGTTACCTATACTGGGCAGCAGCCCCGCTATGGGTGAAACCAAAGTAGTTGCCGGTGGCCATTTTGGCATCTTCTCCCAGCCGGCTGGGCACTGTGGCGACGATAACCAAGAGGCAGCGGCGGCGGTAGTCGGGGCCATGACAGGAGGCCCGGCAGGCGGAGGGAAGAGGAGGAGGCGGAATGGGGGGAGGGGAAGGAAGAGAAGGGGACAGACAAACAAGAGACAGAAAAAGCGCGCGAGCGCCAGGTCATACACGGCACCTCAGGATCCCCCTCCCCGTTCCCCCGCCCTGCACGCGGGCCGCATCCCCTCCCCCTCACCGCCGCCCCCCCACGCGCACGGACACACATAAACACCGAGCGCCGTTACTTACCATAGGTGAACGAAACTACCGGACATATAGGAATCATGAGTCCAAGCTGGCAGCAACAACGGCGGCTGAACTCTCAATTCTCACCCTCACTCACTCACTCACTCACCCCTCCCCCTCCCCCCCCCCTCCCCTCCTCCTCCTCAACGCCGCGCTCACTCCCTTCACCTACGGCGACAACGGCAGAGTGCAGTCGAGCCAAAGCCGTGCGCACACGCGAGATGTTTGAGGGGCCGCTGGGAGTTGTAGTCTGGCCCATGACTATACACCCCCTCCCCCCCCCCGCCCGCAGAAGAACGCGCTTAGTGCTACAGGAGCCGCCGCCACGCTTGAGGCGCGAATCCTCATGTGCGCATGCGCGGGATGTGCAAAGGCTTTTGGGAGCTGTAGTCCCTTTCCATGAGGCCTAGCGCGAGGGAGAGCTGCTCTCAGAGGAGTGTTGCACGTACCGCTCGCCTGCTCCCTTCCTCCCTCCCTCCCTCCCTCCGTTATCCCGTGTTCTGCACCTACAGTCACACTGCACCTGTACCCGTGGTCTCATATTGCAAAGATAGGGTTAGTTTCTCATTCTTGCCTGCAAAGGCACAACACACCGCAGTAGGTAGCTCAAGTAATAGAAATCTAGGTGAAACAGGTCACCACTGCCCTTGCCACATATTGGTGTTTGTCCCCATGCATGTACTGCATGTGTCAGTATTTACCAGCTTTCGCACACAAGCACATTGTCAGCTGAAGACTGACATATGCAACAGGTAGCTAGTTAGCACTCGTGCAAGGCCACAGAGCTAGTGCACATGTGCAGAGTTCACAGCAAGGCCTGGGACTTGTTTAACCTTGCAACAAGTTTTAGATTCACCTGGGCCCTGGGGTGCACCACCACAACCACATATGAGAAGAGCAACATAGCTATTGTCCAGCTAAAGCCATGTGCACAGTCTGACCTGTCCCCAAGGTGCCACAGCTGACGCACATCCACAAAAAAAATGTGCAATAGTTCCCATGTGCTTATTGTACATGTGAGGTAAAGCCTCATCCATACAGGGCCCGTTTATCTGAAGTTTCTAGGAACCAGCGGTCCATCAGATTGCTTGTAAAAACTGTTGGGCAGTATATTACAGTCACTGCAGTAAGTGCTCCCGTTCAAAGTGACTGAATTTGCATCTGTTCCCCATAACCCTGTGTTACCGTAAGTCGGCAAAAAGATAACTCTCTAAGAGTCAGTTTGGAGTTTTAGAAAGCAGGCATTCTTTATTGCAGCGCTGGGCGCACAGGGGATCGCTCCACCTAGTGTGCGCACCCACTTGCTCAACTACAAAGATTATACGCAATCAGAATATACATATTCATTAGATTTCCAAGAAATTATTAACATATTCATACTATTTCCATAACTCATTAATATATGTAAATGTCCTTGACACATGCGCATTTATGTCTATTGGTGGTCTTCCAGGGCTCTCTGGTGGTCGTCGATAGTCTTCCTCACTGTGTCCGCTGATTGAACTCTGTCTTCGCGCATGCTCAGTTTGCTTTTGGCCTAATTAGACGACACTTAATTACACAAAACTAGCTCATTCTAGCATATACTCCTTATCTATTCTATTCAAGGCTATTGTGTCTCAAAACTTCCTTTTATCTACCCAAGCATAGCACCTATTTGACCTATCTGCTCGTAAAACATCCCAGAATTTGGCTGTATTGCTCTAGGGAGGGAACCATATGTGCTTCAGCTTGGTATCACCTGTTCCACTTTCCCTCTGAGCAGCAGATGCTTCTCAAAGCTCTGAACAAAGCAAAACTTAAATACTTAAATACTTGCATCTCATTTGTGTACTTTGTCCTCACTATGATATGCACTTTTCTAATCGTCTAAATTAATCAAGACTCATAAAACACTCGCTTCTGGATTAATTCAAAAGTGATCCTTTTAGAAGTATTTGTTTTCCATAAGCCATACCTATTCAAAACATCCCTGCTTGGGATCTCCCACAGTCCTCATAAAAGCACGTGTTTCCCTTATCCCACAATACCAGCAATCATATTAGGCAGTAAGACTTCAACGAAGATATTTTTGTTCATAAAACAAATGAGACTGGAAAGTAATTTAGCATCTAAAGCTTACATTATTGCAGCTTGTATTGGGTTTATGTGGCAAGGTTTTGGGGGGGGGGGGGCTGCAAGGGTGGCTTCTGTGAGAAGATGCCAGAAGCTTCCCCCATGTCCAACAGTCAGCGCCAGCCGGCTCCAAGATGGACCCACCAATAGACAAGGCTGAGCCAATCAGCGACGGTGGTAGTGCCTCTGTGATAACATATTTAAGAAGGGGTAAAAACTGCTGCGCAACAGCAGCTGGGGAAGAGAGGAGTGAGAATATGCAAGAGAAACAACTCTGCAGACACCAAGGTCAGTGAAGAAGGAGGGGGAGGAGGTGCTCCAGGCACCAGAGCAGAGATTCCCCTGCAGTCCATGGTGAAGACCATGGTGAAGCAGGCTGTCCCCCTGCAGCCCATGGAGGTCCACGGTGGAGCAGATATCCACCTGCAGCCTGTGGAGGACCCCACACTGGAGCAGGGGAATGTGCCTGAAGGACCTGTGACCCTGTGGAGAGCCCATGTTGGAGCAGTTCGTGGAGAACTGCAGCCTGTGGGAAGGACCCACATTGGAGCAGTTCGTGGAGGAATTTCTCCTGTGGGAGGGACCCCATGCTGGAGCAGGGGAAGAGCATGAGGAAGGAGCAGCAGAGACAACGCGTGATGAACTGACCACAACCCCCATTCCCCATCCCCCTGCGCTGCTCGGGGGAGGGGGGCAGAGGGAGGAGGTAGAGAAATCAGGAGTGAAGCTGAGCCCAGGAAGAAGGGAGGGGTGGGGGGAAGGCATTTTTAGATTTGTTCTTATTTCTCATTACCTTACTCTATTGTTATTTGGTAATGTATTAAAATAATTTCCCCGAGTTGAGTCTGTTTTGCCTGTCACAGTAATTGCTTAATGATCTTCCTGTCCTTATCTCAACAGCCTTTTCTCATATTTTCTCTCCCCTGTCCAGCTGTGGAGGGAGAGTGATAGAGCAGCTTGGTGGGCACCTGGCAGCCAACCAAGGTCAAACCCACCACACAGCTGCATATGAAGTACAGCAACTTAAGATGCCAAATATCCTTGCCAATTCACCAAACATGATTTATTGGTCATTATTATTAGCTTTGCATAGGAACTAAATAGTACTGTACCTCTTGTTCCTTCTTATCCGGTTGCAGATGCACTTCACTTGTAAGAGAGAAGCAGCAATATATTTATTGATATAAAACAATGATTTAACAAAGTTTGATAGTAAATGCAACAGTGGTTTAACAAGATTCGATGGCAAGGTACACTTGGTTATTTACTGCATAGAGAACAGTCAGACAAAACTGTCAAGGAGACTCTCCCTCTTCAGAGAGGACCCCCTTGCTTCCTAAACTCCTTCTCAGAGAGGAGTCTAGGTGTGGCTGGATCCAATCCTAGTCCCAGACTTGGTCAATGGTTTATGTCTAAAGGATTATATATGCACAATCAATCCTTTATATCACTTAGATAAGAATTCAAAGTTTAGAATGCCATTAATCACTTACTGAGAATCTGTTGCAGCAAGGAATCTTTGAATCTTGAGAAGTAACCTTGAGAGGCATCCCTACTCAAGGGGAGATCCTGGTGTGCAGCCTGCTGCTATTCAGGAGAGCTCCAAAGGCTCTCCAGCTGTTCACTATTTATGGAGGTAAGATGATTGACTTATAGTCATATTTGCATATCAACCACAGTACCAGTATTGTGGTTAGGTGGGTGCATTGCTCAAGTTAGCCCTTGGCTATTGTGTTGTTATCTGTCTCCCCGAAACCACGTTGAGCCGGATGCAGTGATCATGACTAGATGCACCCAATATGACCACCACGGGTAGTTATTGCTTGGGCAGGGTTATGGGAGATAAAGGTCAGGCTGGGGGCAGGGGGGAAAGCACATCATCACACTCCACCCCGTGACTATAATAAATTAATCTTTTTCTCACAGTGTGGTGGTAGGGTCACCTCTTGCCTCTGTGCCACAAACAGTACATTGATAATTTATATGCTTACAGGTAAGTAGATAGTGAAGTATTGCTATTGGTTATGTATTAGCTTGTATGTTTTGGGTGGTTGGAGTTGGGTTATTTGTTTTATCGTGTACCAAACCTTTATACACAATATCATTATAAGCAGTAGACAAATTAATGTTAGAGTGCCGCCGTCGCTGAGATCTGTGAGTCATGCAGGACCGGAACGACAGAACACACCGATGCGATGCACAGTCGAACATTTATTTCCGCTACAAGCCCGATTTTATAGACAGATCAGTTTAGTTTGCGCAACTAGCTAAATGTTAATTGGCTAATTCCCCCGGGCACGAGCTGTCCATGCGACCCGTCTTTGTCTTCTATTGGTTCCTTTTGATGTTGCCTTTATGTTGCAAACATCTTGGAATGTCCCGTTATCATTCCGTCCTTGATGGTTACTCCAACTTCTTGGCTCCTTTTCCAGCTGCCAGCTGTCTCTTCTTGTGTCCTTCCCAGCCTCGGTACCTGAGATAAAGGTGCAGCCTAAAACTATCTAATGCCTTGCAATCTCATGAGAAGTAGAGGCTTACACATTCTGTTTAGACAAAGAGGTAGTTATCATGTTTATACTGATACTCTGTAGCTTCTAAAGATCAAGGGCAAAGAGGGCTATAGTGTTCAGGCACAGCTGCTACTCTGAGCAATTTAAGGTGATGTCAGAGGCATTGCAGTTTCTTTGGCCTACAATGTTAAAAGTTTCATGTTCTATTAAAAGCTTGAAAGCTCGGTTAGTCAGGACCCGGCATCTCCCCCTCTTTTATTCATTTATGGCACAACTGTAAGCGGTTGTTCTACTATGGCAATCAATGGCGTTTGATTAAAAAAGACTCGCCTCACTAGTCGTTCTATCATTTGTTGTAGGCATTGCAATAGGCAGGGTAGAAAAACCAAAATAATGACAATGATTAGTAAGATCAATAAGCCGGTTTTAACTAGCGAAGCAAGCCAGCCCGTGATGCCCCAAGACTTAAACAGCGAGTCTAGCCATGATGCATTGTCTGTGGATACTGCATGTAAGACATGCGCATGTTCCCATATTTTCTGCACACTAGACAAAACAATCCCTGACTGGTCGACAAATGCACAGCAAGAAGCGTTAATAAGGGTACAGACACCTCCTGCTTGAGCAGTGAGGAGGTCCAGAGCCTCACGGTTCTGCCAAACTGTTTCTCTTAGTGATTGAACTTCAATTTGTAATCCGGTGATGGCTGTTGCAGTGGCATTAGCAATAAACTCCATTTCAGCAGAGATATTGACTATGGCACGCTCTAACTGCTGGACACCTAGCGAGGGGAAAAGTGCCCGTACAAAACTATGAAAACCAGTGCTATAGGTAACCAAGGGGTTCGCATACCTCTTATAGCGAGTCTGAGCCCAAACTCCTCTTAAAATACCACGCAGGTCACTGTGGTTGAATATTTGTAGGTTGGGCATTAACATGCCCAACGTACAGTGCCCAGTCCAGTTCCCGGGAAGCTGTTTTTTGGCATAGCCATCGCCACATAACCACCATAAACCTGCTGGTAAATCACATGTGGCATTAATCTGGAGTGACCGGTTGACACCGCTTCGGGCGTAAAGGAAATCACTCCACTGTTGCACATTCTCACCCTTGGTACTATTTGCAGGCCCTGCTGTGATTGGGTCATACTTTCCATATTTTAGCTTCAGTGAAGTCCAATTACCTACAGAAGTATTAAACTTTCCGTAATAGGGAGCAGTGGCTTCATTCCACGATACAGCAGGATTGCCTTGGGTGTAGTTGATAAAAACAACAGTATTATTCAATAGCTGTAACGTGAAAGGATGGTGCACAATGGGACTGGACAGGTTTCGGCATCGATAGCTCGTGCTTAACATGGAATATGGGTTGTACTGACTCCAATTCGTAATCGGGATTCCTAGAAGCGGGTTATTAAACTGATCAGACATCCCACAAACCCAACATGACTTTAACTTGGTCACATTGACAGCCTTCTGTACTAACGCGACAAACGAATTCCCTGTAAATGCGGCAAGCCCTATAGTAGCAAGAGCACAGAGCAGGACTACCCAACTACGCCACATGGCGACACTAATGTAGCGAGAGCAGCACCTAGCAAGGCGTTGCTGATAAGCTTTAGTTGCTTCCCACACGTTACCCATATCCACGATCGACACACAAGGCCATGCACCCTACAGGCACGGCTATACTTCTGTTGTTCGGTTTCTGACACCCCAGAGCGCTGTAAGCGTGTCAAGATCGTTCTGGGATCAGGTGGTTAAAGGGCTCCTAAGGTTTCACTACTTGGGTGGATCTTCCTGAGGAGTGGGATCAATAGGCGCTGGACTCGGCGTTGCCTCCGCTGTTCCGGACTGTTCATTTGATATAAACGGCTTTACCCATTTCACTGGAACCCACTTGGGCTTTTCCCCATCTGCAGAGACACAAGCATATCCCCGCCCCCAAGTTAACAATTCGTAAGGACCCTCCCAGGTACTGGTTTGAGGATGGAATACTTGCACTTGCACCCCAGATTGACCCTCTTCGGGGCATTTATGATGTCGCAGGATGGGAGGGTCTTGCTGACCGCCCCTAACATTCAACCAGTTTAGCACAAAAAGCGTAAGATCTAAGACTTCATGAGGCGACTTACTCCCTATTAACCCTCCGTTCTCCCCCTGTTTCATTAAAATTGTGAGCTGGCGTTTTAATATTTGATGCGCTCGCTCGACTATAGCTTGTCCTGTGCTGTTATAGGGAATACCAAAAGTATGCTCTACACCCCATGCTGTGAGAAATCGAGCTACGGCCATCGCATGATACGCGGGGCCATTGTCTGTTTTGATTACATCGGGAACGCCAAGAATGGCAAACGCTCTGGTCCAATGTTGAATTATTGCTTTCGAGGATGTGGAGGTAGCGGCAGTGGCCCACAGCACCGCGGAGCAAGTATCCACAGAAACGTGCAAAAACCGTAGCCGTCCAAATGGCGCAAATTCAGTCACATCTGTCTGCCACAATTGTCGGGGAGTCAGGCCTCGTGGGTTAACCCCCCCCTCCTGTAAGGGGGTAATTCGTGCACAGTCGGGGCAGGCAGCAACTATTGCTCGGGCATCAGTCTTTGAAAGCTGGAATTGCCGGCACAGAGCCGCTGCTGATTGATGGAAGAATCCATGTGACTGACGAGCCTTCTGTAACTGTGCCGTGGCGACGAGTTGGTCAGCAAGCGCATTCCCTTCCGCGAGACCCCCAGGGAGTAGCTGATGGCTCCTTACATGGGTCACAAAGAGGGGCGCCTGCCTTTGAGCAAGAAGGTTCCAAAGCTGGAATACAATTTCAAACAATTTCTGGTTCATAATTCTTCCTAAAAAGGAGTTGGGTAAGCGACGAAGCAGCCCGACAGCATACAACGAATCTGAAACAATGTTGAGAGGTTCATTGTCCCACCGGCGAAGGACTTCTGCGATAGCCACTAATTCCAATACTTGCACTGAGCCGGTTGCGAGAATGATGTGTGACTCCCAGTGTCCATCAGCATTACGCCACACGTACCCAGATTTTCCTGTCTTTCCGCTGGCATCAGTGAATACAGTTAATGCATCAAGCGGCTGCTGTGCGATTATCTGTTTTGGTGTAAAATTTAGACAGGACTTAAACATAGGGTGAGACGGGTAATGGTTATCTATAGTCCAGGGCTGACTCAAGACCAGGAGTGCGAATTCATCGCTACACTGGCATTCCATTTCCACGTGTTCCAGGGACATGGGCAGAATTAGTTCAGATGGTGGTCGCCCCATAAGCGTAATTGCTCGCAACCTTCCTTTATTTATAATGTGGCTGTAGGCTTCCAGTCGAGTGGTAACTGTCCGAGGGTAATGACTAGGGCTAAATATCCATTCCAATATGCTCAGCGGGTTATTTTTACTCGTGACCCACTGGGCTAGCAGGCCTATTAGTTCACTTCCGTGATCACAGATAAACAGCTTTACTGGCGCCTCTGGGATAAGTCGAGAAGCCACATTCCGACCAATCTTCTCCTCGATTACTTTTAGCGCCCTTTTGGCATCGTCTGTTAATTGTCGCGGCTCTTGGGGGTTGCGGCCATTGTGCAGTAACGCAAACAACGGCTGCATGTCTTCGTTCGTAATGCCACACAAAGTACGCACCCACTGGATATCCCCGACCAATTTTTGAACATCATTCAATGTTTTAATTGACGTTCGAATGTGTAACTTCTGGGGGCGAATAACAGTTTCTGTGAGCTTCAATCCTAAATATTGCCAGGGACATTGGCGCTGGATTTTTTCTGGAGCGATAACCAAGCCCCACTGTTCCAACTGGGTTTTTAACTCTTCTATACTCGCCGATGTGATCCCTTGAGGCCTTGCCATTAGAATATCATCCATATAATGGTATATCAAATACTCAGGGTGCTTTTGCCGAAAGGGCTATAAGGCCAGGTCAACGTACCATTGACAAATTGTCGGGGAATTTTTCATTCCCTGTGGTAAAACCGTCCACTGGTACCTCTGAGCAGGGGCCATACGATTTTGCGACGGGATGGTAAAGGCAAACTTGTCGCAGTCGTCTTTGTGCAGAGGTATGGTAAAAAAACAGTCCTTTAAGTCTATTACCACCACCTGCCAACCGGCGGGTATCATGGTTGGTGAAGGCAAGCCTGGTTGTAAGGCACCCATTTCTTGTAGCACTGCGTTTACGGCCCTTAGATCTTGCAATAACCGCCACTTCCCTGATTTCTTTTGGATGGTAAAAACTGGAGTATTCCACGGGCTCGTAGAGGGGACCAAGTGTCCAAGTTGCACCTGTTCACTGACGAGATGTTGTAGCTGTACGAGCTTATCTTCTGGCAGCGGCCATTGATCCACCCAGACCGGGGTTGAGGTCAGCCACGTTAGCTTCACGGTCGGTCGAGGCGTGCTCGTGTCAATGGCCGCCACTAAAAAGGCGTCTGTAGAGTGCAGCCCCATTGTCCCAGGACATCTCTTCCCAATAAGCAAATATCCCCGGGTAGGACAAACGGATGCACTAAGGCCACCAGCCCACCCTCCGTGTCCTGAAATCGGATCATGGCTCGGCTTTTCAAAGTGGGCACCGCACCCCCTACTCCCATTATTGCCCCGGAGAGAGGTTCAACAGGCCATGGAGTGGGCCAGAATCGCTGGCCTATAATTGTTACATCGGCCCCTGTATCCAACAAAAAAGGCATGGGGCCTGCTGTAGTTCCATCTGGACCCTTAAGGATTACCCGACGCTCTGGTCGCCTTTTCTCAATTGACTCCACAAAGGCTATCTGAGTTTCTCCCGTGGAACCAAAGCTCTGATTCCCACGTTCCTTCTTACTAGCAATAGGCACAGCCGCGCGGAATGGCACTAGCTGAGCTATTTTTGTCCCCCTTTTTATTGTAATGGGGGGTGCTAGTGCTCTGACCATTATTCTGATAGGACCAGTATAGTCAGCGTCAATGACGCCAGGCAATACAAAAAGACCTTGACAAGAGGCAGAGGACCGGCCGATCAATAAGGCGCTAAGGTTGTCTCCCAGCGGCCCCGATTCCACTGAGGGAACAACCTTTACTTGATCGTCCTCAAAAGTAACGTCTATTCCCACGGCCAGATCAACTCCGGCTGACCCTCGTGTCCCGGCAAGCAGCCGTTTGAGGCAACCATCACTTTGGGGTATTTCGCTGTCCCCGCGCCCCCCATCTGGGCGCTGGTCCGGGAGTTTCCCGGCAGGGGAGTGCCGTCTCTTCTAAACCGTGACCTGCATTCATTTGCTTTATGCCCAAATTTATCACATCGATCGCACGTTCCTGCAAATCCATCTCTACTGCCTGCTTCCACTCTTTTACGATTGGGACAATTCCGTTTGAAATGTCCATCCTGTCCACAGGCAAAACAACGTGTGCGGGACTTAGGACCCCTATCCCTTCTTCCCTGCTGCAGGGCAGGTCTCAAGGCCGCCGCTAGCGCACTTGCATGAATACGAGCCCGTTCTTTTTCCTCCTGCATTCTCGGTATCTTTGAACAGGCTTCTACATAGCGGGTAAGACTGGATCCCGCAGGCAAGGAAGCAATTATTTGCTGACATTGGGAATTAGCATTTTGTAACGCAAGATCTTTACAAACTGCCTTTTTGGCCTCCGGGGTAAGGGTTGGCGCAGCATCTATAGAGGCCTTTAGCCGATCAATGAACGGCATATACGGTTCCCCTACGCCCTGCTTCACCTGAGAGTATGGGGGAACCGGCGTTCCTAAATTTGGTAGCTCCTCCAAAGCGGCGAGGGCCAGCGCCTGTGTTTGTTGCGTCACCCTGGGGTCTAATGCCGCCTGCGTGGCCCCATCTGCATACTGCCCACTGCCAGTCAGCATGTCCAAGGTGGCAAAGCGCAGTGGGTCTCCCGGCGGCCGGTTAACATTGTCTAGCATAGCAACTTCCAACTTGTCCTTCCATTTCTCCCTCCACAGCATATACATCGTGGGTGATAAAACCAATTCAAGTAGAGTTTTGATATCAATGGGCAACAACACCTGTCCCTTAAAGAAGGACCATAGCAGCTGCCTAGTGGCCTTATTATCCAACCCATATTGCTGTACCGACCGCTGCAAATTACTGATAATCTTCCAATCAAATGGAGCCCACTGCCGCTGTTCTCCTTGGACCATTACTGGCCATGCTTGTAGGGACGACGGTAGCATTGTCCCCTCTATTCGGGCATTCTCAATAATGCCCCTCCATCGCATCCCTGGACTAAAAGCAGGGTCCTTTGCTGGAGGGGAGGGAGGCGGGGGTGGTATATCGAACGAACCGGTGTTCCCGTCCTCCCCCCTCTCCGCGTTTTTGGACTGATATTCCGCAGTCCGCCACTCTATTCCCCGTTTCCACGCCGCTTTTTCCTCCTCCCCCACTCCACTACCAAACCGGCCCGCAAGTACTCATCCGCATCCTGCAAAGACATTTCCCCATCCTCCAACATGCGGCGGATCCAGTTACGCTGCTTATGCTCAGAAACCCCCGCCTCCCTCAAAGGCTCCTCAGCAGACCTTGCTTTCGGCGCCTCCGCTTCATTAAGCGCGACCTTTTCACTCCCCCCCACTCCATCAGAAACATCCCCAAACACCGCCCGCTCCAAAGTTTTAATTCCAGTAACTATGGACTGTTGTGCTCGCTTATAAGTGTCCTTCACCACGGCGTTTATCGAGCCTCGGTCTAGTCGTTTCATTTCCTCTAGTAGCCCCAGCATTAACTCTTCCTGTCCTTGCAGCATCTGTCGCAGGTCACTCGCTGGGCAAGTGTTGTCAGCACTGTCGTACTCCATGGGCTCGTCGCACACCGGGTCCGTGGTGTTTTTATACTCTGGGTTTGCTGGTGCCGCAGGAGTCACGGGCTGCGGAGCCGCAGGGACACATGGTCCGAGGGGAACGCGATTGATTTCGTCTTCCTCTTCCCAAAGCCCTTCTTCCTTTCGTTGCGCTGGCCAGGCAGTTAAATCCTCCTCTCCGCTCGTCTCTGCCGAGAGGGAGGCTCTGGCAGCCAATGCGATGGCTGCTTCCCCTCTCAGGGTAGCCACCATAGTTTTGACTCGCCGGTATATGGGAGCTAAGTGTTTAGCGTCCTTATTGCCCGTTTGCACCGACTCCCATAACTCCATGCCCACCTTCTTCCAAACTTCAATATCATATAGCTGGCTAGGGGTTTTTAGAAGCCCACGACGCCGACACCACAGTAACAATGTCTCTATCTCGGCTGCAGTGAGGTCTTCTCCCAGCCTTTTTGCCACCCGCAGCAAACTTTGTACCGCTGCTTTTTCAACCGCCGATACGGCGGAACCCATACTGCCACAGTCCCTTAATTTCCAAGGGGCGGATCCGCTCCTGCCTCTCTCGGGCAGCCCGGCTTACCTCAACGCCGGCCGGCAGTATCCCTGCTTTCTTCGGCACGTAGGCGAATCACGTCGGGGTCACCAATTGCCGCCGTCGCCGAGATCTGTGAGTCATGCAGGACCGGAACGACAGAACACACCGATGCGATGCACAGTCGAACATTTATTTCCGCTACAAGCCCGATTTTATAGACAGATCAGCTTAGTTTGCGCAACTAGCTAAATGTTAATTGGCTAATTCCCTCGGGCACGAGCTGTCCATGCGACCCGTCTTTGTCTTCTATTGGTTCCTTTTGATGTTGCCTTTATGTTGCAAACATCTTGGAATGTCCCGTTATCATTCCGTCCTTGATGGTTACTCCAACTTCTTGGCTCCTTTTCCAGCTGCCAGCTGTCTCTTCTTGTGTCCTTCCCAGCCTCGGTACCCGAGATAAAGGTGCAGCCTAAAACTATCTAATGCCTTGCAATCTCATGAGAAGTAGAGGCTTACACATTCTGTTTAGACAAAGAGGTAGTTATCATGTTTATACTGATACTCTGTAGCTTCTAAAGATCAAGGGCAAAGAGGGCTATAGTGTTCAGGCACAGCTGCTACTCTGAGCAATTTAAGGTGATGTCAGAGGCATTGCAGTTTCTTTGGCCTACAATGTTAAAAGTTTCATGTTCTATTAAAAGCTTGAAAGCTCGGTTAGTCAGGACCCGGCATTAGAGTTAGTAAAATCACAACTGGGTGAAGCATACAATTAAACACTCCCATTGCTGTTGATGACCATCTAAGAAGAGTTTCCCACCAGTGGTGTTCTCCATCCTTCTTCACTCTTTCTAAGACACGGTGTATCTCTTCTGTATCATAATGAATGGTGATTAGAGTTTTGTGTCCATTGTTTCAGACTCGTTCTAGCAGTTGACGCAGGTCATTGTGTCGTAGTAGTTTCTTCAGCAATGTAAGATTCTGATGGGGACAGGTGATAAATCTTGACTCAATGTATAATTAGATTGTAACAATTGAAAAGACGTAACAGGAGCTGAATAATTAAAGTTGCATCCCATAATTTTAGCAAAGTTGCAAACACAAATATTTGAGTGATTACTTGTATCTACAGTAATGTTATCTACGAATACAAAATCACAAAGGGTTCTCATACAAACACATCCTTTTCCAATATGTACAAGTAGTTTCAGGGATTTCATCAGGATGTATTTGAAAATGACAAACATTTTGTTCAGTGTCAAGACAAATGTCTTGAGCTTTGATGGTGTTACTCTCACAAATAAATCCTTGTTGTTCCCATACAACGCATGCGTTAACATCAACAGCCTGCCATTTGTTCCCATTTTGTTGGGCCCACACTCTATGTTCTAATGGATAGAGTATAGCTCCATTGTGATTTAATCCTAATGCAATGGTTTGGTATATGGTGTATACTGAAGCATTGTGTATTGTTAAGACAAAAGCTGTGGCCTTATTGTTGATGGGGTCATAAGTAAAACTGACTAAGTACCACCAAGATCGGAATTCTTTCTCAAATTGAGTTGCATTATCCCAAATTACCTTTCAAATTTCAGTGGGTAAGGTGAACCTTCTCTTATAATTGCTGCTACCATAGGTTGTATCCACCACTGAGCTTGGATACAACTAAGAGCTAGAGAAACATTGTTTTGGGCTACACCAAGTGCATCCACAATCAATTGGTGGTCCCTTTTATTAATTCTTTCCCACTGAGGCAATCCATCAGATAAGAGCCATTGGTTAGTTCCCAATGCTGATAGAGAAGACCACAATGGGTGTAAGCAGCACTGTTAGGGTTTGAAATAGTAACATGAACACAGCATTTCCATTTGCCATCCTGCGAGGTGCTGTAAAAGAAAATAGAGACTTGTTTTGGCAGGGAGAGTCCAAACAGGTTACCCCATTAAAAAGAAGGAAAAATCCATTGTACACTAATTCTATTACTTGTTTGTCCATGTTAATATCTAATGCAACGGCCTTATATTGCCATTTACTGTTTACCCTTTTTGCTGAAGCATCTATAAACCAAATGTTTTCTGTTGGTGTACCCTCAGTGAGGGGCAGTGCATCCAAAATGGTAAAGGTTTAAAAGGTTGTTGTAATGCTAAAGGGTCTGTGTTTATGGGCATCTGCAATTTGGAAAACTTAGTGTATCCTTCAGTTAATTGCATATTTTCTGCAACTCCTGTTAGGTAGGCACACCATTTTCTGATAGTGGGTTTCTGTGCAACTCCTGCTGGGGAAGCAGTCCTCTTTAGGATTGCTTCCAGTAGATTAAATGGTCCTCTAGTTTGCACAGGGCCACTTTGGAACAGGTTATAATAAGCAGCGTGTTCAGCAAAACCCCATTTGGCTATAATAAGGTCGCAGGTCCCAGTGACTGGTATGTTCTTAATTCTTCAATTAGAGCTTTTACCACCTCGTTATGTTCTACTTTGCACTCCCAGGATTTGCTTTTCCATAAGAGTGAGTAAAATGGACGGGAAATGATAGAAAATCCAAGCACATGCTTCCTCCAGTATCCTAAAGTTCCCATTACTTGCTGTAACTCCTTCCTTGATTGGGGCATTTGCAGCTCTTCGATTTTTCTTAAGGTATCTGGAGGGATCACTGCACTGCCTGCTATCCAACAAGTACCTAAAAATTTTATTTCTTTATTTGGTCCCTGACATTTTCCAGGTGGAATCTCAATTTCTGCTTTATTTAGTGATTGCCACAATGCTGCTTCCCCCACCAACTCAGGGGAAGTTCCCCCAATCAGAATACAATCTATATATGAGCAACTGACATCAGCAACTGAAATCATCTGTCAGAGGAACCGATATCATCTACCTGGACTTGTGCGAAGCATTTGACACTGTCCTGCACGACACTGATAGAGAGAACTAACACTTAAGGGCTAATAGCAGGAGGAAACATGCTTAACGCAAAACATATATCTATAACCTTGTAGCCATTGCCTCACTTAACCCATATCTATAATTATAACCTTGGCCATCGTGTAAGACGTTTAATCAGGAACTAGCAGAGGGGAGTTGCAGAGAAGAACAGAACAGTCATGGCTGGCCTTGCTAAAGAAACTGGCTGGAACTGACCTTGCGGTTGTGGAGTCTGATAAAAGAGAGACTGAGCCTACGCAGGAATAGTCACTTGCGGTGATGAAGAAGAGTGGGTTTGCCTTCATCCTCTCGACCCTCAACGACCACCACCAGAAGAAACCGCGCATGCTCGGTGGGGAGGAGATCATGGAAATGGCTCATTTGCATACGAAGCAGGATAGATAGTTAATATGTATAGGCATATTGCGAAACCTTATGAATATGTAACACTTTGCTGCATAAATATGATACGAGCTGCCACGTTAGGTGCGCACAAATTTGGTGGGATGACCCCCCGTGCTGCCCAGCGCTGAATAAAAGCATACCTACTTTACAACCTTGCGGTTGTGGAGTCTGATTTCCGCACGTCAGTTTTGGCGAGCCAGCCAGGAGGTTCTCTGCTCAGCTGTGGGATCGACTGCGGAGTGGACGCCCCTAGGCGCGCCCCGAGTACTTTCCTCAGAGGAGCCTCCACTCCCAGCTGCTCACCGTGGGAGTAGACAACAACCTCCTGAAGCTGCGAGCAAACAGTATGTTTAATGAGGGGGCCAGTAAGTCATAGGGGACGCCCACGCGTAGCTGGGGCTGCTGGTAAAGCGCGCAGAGACCTCTGGCGTACAGTATAGTCCCCGTGTGGGAAGAGGGTACCCTGTATTGTAGTAAGGGGATTCGCTGACCGATAGAGCGGCCGCTAGTGATCTTGGGAGTAGATCGAGTGAATCCGAGGTTATCGCTGCATCCCGGCATCGGGAGCCAGAACGGACCTGCTAATGATTGTATAAGAAGCAGGTGAAGGGTAAGCGAGCCTCCGAGGTTATCGCTGCATCCCGGCATCGGGAGCCAGGACGGACCTGCTAATGACTGTTTGAGAAGCAGGAGAAGGGTAAGCGAGCCTCTCACAATTGTGATATGTCAGCTGAGTAATATTTGCAGCTGCTGGAGGGATACTAACTGGAGTGATAATTTCATGTCTCATTTGTAAATGCCCGGGTATTTTGTGTTAAAAGCACTTGTGTGTGTGTGTGTGTAAGACGCAGCGTCGTTGTAAAGTGAGGGGGAGTCCTGAGTTGCGGTTTCGTGACTCTCCGAGGAACTCAGAGATGGACAAAACATCTGACATTCTGTAAAAGTTTTTTCTGATATATGTAAGTTAGGCTGCTGTGGTGCTTAGTCGCTCTCCTATCAGGGGTTTGGCTAATCATCAAAGTGGCAGAACAGAGGAGGTCACTCCTTCGGTGGTTTGGGTTCGAACCTTGGGAATATTTAAACGGAGGAGGAGATTGGATAAGGAGGGGGGAGAGTCAGTTTTATTAAAAGGAGTATATGTAACACTGGGTGGACAAATAGTAGCCCTAGACTGGGAACAACCTGTCCCAGATACCCTTTTAAACCCCCATATTGTCAGACAGGTGGGGGTGATCCCTTGTTTTATATGTGGATTAACTTCGACTAACGGGCTGGGCAGGAATTGGCACTCGGCCTGGGTTTTGTTGAAGTGTAAGTCTTGTGGGAAAAAAGTGGTATTGTTTATCTAAGAGGCGAAAGGCGGAATGTTTTAAGTGTCTTCCCCAAATCCCTCATTTTTATGACTGGGAAAAGGCTCAACAGGAAGCCGAGATAGTAAAATTTGTATGTGGAAAGGAGAATCTAATCCCAGAGATCTGGAACGTGTGGGAGGAGGACTGAGAAAGAGTTAGAACAGTTTGCAAGAAGAGGTTTGCGTGGAAGTTGAAGCACAGCAGAAAGAGAAAATAGTTGGAAAAAATTAATTAAAGAAACTTAAAGATGGGTAATACTCAAGGGGATATCCTCAATAAAAGTCCTTTAGGTTGTGTGCTTGCTCATTGGAAAGAAATTGCGGGAAATGGAGGTACAGAAAGTAAGAAAATTCTTGTTAAGTATTGTAATCAGTGGTGGCCGTTATACAAGTTGGAAGATGGAGCCAAGTGGCCATTGGATGGATCACTAGATTATAATACTATGTTGCAGTTAATGTTATTTTTAAGAAGAGAAGGGAAATGGGATGAGGTCTCATACGCAGATATGTTCTTTATCCTCCGAAACCATCCGGAGTGGCAGAGGGATTGTGGAATAGTGCCACCGCAGGACCCTATGGTACTCGCCCTCGAGTGAGAGAATAAAGGATTAAAAGGAAAACTGAGGCGGTGCTGCTCAGCATGTAGTATTGGACAAAGATGCACTAAGATCAGTAAAAATTATCAAGCGTCAGAACAGGATTTAACTGATCTGTTTAAGTCTCCCCCTCGGTCGCAGGAATGAGATGTGGACTCGGATAGAACTTCTACTCCTCTGGTCAGCCCCGTAGCCTCCCGGACTAGGGGGAAACACATGATTTTGCAGGCACCGCTTCGAGAGGCAGTGGGACCAGAGGGAGGGACAATGTTGATTAAGGTACCTTTTACCACTACCGATTTGGAGGCGTGGAAAAAGGTTGCCAAGGATTATAGGAATGATCCTGTGGGCATAACCAAACATTTTCAGTTTATCATAAAGCAACATAACCCTGATTGGAATGATATGCAGCTATTATTGGAATATATGACAGAAACGGAAAAACAACAGATTTTAAAGGTTGCTGGAGATTTAGCTGAAGATCATTATCAGATCGTGGGAGGGGACGTTAAAGAATATTTCCCCCTGCGGGATCCAAAGTGGGATCCAAATAAATCAGCACATATGGAAAGATTACAAGCATATCAAGGATGGATTTCAAAAGGAATGGAGAGAGCCATTCCTAAGACCATCAATTGGTCAGCATTATATGCAATTAAACAAGGTCCCTCCGAGTCACCATCTGAGTTCCTGGACCGACTGAGAGATGCAATGCACCGCCACACACTGCTGGATCCTGGGTCTGAGGTAGGAGTACAGCAACTAGTCTCTCTATTTTTAGGACAGTCTACAGGAGATATTAGATGGAAACTCCAAAATCTGCGTCCCACAGAAAGTAGAAGTCTGGAAGTGTTACTGGATGAGGCATGCAGAGTGTTCAGTAATAGAGAAGATGATTATAAACGAGGACAAAGAAGGGTGGTGGCAGTCATCAGGGAGGGGGAAGAGAGAAAACGCAGACAAGGACTGCCTCGATTAGGCAACTATCAATGTGCGTGGTACAAAAGATCTGGACACTGGAAAAGCAAATGTCCGGAAAGGTGGAAAAATAAGGAAAAGGCATGGAACAACCAAAAGGGAAGAGTGTTGGCTCACATGAAGGTAGACTGACAGGGACCAGAGGAATCTACCCTAGCGGATCCACTGGTTATAACGAAGCTAGGGGAGGAACAAAAGAAAGTAGAATTTTTGGTTCATACAGGGGCTACGTATTCGGTCTTAAATCAAGCTTTGATGCCCCTGGGAAATGAATATATCATGGTAAAAGGGGCAACTGGCCAAAGTGAAAAGGCATATTTTTACGAACCTCTGAGATATAAACTGGGAAAACAATGGGGCATTCACAGGTTCCTGTACATGCCCAACTCCCCGAAGGCACTTTTGGGGAGAGATTTATTGGAACAATTGGGTGCAATAATTAAATTTGAAAAAGGAGAGATTACTCTGGAGGTAAATGACCGTCAGTATATTCAGATAATGAGCTTATCCCTAGCTAGTGTCCCCGTGGGAGGAAAAATCAGCAAAGAAATCATGAACGAGGTATATCCCGGGGTATGGGCCACAGATATACCAGGAAGAGCAAAAATGCTACACCTGTTGAGGTCAAACTTAAAGAGGGACGACAACCAGTAAGAGTCAAACAATATCCCTTAAGGAAGGAGGATAGGGAGGGAATTCGACCAATAATAGAAAAATTTTTACAACTGGGGTTGCTAAGAGAATGTGAATCTGATTTTAACACTCCCATATTACCTATCCGTAAACCTGACGGGTCATACCAGATAGTCCAGGACCTACGAGCTATAAATAAAATAACTGAAGACCTCTACCCAGTAGTGGCGAATCCATACACCCTACTGACTGTATTGACACCTGAACTAGCCTGGTTTACAGTCTTAGATCTGAAGGATGCCTTCTTTTGCCTCCCTCTCCATAAAGCCAGCCAGAAAATATTTGCATTCGAATGGGAAAATCCTAAAAGTGGACGTAAGACTCAGCTCACCTGGATGGTGTTGCCACAAGGGTTCAAAACAGCCCCACCATATTTGGTAATCAACTCGCAAAAGATTTAGAGTCTTGGGAAGCCCCACCCGAGGAAGGGAAACTGTTACAATATGTAGATGATCTCTTGATTGCCACCAAGACAGAGGACGCTTGTATAACCTGGACGGTGAGTCTGCTGAATTTTTCAGGACTCCAAGGATACCGGGTATCTAAGAAAAAGGCCCAAGTGGCGCAGTGTAAGGTGATATATTTGGGCTATGAGATCAGTGCTGGACAAAGGACTTTGGGACAGGCCCGAAGAGAGACAACATGTCAAACTCCAAGACCGCAAACAGTGAAGGAGCTACGAACTTTTCTGGGAATGACTGGGTGGTGTCGGCTGTGGATTTATAATTATGGATTGCTTGTCAAACCCCTGTATACCCTAACAACTACTGAACAGAAACCCCTTAAATGGACTAAAGAGACCTTACAGGCCTTCGAATCGTTAAAAAAAAAAAAAAGGCCTTGATGTCAGCTCCAGCCTTGGGACTCCCAGACGTGAGTAAACCGTTTATCCTTTTCTCTCACAAAAAACAGGGAATTGCCTTAGGGATATTGGCACAAGATTTAGGCCCGTATCGGTGAGCAGTTGCATATTTCTCCAAGCAATTGGATACAACTGCGAAAGGCTGGCCTGGATGCTTGCAAGCAGGTGCGGCTGTAGTATTAAACATCCAGGAAGCCCGAAAGTTCACCCTGGGCCAGAAAATGACTGTGTTAGTGTCCCATACAGTATCCTCAGTACTGGAAGCGAAAGGAGGACACTGGCTGTCCCCACAAAGATTCTTGAAATATCAGGCCATACTGGTGGAACAAGATGATGTGGAAATTGTAATCACAAACATTGTCAATCCAGCTTCTTTCCTCAGTGGGAATACAGGAGAACCAGTGCATCATGATTGTCTGGAAACCATTGAAGCAACATATTCGAGCCGTCTGGACCTGAGAGACAGTCCTATGGAGAACACAGAGAATTGGTTCACGGATGGAAGCAGCTATGTCCTAAATGGTAAAAGGTATGCTGGATATGCCGTCACCACCAGTCAAGAAATAATAGAGTCGGGACCTTTGCCCATGAATACTTCTGCTCAGAAGGCAGAAATAATTGCTCTGACCCGCGCCTTGGAATTGGCTCAAGGCAAAGCTGTGAATATCTATACAGACTCGAAATATGCCTTTGGGGTTGTACATGCACATGGAGCTATCTGGAAAGAGAGAGGACTATTGAATTCACAGGGCAAAAACATCAAGCATGCAGAGATCTTGAAACTGCTGGAGGCAGTCCAACTCCCTGAGAAAGTGGCAATCATGCACATTAAGGCTCACCAGAAAGTAAACTCGGAGTTGGAAAGAGGAAATGAGCTGGCGGACAGAGAGGCAAAACAGGTAGCCAAAACAAAGGTAAAAACAGAAGGGGCTTTGGTCCCTGATGGACGAATTTCCCTAGAAGATAAGCCAGAGTATACTAAAGAGGATCAGAAGCTTATCGTAGACTTAGAAGGGTCATACAACAAAGAGGGGTGGGCTCTCACCCCACAAGGGAAACTAATCGTTCCCTCCCATCTAACATGGTCTCTAGTAAGAGAAGAACACAGAAAGAGGCATTGGGGAGCAGAGGCCTTATATAAACACCTAATTAGAGAAATCGTAGCCAGAAACTTATACACCACTGTGAGACAAGTGACTCAGCAGTGTGAGCTATGCCTCCAGACTAATCCTAAGAACACCCCCAAACCAGAAATAGGCCAAATTGGGAAAGGCAACGGGCCTGGGCAACAATGGCAAATTGACTTCACAGAACTCCCAGGAAAAGGGGGGTATCGATACTTATTGGTATTAACTGATACCTTTGCAGGTTGGCCAGAGGCATTCCCTGCCAGGACGGCCAAAGCTCGGGAGGTAACCAGAATATTAATACAAGAGATAATACCACGCTTTGGGGTTCCAGCAACCATATCATCTGATAGAGGGCCACATTTCATCTCGAAAGTAGTACAACAAATTAGCCGCTATTTGGGAATAGATTGGCAGCTTCACACCCCATATCGCCCTCAGTCGAGTGGCCAAGTAGAAAAAATGAACCACCTAATCAAACAGCAAATTGTAAAATTGGGACAGGAAACTAACTTGGCCTGACCTCAGTCTCTTCCCTTGGCTCTTTTGGGCATACAAACTAGGCCAAGAGCAAAGGAAGGACTGAGCCCTTTTGCCATAGTATTATATGTTTTAAACTCACGAATGATAAAACAAATGAGGCATTTGATATATGCTCAACAACTCCGACAACAAGTCGAAGTAGGCAAAAATCTTATAAAGAACCTAGAAAGGAATGGAATAATATAAAAGGCATTAACATAAAGTAAATGAATTTACTTACTTTTTAGAAAAGGGGGGATTGATAGAGAGAACTAACACTTAAGGGCTAATAGCAGGACGAAACATGCTTAACGCAAAACATATATCTATAACCTTGTAGCCATTGCCTCACTTAACCCATATCTATAATTATAACCTTGGCCATCGTGTAAGACGTTTAATCAGGAACTAGCAGAGGGGAGTTGCAGAGAAGAACAGAACAGTCATGGCTGGCCTTGCTAAAGAAACTGGCTGGAACTGACCTTGCGTTTGTGGAGTCTGATAAAAGAGAGACTGAGCCTACGCTCAGTCTGAATAAAGAGTCACTTGTGGTGATGAAGAAGAGTGGGTTTGCCTTCATCCTCTCGACCCTCAACGACCACCACCAGAAGAAACTGCGCATGCTCAGTGGGGAGGAGATCACGGAAATGGCTCATTTGCATACGAAGCGGGATAGATAGTTAATATGTATAGTCGTATTGAGAAACCTTATGAATATGTAACACTTTGCTGCATAAATACGATACGAGCTGCCACGTTAGGTGCGCACAAATTTGGTGGGATGACCCCCCGTGCTGCCCAGCGCTGAATAAAACATACCTACTTTACAACCTTGCGGTTGTGGAGTCTGATTTCCGCACGTCAGACATCCTTGTCTCCAAATTGGAGAGACACGGATTTGATGGATGGACCACTTGGGGGATAAGGAATTGGCTGGATGGCCACACTCAAAGAGTTGCAGTCAATGGTTCTATGTCCAAGTGGAAACCAGTGACGAGTGGCATTCCTCAGGGGTTGGTACTGGGACCGGTGCTGTTTAACATCTTTGTTGGCCACATGGAGAGTGGGATTGAGTGCACCCTCAGCAAGTTTGTTGATGACACCGAGCTGTGTGGAGCGGTCAACACGCTGGAGGGAAGGGATGCCATCCAGAGGGACCTGGACAGGCTTGACAGGTGGGCCCATGCCAACCTCATGAAGTTCAACAAGGCGAAGTGCAAGGTCCTGCATGTGGGCATGGGCAATCCCAAGCACAAATACAGGCTGGGCAGAGAATGGATTGAGAGCAGCCCTGAGGAGAAGGACTTGGGTGTGTGGGTTGATGAGAAGCTCAACATGAACTGGCACTGCGCGCTTGCAGCCCAGAAAGCCAACCGCATCCTGAACTACATCAAAAGAAGCATGGCCAGCAGGTTGAGGGAGGTGATTCTGCCCCTCTACTCCGCCCTGGTGAGACCCTACCACTTCTCTGGTGCACTTTTAGTCAAAGTGCTTTTCTGTGAAGAAAGCAGCTATTGGGTGAGGACATTTAATTGCTATTGTTTAGAAAAACAAAAGCCCTAATCCTATATACAAGAGTACTTCAGGAGAGGGCTCTACACAAATCTTCTATAGAAGAATTTACAGGGCATTATCTCTGCCACAAGAGCCTCAGTGGACTTGAGATACATAAATGAGAGATATCTATACTCTCCTTTTTTTTTATGAAAAATTGTTCACAATTGGACCACTGGATCATAGTGATAAAAAAATAATTAAGGTTTCCCATTTTCTTGGAAAAAAAGCCCAGTGGTATTATGCAAGTCTTTCCCTCAGCAGTTTCCTAATAAAAACCTGATGCTTCCTGATGACTTTGTGAACCATCACATAACATCTATTTATGTTACTACTAGCTTGCAGGACCAGATTCATAGTCTATACTTAAAAAAACTCAGTGGGTTATAAAACAAGATTGTATCTCTTTAAGATGTGTATCAGATTTGCTTCAAAATGAAACCATAATAAATTCAGATTAGATCCTTTCGGGCATTTTGAACTTTACCTATTTCTGTACCTATAACTGGAAGGAAAATTAATGGAGTGATAAAGTGCAAATCATGTAGCAGAGAGAGAAAGGCAGAAAAGCTTTAGTGAAATGTTAAAAAGATTCTTTTTTTTAATCTAGGATCTCTGTTCCTATTAAGATTACAGAAGAATAGCCAAGAATTTCCAGAATGAAAACATACACTGGAACACAAAACTTTAATTTGGGATTAAATAATACAACTAGCCTAGTTGTCCAAAGTTCAATGCATCTAAAAATTATCACAGACAAAAATGGCAAGCTAGCATTCAGAAAAACAAATCTTTGACCTTCATTTCATCTGTATGAAAGGAGATCTCCAAAATATGGTGAGAAGAAGAAATCACCAAATAACATGCAGTGTTATCAGTTCTACTAGTTTACTTTAATGTCTAAGACACACGTCTCAGCTACTACCACAGGACTGCAAGACTGTAGTTGAAACATGAGGAAAACTCTAAAACTTCTGTACCTTCTCTGTAAACCACTAAAATTGAGCAAACATAGACTTTTCTTTCTTTTCTTTTTTTTTTTTTTTTTTTTTTTTTTTTTTTTTTTTTTTGTAGCAGATGTAGGTAAGATTTCTTGGAGGCAACCTTCCAGTTTATTTAAAAAAACAGATTCTCAGCTGGCCTTTGTGTGACCACCAGTGGGCAGGGCTGATGGAGCAGAAGATTAAAGCTTTCCTACACAGTAAGTACAGAACATGTTAAAAGCTGCACTTTTATTTCCTGAAAAGGTAATTTAATACTTAGTGCTCTCTTTATAAAAGCCCTAGATAGGAGGAGGTTTTTTTAAATCAGTATAAGGAGTTCAGTGCTATCTTCTCACCTGGAAATTATTTCACATAGCTACACAGAGACAAGACATTCATCATCTTACCAATCTTCTTATTTTAAAGTGAAATTATGTTTTTTAAGCAGTGAAGACAGATGTTTTCACCAAGGTTTTAAGTGATTAAAGCAAAAAAGTGTTACCTTTTAACAACAGGATTTAGACATTGAGAAGTGACCACATCAACAGAAGTGTTAATAAAATAATTTATTAAATCATACATGGAAGTTATCAGTGTTTATAATACCAAATTGTAACAGGAAAAAAAACCCCAAACAACAAACCCCCAAAACCCAATATCCCAACAGTCAAGGATAATACAAAATTATGCAAGTGTTAATGCAAACTCAAATTACACATCATATGCACATGGTAAATGAACCAGTTACAGTATACAAACAAAAATACTGCCTAGCAATATCCCTTACACTTTCTTTCCTGACACTTTAATAAAATTAGTGTCTGTATTATAGGCTAACCTTCCCTTGCTCAGCTGATTTCTTCACCCACCTTTTAAACTAGTAAGCACCGAATACTAAAACTTTATCTTAAAGAGCTGTCCCTCATTCTAAAATTTCTCTTTGAAGAAAAAGCTAATACTTCAACATTCTTCTCAGCCAAAGACATGTGATGTGAAATGAGGCAATCATGTAGACTGAGTAAAACCATGTTTGGGTTAATGCCTAGGTTATAGTGACACTGTTTAATTTAGGATTAAATGTAGGCATTGATCTTCTAAGGAGGACCATTAATTATTGTATAAGCCTGATTACTTTGTAACAATGCATGCCTTGCTAAGGACTATACCCTTGAAGAGGAACTAAAGACTGATAAAAAGGGAACGTCCTACCCCAGGAGGCGCCAAAAGCTAGGCAATTGCTAAAGAAGCATGAAGTCAGCAAAGATCTGTGGTAACTAGGGGAAAGGTAAAGGCGGTAGGGGGAGATCACGTCCACCGACTCAATTACTTGCTGCCGCTACCCGGTAAAGAGCGTGCGTGCTAGTCTACATAGCAAGCGAGGCTAATTTAAATACAACTAACCAATAGCAGATGGAATGATAATTACTGACCAATGAGTGTAAATTTAGGTGGGTTTTTACTAACCACGTAAAAAGATAAATATGTTGTAAGTTCCTTTGTGCGGTGTGTTAGCTTTGTGGAATTACTACCTAGCACCCATCTGTCGTGGTTTGGCCTCAGCCGGCAACAAAGAATCACGCTGCCGCTCACTCAACCCCCACGGCCGTGGGGAAAATTGGGAGAAAAAGGCAAAACTCGTGGGTTGAGATAAAGGCAGTTTAACAGAACAGCAAAAGGAAGAGAAAAAAACAGTAACAATAACACCGATAAAGGAATAAGGAAACTCCATCAGCTTTTTATGAGAGGTTGTGTGAGGTGGCTCAGAAATGGACAGATTTGGATCCAGAGGATGCTAGTAATTTGAAATTGTTTAATATGTTATTCATTGGTCAGTCAGCAACTGAAACAGGGTGCTCATCCCAAGATGGCAGCACACCTTCGTTTCAAAATTTTCCATTTTCATACACTGATTATTACATATTCAAACAAGTAATACATATTCATTGTTATTCTCTTTAATGATTGGTTGAGATTTCTTTGCTTCCTATGTAAATTAGTGCGCAGACTCTGTCGTCTTCTTCCACTGTTCTCTTTTGAGTAGGTGGTATCATTTGGGTAGGTGGTCAATGAGTCGGTGGTCGTGATCTCCCCCTGCCGGAATTACCTTTTACCTACTTCTTCTCTGACCTTGGCAGTTCCAAGTGGTTTTCTCAGTTTGCTGACCAGGCCTACAGTTCATCACTCTCTTGACAGGAATACCCTGCTTATAAACAATGCCACATTGTCTGGTGGTTAGTTCCTTAACTGAATCGTAGATAAATCATGTCTAGTTACTATTTCTCTATTTTAATATTAGGTAAATAATTAGATAGGGTTGGGGCAGTACAGAGGACTTGAGCAGCAGCAGGTTTCCTTGGTTGCTTCAATTACATTTTACATTTAATTTTCCTCGTTTATGTCAATTTTACTACAACAGCCTGATTGCTAAACCATTATATGCAGCTATCAAGGGGCTTGGAGAAGCTCTGGAATGGACACCAGAGTGCAGGAATGGATTTGATTCCATTAAGACTGAACTAATGAGAGCTCCTGCTCTGGGTCTACCGAACTGGAACAAAACCTTTATATGTGCATGAGAGAATGTGTGGCACTGGGAGTCCTAACCCAGACTCTGGGATACTGGAAAAGACCGGTAGCCTACTTCTCCAAACAATTAGATTAAGTGAGCAAAGATGGAATGCGTGTTTGAGAGCAGTAGCTGCAGTGGTGTTGCTAGTTAAAGAAGCCCGAAAATTAACCTTGGGGCAACCTATCACAGTTTTTGTACCACGTGCAGTGATAGCTGTGCTTGAACAAAAAGGGCACCACCGAATTTCTCCTAGTAGGTTAGCCCAATACCAGGTGGTGTGATTGAACAAGATGATGTCACTTTAAAAACTACTTCAACCTTGAATCCTGCCACTTTAATGATGATAGATGAGAAGGAAGATGTTATGGTTTGAGAAACACACAATAATTTATTGTCATTTAGACAACTATTCTATCACATGATGACCCCTCCCCACCTGGGAAGGGGAATCGGGGAAAAAACAAGGAAACCCGAGGGTTGAATTATAAACAGATTTAATAGAATAAGACTAAATAATTAACATTAATAATACTAAATAACCAGTATTGATCCCAATACCAATATAAAATATACAAGGACTATACTGTCCTGGTTTGAGTGACACAGGACTAATTTATCTTCTAATACTTGGGAAAACTACACTTTTAGAAGACTCGAGTGTCTGAATTTGTGAAAATATTTACTTTATAGCCAGCTATGGTGTGTGGGTTTCCAGGTCTCAGTGTTTTCGAGCTAGCCAGGTTGCAGGGATGAGGAGGAGTGAGACCCGGGCACTTGACCCAAGCTGGACAACAGGATTATTTAATAATATGAATGTCACATTCAATATAAATTAGAAAGTTTGCTGTGAAGTGGTCACACTCCCTTGATGGCAACAATCCAGAGAACTTCTTGCCCCGGTGCCGGACCCCTGAGGCCTTTCCTTCCTCCCGAAGCCGTAGCGCTCGCAGTGTCCGACATTGGCTGTCCACTGCTGGGAGTGCACAGCTTCCTACTGATAGAATTGGCTGAGTATAATCCTTGTGTGTTTTATATTGGTATCTGGATCAATATTGGTTCTCTAGTGTTATTAATGTTAATTATCTGGTCTTATTCTATTAAATCTGTTTATATTTCAACCCTTGGGTTTCCTTGTTTTTTCCTGATTCCCCTTCCCAGGTGGGGAGGGGTCATCAGATGATAGAATGATTGTCTAAACAACAGTAAATTGCTGTGGGTTTTCTCAAACCATAACATATACTCAGCCAATTATCAGGAAAATCAATTGGTAGAACAATTAGATTGTTCCAAAAATGATCAGGGTCGGTGGGTAACACCACTATAACAACTATTGGTTTCTGAAGAGACTGCACCAAGAAACACACTCAGGAGCAGATGCATTGGTGTTAACTGCTAAAAGACGTAATCGGACCAAGAATGCAAAGCTTAGCAGATCTAATAGTAAAAAATGAACTATCTGTTGTACAAACAACCCAAAAATTGCAAAAAGGATCACAGGAGGAGTCGTGCAACAAGGGGTAACTCCTGGGGAATACTGGCAAATAGATTTTCCAGAAATGCCAAGGTGTAACCTATATAAATATTTATTGGTAATGGTAGATACCTTTTCTGGTTGGCCAGAGACTTTCCCCTGTCGTACCAATAAAGCAAGGGAAGTAATTAGAAAATCAACCCTAGGTTTGGTGTTCCAGAAGGTATTTCCTCCGATAACGGACCCCATTTTATTCCAGAAGTAGTGCAGGGAGTTTCCAGATTTCTAGACATTTACATACTCCTTGGAGACCACAATCTAGTGGCAAAGTGGAAAGAATGGATCAAACCCTAAAAAGACAGATTTCCAAAATATGTCAGGAAACCCAAATGAAATGGGTACATGTCCTACCCATAGCATTAATGAGGGTACGAATTACACCCAGAGTCAGGGAAGGTGTTAGTCCCTTTGAAATTCTGTATGGGTGTGTCCTGGTTTGAGGTAAAACAGGACCAATTTTGTTCAGTAGCTTTGCTTCTTAGCTGGGCCTCTTCTAACTACTGAAATTAACAGCATATTGTGCAGACAATGTTCGCTCTCTCAGAGTGATAAGACCTATGTTTACAGCTGATGTCCAGACACAGTATGCAGGGAGGCTCTTACTTATACTTATTGTTCTAACACCCAAGGCCAACCAACTGTGTTATTTGCCACATTGGAGGGTCGGAAGCGGAAAAGCATAACAGGGTCCCACCTGCGGGGAGGAGCGGACAGGGCAGGTGACCCAAAACTGACCAACAGCGTATTCCATCCCATCTGCCTCATGCTCAGTATAAAAGCTGACGGAGCAAAGGGTCAGCCCCCTTCTTTTTGCCCTTCTTTTTCCCTTCTTCCTTCAATGGCTGACGTCTGAGGAGGACTCTGTTCGTCTGCCTTTGGACCCAATTCTGAATCCAGATCCGGAATCCAGTTCCCGTCCGTCACTGAGTCCAGCCTGGGACTGCCCCAGTGCCAGCCAGTGTCGTGATTGTCATCTTGGGAGCTTGATACGGTTTTGTATATTTCTCATTATTTCCTTTTATTTTATTATTAATATTTCATTAAAGTAGTTTAGATCCTTCTAAACTCGTAAGTCTCTTTTTCCTCCTCTGCCTCTCTCTTTGAAGAGGGGTAGAGGGGAGCATCTGTCGGTCCCATCTGGGGTCCCCTAAGTCCCCAGTGGCCGATTTGGCCTAAACCTCGACAGATTGATTGGCGCCCAACGTGGGGCACGAGCAGTGCTCGACCAGAGCTGTGATAAATTGCCTGAATAGTTTGAATTCCAGCTTGTTCTGAGATTAGAGCAGACACCTTACAGCATGTCGTTCTTAAACGAGATGTTGTATCGTGCCTTTAAAGAGCTTGGTTTGCACGTGATTCAGTCAACTCTGTTTAACCTTCCAAATGCATTGCAAAGTTTATTTACTCTTTGTGTTTTTATGCAAAGGTTTAAATGTGCTGTATTGGTGTGGTTCGCAATTCAGGTCTATAACGTGATTAATTGGGTAACGGCTCTACCTGCATATCTCGGGCATCGCGTGATGGATCCTGTTACTAATTACACTTTCGGTTCTACCTTGGGAAAGTTTACTTTGCCCTTGGATAGTTATATTAATGTGACACCATCAGAGCCAGGGCTTGGAAACCTTCTGGGCTGTGACAATAAGGATTGTCACCTCCTTAAGATCGTGATTTTGCTGTCGGTTTTCCTGCATGCGTTGCAGGGGTGGTTTTTTGTGAAATACCGGTGCAGGGGTGGCTATAGGGTAATGTGCGCTGCCGCCACTCAGACCGCAGCAGCCCCGCGACGGGCAGCGGCGCGAGCCACGGCCCCGCCCGGCCCGGCACAGGCACCGCCGCCGCCGCCCGCCCTTCCCACTGCAACAACATCGGCGCCTCTGCCGTCTGTCCCGGCACAGGCACCGCCGCCGTCAGCCGCCCCCCCCCCACTGCAACAGCACCAGCGCCTCCGCCGCCTGTCCCGGCACAAGCGACTCCAGCCACGACAACGAGTACCGCTGCTGCTCAAATTCCATCAGAACCGGTACCAGTTGCCCCAGTCGCCAGGAAGCACAAAAAGAAGTCAGCTCATTCCCCTGTCACTCGCAACACGGACCAGCACGAGCCAGATAGCTTGGGAGAGAGTTCTGACAGAGACCCAGGAGAGGGCCCTTCTAAAGTAGACCCAGGAGAGGGTCCTTCTAAACCAGACAATGGAAAGAGACCTTTTAAAACAGATAGAGAGGAGAGTCCTTCTCGGGCAGCCTCATCACAGGAAGACTTAGATGTAGAGGTAGTTGTTAAATCCTTCTCTATGATGGATTTGAGAAATATTAGGAAGGACTTTAGTCGTCATGAAGGTGAAACACTCATCTCCTGGTTGCTCCGATGCTGGGATAGTGGGGCTGATACTATAGACGTAGATGGCAGAGAAGCTAAGCAGTTGGGAAACCTGGCCAAGGATGGAGGTATCGATGAAGGGATTGGGAGAAAGACAAGCACTCTCAGTCTCTGGAGGCGACTGATGTCAGCCATAAAGCACAGGTATCCCTTTAAGGATTATATCGAATGCCGTCCAAGTAAATGGACCAACATGGAAAAAGGTATCAAGTACCTGAGAGAATTGGCTGTGCGAGAGGTGATTTATAGTGACTGGCAAGTGACTGTAGATCCTGATAAGATGCCATGCAAACGATCCATGCTAAAAAAGTTTGTACAAAGTGCACCACCAACATATTCCCACACATTGTCAACAATGGTCTGGGGAGGATCCGGTACCGACACACCAACTATAAGCGAAGTGGTTAACAAGGTAGTAACAGTATGAAGACAGTCTCTCTCGTCCTTTTTCTGTGGCAGCTGTGGAAAAACTGACTGTGGTCACTGAGAAAATGACTGAGACAATGGAGCAAATGACCAAGAAAATAGTTGAGCACACCGATAAACTGCTTGATACATTAACCAAGGTAGAGGAAAAATCCCATTCTTCCCCTGCACAGAACCATGTTGCAGCTACTAAGAAAACACGCCCTCCTACTCAAGAGAAAAACACTCTCCAACTCAAGACCAATCGAACCCGCTCTGAGATTTCCTGTTTCTGTGCCTCTGCAACTATGGAGAGGATATGAGGAAGTGGGATGGAGAACCTATCTCAGCCTTACAGGCACGGGTGCTTGAGTTGCAAAGTAAAGCAGATAGAACAAAGAATTCTTATAGGAGAAATGCTGCTCCGACCTACAGTAGGCGATCCTACGGTCCCGATAGGAACAGGTACTATGGTCGACGTTAGAGGTGCCCTGCCTCCAGCCAGGAGGAGGAAAGGGACAACTGAATTTATTTGACTGTGTGGATTCGATGGCCTGGCACATTAGAGCCACAAAAGTATAAAGCCCTGGTGGACACTGGTGCACAGTGTACCCTATTGCCATCGAATCATAAAGGGGCAGAAACTGTCACTATTTCTGGAGTGACAGGTGGATCTCAAGAACTGACCATATTAGAGGCCGAAGTGAGCCTAACTGGGAATCAATGGGAGAAACACCCCATTGTTACTGGTCCAGATGCTCCGTGCATCCTTGGCATAGACTATTTCAAGAGAGGGTATTTTAAAGACCCCAAAGGGTATCGGTGGGCTTTTGGTATAGCAGCTGTAGAGACTGAGGATGTTACACAGCTGTCAGCCTTCCCTGGTCTTTCAGATGACCCTTCTGTTGTGGGACTGCTGAGGGTTAAAGAACAGCAGGTGCCAATTGCTACTGCCACGGTGCATCGACGACAGTATCACACCAACTGAGACTCCTTGATTCCCATCCATAACCTGATTCGATGGCTAGAGAGCCAAGGAGTGATCAGCAAGACTCGCTCACCCTTTAACAGCCCTATATGGCCAGTGCGGAAGTCTGATGGGGACTGGAGACTGACAGTAGACTACCGTGGCCTGAATGAAGTCAAACCACCACTGAGTGCTACTGTGCCAGACATGCTAGAACTTCAGTATGAACTGGAGTCAAAGGCAGCCAAATGGTATGCTACAATTGACATTGCTAATGCCTTTTTCTCTATTCCTTTAGCAGCAGAGTGCAGGCCACAGTTTGCTTTCACCTGGAGGGGTGTCCAGTACACCTGGAATCGACTGCCCCAGGGGTGGAAACACAGCCCTACTGTTTGCCATGGACTGATCCAGACCGCACTGGAGAAGGGTGGAGCTCCAGAACACCTACAATACATCGATGACATCATTGTGTGGGGTAACACAGCAGAAGTTTTCAAGAAAGGTTGGAAAATCATTAAGATTCTTCTGAAAGCACGTTTTGCCATCAAATGAGGTAAGGTCAAAGGACCTGCACAAGAGATCCAGTTCTTGGGAGTTAAGTGGCAAGATGGACGTCGCCAAATCCCAATGGACATAATTAACAAAATAACATCTATGTCCCCAGATACTAACAAAAAGGAAACTCAAGCCTTTTTAGGTGTTGTGGGTTTCTGGAGAATGCATATTCCAGGTTATAGCCAGATTGTAAAACCTCTCTACGAAGTGACTCGAAAGAAAAATGAGATTATGTGTGGCCCTGAGCAACGACAAGCCTTTGAGCAAATCAAACAAGAGATTGTGCATGCAGTAGCCCTTGGACCAGTCCGAACCGGATGGGACATTAAAAATGTGCTCTACACCGCAGCCGGGGACAATGGCCCTACCTGGAGCCTTTGGCAGAAAGCACCAGGGGAGACTCGAGGTCGACCTCTAGGATTCTGGAGTCGAGGGTACAAAGGCTCCAAGGCCAACTATACTCCAACTGAGAAAGAAATCTTGGCAGCATATGAAGGAGTTAGAGCTGCTTCAGAAGTAATTGGTACTGAGGCACAGCTCCTCCTGGCGCCCCGATTACCAGTACTGGGCTGGATGTTCAAGGGTAAAGTTCCTTCTACTCATCATGCCACCGATGCTACCTGGAGTAAGTGGGTTGCCTTAATCACACAGCGAGCTCGAATAGGAAACCCAAACCGTCCAGGAATCGTAGAAGTGATCACACATTGGCCCGAAGGCAAAGACTTTGGAATGCCACCATTGGAGGTGGTGACACGTGCTGAGGAAGCTCCACCATATAATGAACTCTCAGATAATGAGAAACGGTATGCTCTGTTTACAGATGTATCTTGTCGTATTGTAGGAAAGCATAGAAGGTGGAAAGCTGCTGTGTGGAGTCCTACGCGACGAGTTGCAGAAGCTGCTGAAGGAGAAGGTGAATCGAGTCAATTTGCAGAGGTAAAAGCCATCCAGCTGGCGTTAGATGTTGCTGAACGAGAAAAGTGGCCAATACTCTATCTCTATACTGACTCATGGATGGTGGCAAATGCTCTGTGGGGGTGGTTAAAGCAGTGGAAGCAGAGCAACTGGCAGCGCAGAGGTAAACCCATCTGGGCTGCTGAATTGTGGCAAGACATTGCTGCCCGGCTAGGGAACCTAGTCGTAAAGGTACGTCATGTAGATGCCCATGTACCCATGAGTCGGGCCACCGAGGAACATCGAAACAATCAGCAAGTGGATCAGGCTGCTAAAATTTTCCAGACAGACTTGGACTGGGAACATAAAGGTGAACTATTCTTAGCTCAGTGGGCCCACGACACTTCAGGTCATCAAGGAAGGGATGCAACCTATAAATGGGCCCGTGACCGAGGGGTGGATTTAACCATGGACGCTATTGCGCAGGTTATCCACGACTGTGAAACATGCGCCAAAATCAAGCAAGCTAAAAGGTTAAAACCTTTGTGGTATGGAGGGCGATGGCTGAAATACAAGTATGGGGAGGCTTGGCAAATTGACTACATCACACTCCCTCAAACCCGCCAGGGTAAGCGCTATGTGCTTACAATGGTGGAAGCAAGCACCGGATGGTTGGAAACCTATGCCGTACCCCATGCCACTGCCCGGAATACCATCCTGGGCCTTGAAAAGCAAGTCTTGTGGCGACATGGCACTCCAGAAAGAATTGAGTCAGACAATGGGACTCATTTTAAAAACAATCTCATAAGTAATTGGGCCAAAGAACATGGCATTGAATGGATATATCATATCCCCTATCATGCACCGGCTTCTGGGAAGATTGAGCGATATAATGGACTGTTAAAAACCACCCGAAAAGCAATAGGTGGTGGAACCTTTAAAAATTGGGACAAGCATTTAGAGCAAGCTACCTGGTTAGTTAACACCAGGGGATCCATCAATCGAGCCGGTCCTGCTCAATCAGACCTTTTACATACAGTAGAAGGGGACAAAGTCCCTGTGGTGCATGAAAGGAATATGTTAGGAAAAACTGTCTGGGTTTCTCCTCCTTCAGCAAAAGCAAACCCATTCGTGGGACTGCTTTTGCTCAAGGACCTGGATGTACTTGGTGGGTGATGCTGAAGGATGGAGAAGTTCAATGTGTACCCCAAGGGAATTTAACCCTTGGTGAGAATACTCGATCCTGAGCTGTATGATGCTGATCACTACATAATACTAACAGTGTTCAATAAGTGTTTTTCAGGATGACACAGTGGTGATGAAACCTGAGCTAGCTTCATCAAGTGGTGTCCAGCAAGCTCTTCAAGATGAACATGCTACCCACGGGCACAAACCACAATGAATTTTGTACCATCTTTCCTGCCCTGAGATGAGATCCTGCAATCATGAATCAAATGGACTTAAACTTTTGTATATAAAGATAATCGTAGATGAGTGACCTGCATGTATCCATACATATATATATATCCTCTGTGAGTGCATAGATTTGATAGATACAAGTAATAGTAATCTGAGCAAGATGCAAATGGTATGGAATAAGGGGTGGAATGTCCTGGTTTGAGGTAAAACAGGACCAATTTTGTTCAGTAGCTTTGCTTCTTAGCTGGGCCTCTTCTAACTACTGAAATTAACAGCATATTGTGCAGACAATGTTTGCTTTCTCAGAGTGATAAGACCTATGTTTACAGCTGATGTCCAGACACAGTATGCAGGGAGGCTCTTGCTTATACTTATTGTTCTAACACCCAAGGCCAACCAACTGTGTTATTTGCCACATTGGAGGGTCGGAAGCGGAAAAGCATAACAGGGTCCCACCTGCGGGGAGGAGCGGACAGGGCAGGTGACCCAAAACTGACCAACAGCGTATTCCATCCCATCTGCCTCATGCTCAGTATAAAAGCTGACGGAGCAAAGGGTCAGCCCCCTTCTTTTTGCCCTTCTTTTTCCCTTCTTCCTTCAATGGCTGACGTCTGAGGAGGACTCTGTTCGTCTGCCTTTGGACCCAATTCTGAATCCAGATCCGGAATCCAGTTCCCGTCCGTCACTGAGTCCAGCCTGGGACTGCCCCAGTGCCAGCCAGTGTCGTGATTGTCATCTTGGGAGCTTGATACGGTTTTGTATATTTCTTATTATTTCCTTTTATTTTATTATTAATATTTCATTAAAGTAGTTTAGATCCTTCTAAACTCGTAAGTCTCTTTTTCCTCCTCTGCCTCTCTCTTTGAAGAGGGGTAGAGGGGAGCATCTGTCGGTCCCATCTGGGGTCCCCTAAGTCCCCAGTGGCCGATTTGGCCTAAACCACGACAGTGTTATGGTTTGAGAAACCCATAACAATTTATTGTCATTTAGACAATCATTCTATCACCCGATGACCCCTCTGCACTTATGATGCAGTGTTCTGGTGTAAACAGGCTACAAAATTAGGCAAGATTGTCAGATTATATTTTCAAGGGTTTTTTGCTTGGAGGGATTTTAAAAAGTGTTTAAAATAGAAGCTGCAATTTATCTTTTTTTAACCCTCTGTCCCCAGCACTTCAGACCTGCACTTGACCCAAGGTGACTGCCAAGATGGGAGCCATAAGGCTCACCCGCCCCCCAACCGCAAAGTCTGTCAGGAAGAAGACAAAATGCAAGTCACAGTGAAAGAAAGGGGAACTGGCACTTTCCTGAACAGCGCCTTAGGTGCTGCGGTTTCAGTATGCAAAGTCAACATGATACCAAGCTGAAGCACTTACGGTTCCCTCCCTAGAGCAATACAGCCAAATTCTGGGATGTTTTACGAGCAGATAGGTCAAATAGGTGCTATGCTTGGGTAGATAAAAGGAAGTTTTGAGACACAATAGCCTTGAATAGAATAGATAAGGAGTATATGCTAGAATGAGCTAGTTTTGTGTAATTAAGTGTCGTCTAATTAGGCCAAAGGGCAAACTGAGCATGTGCGAAGACAGAGTTCAATCAGCGGACACAGTGAGGAAGACTATCGACGACCACCAGAGAGCCCTGGAAGACCACCAATAGACATAAATGCGCATGTGTCAAGGACATTTACATATATTAATGAGTTATGGAAATAGTATGAATATGTTAATAATTTCTTGGAAATCTAATGAATATGTATATTCTGATTGTGTATAATCTTTGTAGTTGAGCAAGTGGGTGCGCACACTAGGTGGAGCGATCCCCTGTGCGCCCAGCGCTGCAATAAAGGATGCCTGCTTTCTAAAACTCCAAACTGACTCTTAGAGAGTTATCTTTTTGCCGACTTACGGTAACAAACAGTTTCACCACCTCACAGCGTTTCTTCTCCTTCCCTCGGACATGGCTGCTGGTGGGGCAGCTGTAAACGAGATCGAGGAACCGCTGCAGCGTGCAAAATAAAACAACGATTTACGGGGGGGGGGGGGGTGTGTGTGTTGGTTTTTTTTAGGGTTCCTTTTAGGTATTAAGGGCTCTCCTCCCGGCCCCCTTTCACAGCCCCTCAGCGGAGGGCAGGCAGCTGGTGAAGGCCCGGCCCCAGCAGCGCCTCCCCTCAGCGGGGCTGCAGCCCCCACGGGGCCTGGCTCCAGGCTAGGCTGCGAGCAGGGCCCTACCGTTAGCCCCACAGGCCTCCGTTGATTGGCGTGAAGTAGCGGATACGGGGACTAAACCTGTGGGAGACGTTTTTGTTTTGTTTTTTTTTGCTACTACCCCAACCAGAGCAGGGGAAATAAGAATGAATAATGCGCGACACGTCCCCTTTAAACACCTCCTCCCCTCCCCCTCCCACCTGGGCGGGGATTCCGCGATGCGTCACTTCTATTTCTCTCGTGGTGTAGAAGAACCGCACGTGGAGTAAGATGTGAGTATTGGGGTTTAATTTTGTGTTTAGTTGGGGTTGTTGCCTTTTTTTTTTTCTTCTGTCTTTCGCTCCTAGCTGTCGGGGGCTTGGCATCTCCCGGCTTGGTGCAGGAGAGGTGCGTTGGGTAACTGTGTGGTGAGGCTTCCCTTTTTCCTGAAGTTCCCGCTATGCCCTGTGGGAGGAATGCTCTGCCGTGGAGCAGGCCTAGGTCGGGAGGAACAGCTGCTGCCACGTTTTGGGGGGGGGGGTGGGGGGGGGGGGGGGGGGGGGGGGGGGCGGCAAAGATGACTTGAGTGAGGGGGAAAAAATGTCGGTAGGGAACTGCACGGCTCCATTCCCCCCACGCCGGGATCTGACCCTGCCCGCTGGCAGCTTCCGGCACTTTTTTTTTTTTTTTTTTCCGTGTTGCCTTTTCTCTTTTTCACTGCTGGTAACCTGCACCCTTCTTGCGGCTACCCTGCCCCGGGAGGAACTGGGCATCCTTGTCCGCGTCCCCCTATCGGGCCCTCGCTCCTTCCCCCTGGGGGGCAATACGAGCAGTGGAAGAGAGGAGGAAAATGGCGGCTGGGATCCGCCTACCTGGTGTTCCTAGCTCGTACTCGCTTGTCTCTCTCATCTTCTTTTCCCTCGTCCTCGCTTGGCTTGCCTCATTCCACCCTCGCTCTCGCCGGTGCTTCGGTGTCTCCTCACGCTCTGTCTGCCAGCTTCTCCCGAGGGGCACCCACCACCCCTTATTTCTTTTTTCTCCAGTTTCCGCCCTCGCCTTCCTCCATATTGCTACTCCCTCATCCTGATACGGACTCGAGTTATCCTCTGCCGGTGGCGCCCCCACCTCCCCGACTTTTCTTGTTCGGCTTCTCGATTTTATGTCATCGCTGTGTTTGTTTTTGCATTGTCCCGTTCCAGCTTTCCTCTGCCTCCATCCTGCAGCGTGGCTTATGTGTGCTTCCTGTACCCTGTTTCATTTTCAGTGCTACCGTTTCCATCATTGTGCTCCAAACTGACAGAATTTGCCCTACTTTAGAATCACATTGATCCATTAGCATTATTCAGACCCTGTTTTTTTCCTTTGCACGTGGTTTATTTCATTGCCAGTTTAAAAACACTGCTATTCCTTTTTCTTTCCTTAGATATGCTTCTTTAATCTTTTATTAGCCTTTCCTAGCTGTAGTTTATTTTATGCAGTTTCTCCCTGTGATGCTTATTTTTATTCTGAAAGAAGAAATGAGCAGTTTATTTCTTACAAAGAGTTTCTAGTAGCAGGCAAGATGTTAGATATAGCAATTGAACCACATGTTTGCGTACTAGAGAGATGTAGAAGTACACCTGGCAGCATGCATTCAAGGAAAGTTGAATGTCTGCTTGCCTGGCAAATTAATAGACTCTAGTGACTCGTGGTAAAGCTGCAGTGGAAATATTAATTGCAATACTGTAGTTTGCTGTAACTAAGATTTTTTTTCAGACTTTTGTATTATTGATGGGAACTTCAGCTTCCTGTATGACAACTATGCAGCTGTTGCTTGCAAATTCAACTAGGCGAAATGCCCATGTAAGAATACAGATAACGCTAGGGCCTTAATCATTTAAATTTATGAATGTAATATTGAGAATTCAACTGGAGGATGGTATTGTATTGTATTTTTTACATTATGGTTTCTACCATACCTGAGGGTATATGAAACTGGTGGAAAATTGTCCCTTTGTAAACAGTTCAGAATCTAAGACACTGCATTTAAGGCAGTTGCAGCAAAAAGGGGAAGAAATATAAGAGGGAAAGATGTTTGAGATCACAATGACAATGTGTATTAAAGCTTATATGAAAAGGCAGGAAAGTCTTCAGGAGGGTTTTGAATAAGATGAGCCTTTACAAACAGGTTTGAAGATGGCTTTCTAGCCATAGTGGGGTGTATTCATTGTATAGTGTTCTCATGTTATCTTTCTCTTCCTAGAATGCCAAAGTCAAAGGAACTTGTGTCTTCAAGCTCATCTGCCAGTGATTCAGATAGTGAAGTTGACAAAAAGGTGAACATTATATGCAGTTTATAACTACTGTATTAACTCTTTATATTTCAGGCTGGAGTTAAGGAATTGGGTGAGCATTATGTCACAAAATGCATGTCACTCCATATGATTTATCAGACACTTAAAAACCCGAACAAACTCAAAACACCCCTCCCAATCCCAAAACAACAAAACAAAAGTCACTCCCCAAGATTAGGGTTTGGGTGGATGCTTTTTGCTTTGCAGTAAACTTTTTTCTTAAGTTGCATTTTGCTTTCTTCAGGATTTTCCATATGGTATATCTAGCCACAAGCCTCCTGGAATTCTTTGCTGTTTTGTAGCAAGTGATAGAAGGCTTCTGTATAAACCGCCTCTGGCGGCAAGAATTTGGACTGATTTCGAGGATACCCCCCTTCATTTTGGTATCTGGATTACTTGCAAGTCCAAAACAAAAACCTCCACTTGCCCTGTCATTGATGTGTCACTTGCTTATCTTGTTCTTTTTCTCTGTTTCAGATTCTTAGATTTACTGTAATACCATCTGCTAGTTTCTTACTTAAAAGCTGAGCCAATCTGAATGTCTTTGAGTTGATAATTTTAACGTTAACTGTTTTAAATGCATAAATTTTTAGTGTTCTCATTTATTTTTAATAGTTATTTAATTTATAAGTTTGTATAGATGTACCAGTCATTACGAACAAAACCTGAACACCACAGTGACTTTATCTTTTTAAGAAATGCTAGGTAGTAACGTGGACATCGGGTCTTCTAGTGTGGTATGCGAAGAGACTCGGTTTGCTTTACTGAATTGGTTCAAATGTGACTTGTTTGCACTTAGCAAATTAGTTGTTTTGTCAAATCTTAATATAAGAGAAAATGGTCAGGTGATTTGTTGTTGTTGTTAGGGAAATGTATTCCTGAAAAGACAGTCTAAGTCTGCTTCAGTAGGCAGTAAGGTGTTGGGGTTTTTGTCTATGACAACCTCCCATATTTGTTGAAACTGTCTTTAAAAGAGGTTAGAAAACCTCTGTAGAAACGCTATGATTCTAGCAGGCGAAACTAATTTTCAGTGTCTTTGTATTACTCTCTCGTTAGGGTGAGCATACTATATAACCATTAGCAGAAATAGTAACTTTGTAGCATCTTCTAGCAAAGTAATCTGATTTACAGGTGATATTGTCCGAGTGTTTTAAAAACATATTTAATTTATCATGCTATGGACAGAGATTAGACTCTGATTAAAAAAAAACAAAACAAAAACAAACAAACCTCTTCTGTTGGATTTGATTTCCAGATCATTTCTTCATTATCTCATTTATTTATTTATTTATTTATTTATTTATTTATTAGAAGAGTTGTTAGCTGTCCTGCATTTTTCATTGCACTCAGTGGAAAGGAAGGTGAAACTTCCATTTGGTTCTCTTTAAAGCCAAAGTATTACGGTAAATTTCACTGGGAACAGAAATAGGCTCACTTGAAGATTTTTATTTATTTATTTATTTATTTTTAAATCCAGTCTAAATGTGTGCAGTATTGGATTCCTGCCTTCACAGAAGGAAGGTGATAACTTGTGTTGCATAGTAGTAGCTTGTGACCTCTAACATAAACTTTTTTTTGTAACTTGGAAAATGAGTTGTGGTTCATGCATTTCTTTTTTTTTATTATTTATTCTTGCTCCAAGGCAAAGCGAAAAAAGCAAGCAGCTCCAGAAAAGCCTGTAAAAAAACAAAAGACTGGTGAAAGTTCAAAAGGTGCAGCTTCTTCTAAGCAAAGCGGTAACAGAGATGAGAATATGTTTCAGGTAAACTTGATGACTCTCTTAAAGCCTGGTTAAGGTAACCATTTACATCATATTTAGTATAAATTTTATGAAGCGATCTGAATATCTTGATAGCATAGTGCTTGGTCTCCTGAAGCTTTGGCCAAAGGGGTTATGCTGCTAGCATGCAGATGAGATGCTCGGAAAAAGCATTGTCTGGTTTCAGCAGAGTAAAAGAATCGTAGTTGTGGCCATTTATTCTAACCATCATGTCTGTCCATGGTAACTCTCTGGGTAGTCATTTTGTCTTTAAATACAGCACTTACCATGAGTATACTGTAAATATTAGATCAGGACAGTCTCTACATGGAAATGTTTTTTAATCGGGGCTCTTGAAATAAAGGTTCTTGGAAACCAAAGTATGGACTCTTCATTCCTATTTAACTAGGTCAAAGGCATCTTGGCTTCTGTTTTATAAGACTGTGTCTTGGAATAAGTTTTGCTTGTTCCTTTATGATGCAGGTTTTTCTCACTGAACATCCAAAAAGATTGCAATTTTTGATATTGTCCTTATTTTTAAGATGGGATGAATGTACATTTTTCAGTAGCAAGAAGCATTTGTGAATTCAGGGTGTTGCAGTTCTGGGGTTAGCCAAGGCACTAGCAATGTGTGCTGAAAGCTGTGCAAGAATATACATAGCTCAGAATTACCTGTTTTAGGGGTGTGGATCAAGACTTAAGTGTCTGTGAACATGGCTGGCTGGCTTGAAAGGGGCAGGGGATAAGAAAGGAACTTAAATTCTTAGAGACTTTTGATTCTTAAGTTTGTGAGAGGGTATGGGAGAGGTACCTAATAAGATGGTCCCAACACTGAGTTAAGGCAAAATAAATGGTTTTGTGCTGTAGCTGTGCAAAGTAATATGGTAAAAAAATAATTTTTTCTAGAGAGAAGACCTGCTTAACTGTCCTGTGTTACAGTATCAGTTATATTTAACATGTCAGTTCTCACTTTCCTCTTCATGTGTAGTTGGAGGGAGAGCTTCAATTGAAGACACTGGACATTGATGCCTGGACTTCCCCATTGAAAGAAGAACATAATATTTTTAGTTGTGTTGGGGCATGCTTTGATCCACGTAAAAAAAATGAGATAGTATCTTCTACACCTACTTCTTGAACTGCAGTTAGAATTAAAAAAAACAAAACCGAACCTACATATAGGCTTTATGCGATGTTTGTAATAGGTTCAGAAATTCCAGCCTTGGGGAAAACGGTTAAAATTTAATCCTTCTGATGTGCCAAAAAAAAAAAAAAAAGTCTGGGTGAATTTGGTTTTTTGACTTGTGAGAAATAAGTTCTTAAGTTTCCCAGTGTAATGTCTTTACCGATCATAGGCTCCTGAAAGTAGATAAATATGTTTGTGATGCTCTGGAATGTGATTGATTGTGAAATGCATTGGTGACCACCTAAGTTTCAGAATTAATGTGCTAAACCAATTTGCTGTGTTGCAGATCTCGGCTGTTTACAGGACTGTCTTCTAGGAGTTTATATTAGCTTATTGTGCTTCTTCTAATGCTATACATATAGTTCTCACCTAAGAAAGATGCTTTTTCTTGCTGTTTCTACTTCCACAGCATGTATACAGTTTAATCAAGGCAAACTGGAAATAGGAGGAAAAATGATTAAGAAGGTGGTTGCCGAAACTCATACAGGAAGTCGGTTGCATAGCTGTGAAAGAAACCTACATACAGTTAAATGGAAACCTGGAAATGTTTTTAATGTCTTCTGATTTATTTAATTCAATAGAATAGTATAGCTAAGGAGCTGTGATATTTAATAAAAAGCATATGAACTTGTCTATGAAGGTTGAACCTGTAGTAACTACCCTGCTATAAATCAATATAGCCCTTGGAACACTAATATAGTTACAGAGATACAAAGGTGTCTTAGATCAGTGAAATTATTCTAGGACTATCAGCTGCTGTGTGAACAAAGAATTGTTCAGAAATGACTCAATGCCAGAAGTGCAGCTAACAACTTCAAGGAACATCATTTACTTAAATGAATAAATCTAGATTTTGGTTGAGGTTTTTAAACTGTAATTTAGAAGCCTATTTAAAGCTTTGCAGTGGTAACTGTTTTGTATAGAGTTCAACTAAACATTTGAAACTTAATGTGAGCATTCAGCTGAAATCTAGACAGTGCTGTAAAACCGAACTTAATTGTTAGCATTTTTATATGGAACTGTTTACATTTAAGGTAGACTTACTGACTGCGTAAATAATGTGTATTTTGTTTTATTGCCCCTTGCTTTATTGTAGTTGAATCAAGACATGTAGTCTTATCTTTAATAGTCAAATCCTAAGCCCTTTTACTGTATTTGCAGCTATAATATGCTATATTGTATCAGATTTTATTTCTTAGAGAAAATCTGGAATTACTTGGCAATGCACTAATATTCTTTGATAGACCTGGGAAAAAAGATGTTATGGAGTACTACTACGTGAAGCTGATTTTAGAGGTGATCTTAAAAGTCACTGAAGCATTATAGGGTAAAACAAAAAAATGTTGTTCGTGTAGGCTACTTAGGATATCCTTTGCCAGCAGTGCTGACAGACTTGGGCATGGTACCAAGTTTGGTCTGAAAGAACTTGGCTACCGTGGCATCGTACCTTATTTTTGAATGTTAAATTTGTAGTACTCTGAAAGTATTTAATAAATTAATCACAAAATACTATCTTATAAACTTGTTCATTTTAAAGGATGCTTTGAAATAGGAAAACAACTGCTCCAGGCTTATGGTATCTAAAGATGTCCCAGTTGTTTTAAAAATAAATTTTAGAGTTAATTTAGCGTGATCTGCATAAGAAGAGAAATTAATTTAAGCAAACATAAAGCATACTTGTTTATATATATCTTGTGAAATAACAGCTTTTATGACTTAAACGTCTGTGGATGATTTTAGTTGATTGGAGAGTTAGTCGTTCAGACTTAATGCTAGTAAGATGTGTTTGGCCCCCCCATTAAATTATGTTAAAGTGCAAGATGCATAAATTAAGGAAGTTTAAAAATAAAATATTCCTTCCTGATAAAACATTAGTTTTAGTTTTCAAATTGCTTACTTTATAATGTGTTCTTTCTTCATAAAGTGTATCCAAAAGGTACATATGGAATACTAAGATTTTTTGGTTTTATTATCTAAATTCTGATTCTCAAAATTCACATTATACTTTGAATTTATGTGAATGAATAGGTGTTTAAATAAATTTTTTCCAAATTTGATGAAGCCTAAATATGTAGTGTAATGCATAGTTGTCAGTGTGCCTGTTGTCTCTCTTCACACACACCCCCCCCCCTTTTTTTTTTCCTTGTCCTAAGAAAAAAGAAGCCCTCATAATTCAGTTAAGACACCGTGGTGTGAAATTGCAAAATTCAGAAGTCATTTCATACTGTGCTACATGCTGGTAAACTTAAAGGATTTGGATGTTTGGGTTTTTTGTGGGTGTGGTTTGTTTGGGTTTTTGGTTTGGTGTTTTTTTTTTTTTTTTTAACATCTGGTACAGTGTGGTAGTGTCTTAACCACAGTTCCAATGAAGTGCTATGAGGACTTGGGAGCAGACATGGGACAGTTGGTGGCTTACTTTTCTTTCCATCTGTATTTATGGAAAAGGGGGGGGGGGGGGGAACGGACCAAAACCTCTAGAATTTGTCCTCCTCATGTGAATATCTAACTTTATTTCTGTATGTATGGAATGGACTAAAATTTAGATTTGGGAGTAGAGTTCCCTCTTCCATGTTTGTTTACAACTGCTGCTAACAAAGATGGTTATAATAGAGGCAAAATTTTATTTCAGAAAACAGTAAATTAGTGGGTGTTGTAAGGTAAACTTGTTAAGAATACAGGTATTTTTATCGTAGAATAGTTTGGGTTGGAAGGGACCTTTAAAGGTCATCTAGTCCAACCCCCCTGCAATGAGCAGGGACATCTCTTATTCTAGGAGAGTCACTTTTGCATTGAGCATTGAATGCTCAACTGGTTTTAAGTCATTAATCCATTTATGTTGTCATTACTTATTTGACTACTGTGGATTAAGCTCTTGATCTAGCTGTTTCTCTGGTGTCTAAAATAAGCTGTTGCATGCAATGTCAAGTGTACAAAGTCTGATACTGCTGGGAAAATTGAATGATGTAATATGTAAAATATCTAAAAGATATCCTTATATGTGTTTTGACAGATTGGCAAAATGAGGTATGTCAGTGTTCGTGACTTTAAAGGAAAAGTCTTAATTGATATTAGAGAGTATTGGATGGATCAAGAAGGTGAAATGAAGCCTGGCAGAAAAGGTATTGTTTTGTTTCATGTTATTTTGTATTAAAACATTGTCTGTAGTTTGCTGGATAACTTTGTGTATCAGATTTTTATACTTTGTTACTACATGGTATTTTTAGAGTAATGTTTTTACTCTTTTTATAATTTATATTTTAACAAATGATTAGTTTTATCTGTAGATTATAAATAAAAGCAAAGTGGTTTTGTTGGCCTGAGTCTGTTTTTCCTAAATGGATTCCCCATGATTTACGGAAAACAAGTCATTAAATTATAAGCAAATCTGGTATGGGATTTGTATAGATAGCCATACATTTTCCCATTGATCAATTTAATCAACTAAATTTCTTGCTTTTATTACAATTGGAATTCTTATTTCAAAAGTCACTGAATAGATTTGTTATTCATTTGTAATAAGATGTTAATTTCTTTAAAGCCATGAGGATCTTCAATTTCTATCAAATATTAGCTTAAAATAATTTCAATATTTAATGTGACTAATTTTGTAAAAAATATTTCAAGACTTTAGTTCAGGTGAAAATACCTCAGGTGTTCAAGTTTTGGTACTGTGCTTCTAATCTGCAGCACATTGTACCTTTAATTGCTACTCCCATACTTGCTTTTTATGGCATGCCTTCACTGAACCATTTTCAGAATTTTGCCACCTGCAAGATGAGTATGTGAGGATAGTTGCAATAGTAGTGCTTTCCTTAATGGAACGTTGCTTCTGTTAGAGAAGCTTATTTTTTAATCATTTTTCATATTGCGCCAAGGAAAAGAGGTAAGTGATGAAACATCCTGTCCTGGAGACTGAAGACACTTAATGCAGAATCAGCATAAGGCTTTTTACATTTTCATAGTGAGTCCAGGAGCAAATAGACATTTGTAAAGCTTGAGAAACGCTTTCAACAGCTCTTAAATAACCACCGAGAATAGGTTCGTATGAACAGGTATACCGGTACTATAAAGGAAAATTTCTTGGTTTGGATCTGTTGCTGATACTTAATAAAAAAGATAACTCCAACTTCGAAGGACTTTAAACTGCTATGTTTTGAGGTGGAAATCAAAAGTATGTGGTTTGAGTGGTAAACTAGAAAGAAACTTGATGGGTATGCCAAGTGACAAAAATTACATGATATAGACAGTAATGTTTATCAGTGTGGCAAAAGGATCTGAATTTTATTAGGATGAAATTATTAATCTGATATAGTATCTGTCTAATGTTCCATTGATGCACTTATGAGCCCTTTATCTAGCTATCCTAAAAACAACATGAACAGTTGAAATTGTGTAATAAAATATATATTAAAAAAAAAATCCAACTGTTTAGAATTGCTGTGTCAGATTGCTTCCAACAGCAGGTCTAAACTGCATGCAGTTTATCTGATATGTTGTTCAGGGGCATCTTGATGACGTTTGGTCCCCTAATAATGGTTAGTGCACCTGGCCTAACTTTTTCAAAAGAAACCTGTCCTCTAAAGACTGGTGGAAAACTACTTAGAATAGCTCTGTGCAAACTGCTTGCTGCTCTGATAAGACAGTGATGGTAGAAGAAAACAAAAAGGTCATGAGCCCCAAAAATGGAATTCAAAATTTCACCTGTTTTCAGGTCCTGCTCCACTTACAGGGAGAAAGCAATGAAGGAAGTCTGATCACTGAGGGGGGGGTAAATAGTAGAAGAGCCTTGCTGGAGAGAGTATGAGAGGTAGGCCTGTGAGTCTGTACTTGCATAGAGCTGGTGCAGAGACTGTAGGGGCAGAATGAGGAGACTAAATTAGCACAAAGGAAACATGTGCTTGGACTTGAACTTGAGGAAGTACAAATTTAGAATTGAGGAGATGGGTTGTGGGGCACTGAATAATTATTGATTGAATGTCACTAGAAGCTATAGTGCACTTGAAGTGGAAAAAAATAACTTCCATGTTGGTTTGTGAGTGCTGGGGAGTGGAATAGTCTTTCCTAAATGTTACTTGTACTATATGTTATTCACAGTGCTTTAAGAAACAGGAGGGGAGGGGACGGGACACACACACACACACCCCCACCCCCCCCCCCAGAATTATGGTACTTTAAAAGTGCATAGAAGTTCAGTCCACAGAGGTATAGCTTTTAGGAGCCAACAGGTATACGATTGATTTCCTGTTTCTTTTGTGCTGCCTTCTATCAAGGCCAGAGCTGTATTTCACTTCCTGTGTTTAGCCTAGTGCTTGTGAAGGAATTTTTTATACTGCGTTTGTTTTTTTTCAGTTTAACTTGTCCAGAGATAAGCTAAGGTCTAAAGTTAAACTGAAGTTTTCCAAATGAGTAGTTTAACTTTGTAATTGAGATGGTTGTTACATTTGAGGTAGCTTAAGCATTAATAGTCATGACGTAAACTTTGTGTATGAAACCAGCTTTGACAGTAACTATGCAGGATCCTGCACTACAACTTTCTTTCTGTCCTAAGTATGTATTTTTAATGCATTTCAGGTATTTCTTTAAATCCAGAACAGTGGAATCAGCTGAAGGAACAGATTTCTGATATTGATGATGCAGTAAGAAAATTGTAAACACAGAGCCATACAGAAACCTTTATCATTTTCATTGTTTTAAGTGGTCTTTTTACATTGGCTTTTGTTTTCTAAAATATTATTTTCCAAGCTATTGTATACTTGGATTGCAAAACAATTTGTAAGATGAATACTTTTTTTTAATGTGCATTAAAAGTGTATTCTGAGTGAGGCTATTTGTGTATATTTTACTAAAAGGCAGTATGTTGCTTTCACCTCATGGTATAAAAGAAATGAATAATATGTAAAGCATAGGTGTTTATGGCCTTTTGATTAATAGTGTTTGCTGATAAGGCCACCTAATAGCTTTAGTCTTTGTTTTAATTTCAGTTTAGTTAACTGTTAATATGAATTTGTCTTCTGAGGAGATTTCTTAAAATGTCTCCATTTAATTATTTTTTTTATTTCATACTCTTTGGTATTGCCTGAACAGCTTTCTGCTTTAAGACTTGGTATAAACAGTGAATACCTGGTAAAACACACTTTTGTAGATAATTTTAAATACTGTATTTGCTAATTTACTGTATTTATTCAGATGTAAACAGTCTGGAGTGTATAGACTTTTTTTGCATTACTTGCATGAAGTGCTATGCTAAACAATAACACTTGAACACAAGCCACGCACTATTTCTTTTCACTTTTCTATAGCTTAGAAAATACAATTAGCCTTTATTCTTGGACCCTAGATTTTAGAATGTGATGCATAAACTCTAACAGTAATAGACACATACCTCAGAGTAAGATAGTATTTCAAAGCTCCAAATGTGGTTATTAGTTAGGTACCCTTTTCAAACTTTGCATTAAATTCATTCTTGAACGCATACAGACTATTTGGTCTATAGAAAAGAACAGTTAACCTGTCTTTGTAGGGATTTTGTTTGTTTGAGAATATTGTGTAAACAGCAATACTTTAACCTGTGTTACAGCTCAGTTTAACAGTCAAACAGGGTTAAAATTGCTTCAGCAAAAACATCTGGCTATCATGCTTCTGCCCTGTCCACGCTGCCTGCTCAAACCATTTAACTTGGCTTGCCTTGTGTGGCTTACATGCACACAACTCTTATCTTCTATACATAAGATACTTTGTTCTTACAGTGGAGTGCTGGTACATAGTGGATCATGATTAGCAAACTTCACTTGTCTATGCGCGTGCTATTCTGGTAAGAGAAGCTTCTATCCAGTGGAAGCTTTATTAGACTAGATGCTGCTCCAGTTGAAGGGCTTCTTGGTAGGTGTCACAAACTATGGAATGAAGAAGGGAGAATATGATGTTTGAGTAGAACTTGGAGAGATAAGGGGCATGCCAGTACAGAAGTTAATCGTGAAAGATCAAAGTTAGCTGACACATAATAACTACAGTGAAGAAATATATGTTGGAGAAGAGTTTATTTTCTGACTTAATTCAGTTAATTGAAGGAAGATGATAAAACAACTTCATGAAAACTGACATTTCAAGACTATGTAGTGAATGTACAATTTATTGGTTTGGCTATAATTTTCCCATTTGATGTTAAATTTAATGTATTTTTTAAATTTTGTATACATAAACAGGATTTACTATTTGTTTAATTTCAGAATATCTTAATATAATTGTTTATATTGCAGACATGCATGGAAGTCCTGTTCTGTTAAGTGCAATACACAGACTTTTCCTGTGCTGCAGAGTTTATAATTCAGTATAAATGGGTATTAAAGGATGACTTCATCAAATTAAATATATATTATTTAATTTAAATATTATGTCAGATACCGCCACCTGCTTTTCAACTTATCCATTGTTGACATATTTCAAATAAAGTTAAGATCTTTTTCTGTGTAGCTCAGGAAACGTGAGTTTTTAAGAATTGCTTGAGGGTGAATAAAAGGGTGAAGAGACGTTTTGTGGAAGCAGTTGAATTTTTGGGCACAACATTCTCTTTTGAGTGACTCTTAATGGCATGTAGGGGTATTTGGACCAAATAGAATAAATATATCTGCTAAAATTGTCACAGATGAGTGAATGAAATTGCTTCAGATCACTATCAACAGATTCTAGGTGTATTTTTTATTTGCAGTATGTGTATATGATTTTTTTCCTTTTAAATCTGAAGTTTTGCAATGAGATTTCATCCATTTTACCTCAAAATTTTCATGTGGCTACTTTAAAGTGCGTAATTATCATAATAGAGGGAACATTGTCCTCACTTAGACTACTGTAGTAGTAGGTCACTGGATGGCAGTTGTATAATCAGAGTATAATAAAATTGTGTTCAGGAAGGTGGAGAATTAAATTCATTTGGGGGGAGTAAGTGAAAAAGTTTTAATATAGTGATTAGTTCTCTTGTGGAAACTGATGGTAGAGATGTTCAAAGAAATTAGTACTTGTTAACCAAGAACTGTTAATTCCGCTTATAGGTAACATCTTTGCTGAATTTGCGGTGATAACTACTGGAACTGTTTGTCCCATTTTACTTGAGAAAACTTGGAGCAGTTTGATTTTATTTTTTTTTAACTTAGCTTGTGTGTTTAAAAATAGTTTTCAGTCTGCCAGTTAGATTTTATCATTATTACAGGCAGAAATATATGTTTTACCTGAGCCAGTCTTAACATCTGCATAACTGTCCTACAAAGCAGATAACTACTAAACTAGCCAGTTTCACAAATGAATTCAAAATCGGACCTGTTTAATTATGAAGGAATACATTGTACCTCAGATGAATGATGTGCTGGTTACTTGTTGAAAATTTGATACATTCAATGTTGTTTTGAAATAAATAGTTGGTAGTGATTGTCATGTAATTGTCTATGGCTGTAGTCTTCCTAATTTGAGAAGAAAATTCAGATGCTTTTTTGAATAAAGATAACTTTCTTGCAGACAAAATGGTAGTTAGGGTACATGTAGAAGTGTCCATGGAAGAAAATTGTGGATGTATGAAAAGACTGGAATATGAGATAAAAACACCACTTCCTTTCCCATTGAAGTGGCGAAAGAAAGATGCATTTGATTCTTGATAATTATGCTGGGCATATTAGCAATATGTTTTATAAATTAAACCTATTATGGAGCTTAGGAGGAAAAATACATCAATTAGAGCTGCCAAAGTACCATGTGCGATAAATCAAATTGTCATGTACAATGTTGCTCATATGTAGAGATGTTCATATTGAAGTTAAACAAATGCAGTACTAAGTTTGATACTTCTGTTAAAGGAAATACCCCAGTTATGTACTTATGTGATCTGTTAGCAAAAAATTGATGAATATAATTCTGGTAACTCAAATGTCATATTGTTAACCATGTGGAATGTTTCATGTATTGTTCTGGTGGTATCTACTGCAGAGAGGCTACTGGAAATATGTGCCCTCCAACTATAATTATCTTAATGTTGAAATAAAAAGTAGTTAAATGGTATATGTATAATAACAACTCGAACACTTGGAAATAAAGGAAGATTCCTGTTGACGTAGTGTTATTTTCAACAGAAATTTAGCCGCACTAAAACTTATTTTTTCTTAAATAGTCATTTTCATAATCACTTTTTTCTTGCACCTGTTGTAATTTGGAAATTTGAAAATTTGATCATCTTGTACTTGCTCCATGTTTGCGGGTGAGTGGTTGCTTGTGTTAGAGGGATAGAAGGCTTTTCATTATGAAAGAAGAACAAGCGTCATGTGAATATGGAAGCAGCAGATATAAACACCCTTTCAAACACCAAACAGAAGGAAAGCACCTGATTAATCAGCCATTTTCTTAACAATAGCAACTTATCTCTTGAGTGGAGTTTCTTTTTGATCTGATAATAAATGTAACCATAGATTAGATAAATGGGTGGGAAACTTTTTTCTATCATTGGTCATAGATTAGCGTAGGCTGCTTTAGGAAGACATGCTTGCTGTGACTGAGCAGTAGGGAGTGGATTAACTGATTGTAGCCTTGAACCAAACAGATTTTTCAAGTAACTTTGATTAGTTTAGCAATTTATAGCCACAGAATCAGAAATTACCTTGGCTCAAAGAGAAGAAATGCAGTTCGGGGTTGATGGAGGGTCATAGAATCATAGAATAAGTGAGGTTGGAAGGGACCATTAAGATCATCAAGTCCAACCGTTAACCTACCCTGATTTAAAAACACCCACTTCTAAACCATGTCCCTAGAAGCTGTGCCTCAGTACCAATTACTTCTGAAGCAGCTCTAACTCCTTCATATGCTGCCAAGATTTCTTTCTCAGTTGGAGTATAGTTGGCCTCGGAGCCTTTGTACCCTCGACTCCAGAATCCTAGAGGTCGACCTCGAGTCTCCCCTGGTGCTTTCTGCCAAAGGCTCCAGGTAGGGCCATTGTCCCCGGCTGCGGTGTAGAGCACATTTTTAATGTCCCTTCCAGTTCGGACTGGTCTAAGGGCTACTGCATGCACAATCTCTTGTTTAACTTGCTCAAAGGCTTGTCGTTGCTCAGGGCCACACATAATCTCATTTTTCTTTCGAGTCACTTCGTAGAGAGGTTTTACAATCTGGCTATAACCTGGAATATGCATTCTCCAGAAACCCACAACACCTAAAAAGGCTTGAGTTTCCTTTTTGTTAGTATCTGGGGACATAGATGTTAGTTTGTTAATTACGTCCATTGCGATTTGGCGATGTCCATCTTGCCACTTAACTCCCAAGAACTGGATCTCTTGTGCAGGTCCTTTGACCTTACCTCATTTGATGGCAAAACGTGCTTTCAAAAGAATCTTAATGATTTTCCTACCTTTCTTGAAAACTTCTTCTGCTGTGTTACCCCACGCAATGATGTCATCGATGTATTGTAGGTGTTCTGGAGCTCCACCCTTCTCCAGTGCAGTCGGGATCAGTCCATGGCAAACAGTAGGGCTGTGTTTTCACCCCTGGGGCAGTCGATTCCAGGTGAAAGCAAACTGTGGCCTGCACTCTGCTGCCAAAGGAATAGAGAAAAAGGCATTAGCAATGCCCACTGTAGCATACCATTTGGCTGCCTTTGACTCCAGTTCATACTGAAGTTCTAGCATGTCTGGCACAGTAGCACTCAGTGGTGGTTTGACTTCATTCAGGCCACGGTAGTCTACTGTCAGTCTCCAGTCCCCATCAGACTTCCGCACTGGCCATATAGGGCTGTTAAAGGGTGAGCGAGTCTTGCTGATCACTCCTTGGCTCTCTAGCTGGCGAATCAGGTTATGGATGGGAATCAGGGAGTCTCAGTTGGTGTGATACTGTCGTCGATGGACCGTGGCAGTAGCAATTGGCACCTGCTGATCTTTAACCCTCAGCAGTCCCACAACAGAAGGGTCATCTGAAAGACCAGGGAAGGCTGACAGCTGTGTAACATCCTCAGTCTCTACAGCTGCTATACCAAAAGCCCACCGATACCCTTTGGGGTCTTTAAAATACCCTCTCTTGAAATAGTCTATGCCAAGGATGCACAGAGCATCTGGACCAGTCACAATGGGGTGTTTCTCCCATTTATTCCCAGTTAGGATCACTTCGGCCTCTAATAAAGTCAGTTCTTGAGATCCACCTGTCACTCCAGAAATAGTGACAGTTTCTGCCCCTTTATGATTCGATGGCAATAGGGTACACTGGGCACCAGTGTCCACCAGGGCTTTATACTTTTGTGGCTCTAATGTGCCAGGCCATCGAATCCACACAGTCAAATAAATTCGGTTGTCCCTCTCCTCCTCCTAGCTGGAGGCAGGGCACCTCTAACATTGACCATAGTACCTACGATTAGCAGATGAGTTCCTACCTGGACCATAGGATCACCCACCATAGGTCGGAGCAGCATTTCTCCTATAAGAATTCTTTGTTCTATCTGCTTTACTTTGCAACTCAAGCACCCATGCCTGTAGGGCTGAGATAGGTTCTCCATCCCATTTCCTCATGTCCTCTCCATAGTTGCAGAGGCAAAACCACAGGATATCTTGCATCGGGTTCGATTTGTCTTGAATAGGAGGGTGTTTTTTCTTAGCAGCTGCAACATGGGTCTGTGCAGGGGAAGAATGGAGTTTTTCCTCCACCTTGGATAGTTTATCAAACAGTTTCTTGGTGTGCTCAACTATTTTCTTGGTCATTTGCTCCATTGTCTCAGTCATTTTCTCAGTGGCCACAGCCAGCTTTTCCACAGCTGCCACAGAGAAGGGACAAGAGAGACTGTCTTCATACTGTTACTACCTTGTTAACCACTTCGTTTACAGTTGGTGTGTCAAATCCTCCCCAGACCATTGTTGACAATGTGTGGGAATATGTTGGTGGTGCACTTTGTACAAATTTTTTTAGCATAGATCGTTTGCATGGCATCTCACCAGGATCTACAGTCACTTGCCAGTCACTATAAATCACCTCTCGCACAGCCAATTCTCTCAGGTACTTAATACCTTTTTCCATGTTGGTCCATTTACTTGGACAGCATTCGATATCGTCCTTAAAGGGATACTTGCGCTTTATGGCTGACATCAGTCGCCTCCAGAGACTGAGAGTGCTTGTCTTTCTCCCAATCCCTTCATCGATACCTCCATCCTTGGCCAGGTTTCCCAACTGCTTAGCTTCTCTGCCATCTAAGTCTATGGTATCAGCCCCACTATCCCAGCATCGGAGCAACCAGGAGATGAGTGTTTCACCTTCATGACGACTAAAGTCCTTCCTAATATTTCTCAAATCCATCATAGAGAAGGATTTAACAACTACCTCTACATCTGAGTCTTCCTGTGATGAGGCTGCCCGAGAAGGACTCTCTCCTTTATTTGTTTTAAAAGGTCTTTTTCCTTTGTCTAGTCTTGAAGGACTCTCTTCTGGGTCTACTCTAGAAAGGCCCTCTCCTGGATCCCCGTCAGAACTCTCTCTCCCAAGCTATCTGGCTTGAGCTGGCCCTTGTTGCAAGCGACAGGGGAACGAGCTAACTTCTTTTTATGCTTCCTGGTTACTGGGGCAACTGGTACCGGTTCTGATGGAGTTTGAGTAGCAGCGGTACTCGTTGTCGTGGCTGGAGTCGCTTGTGCCGGGACGGGCGGCGGAGGCGCTGCTGGTGCTGCAGCGGGGAGGGCGGCTGACGGCGGTGGTGCCGCTGCGGTCGGGGGCAGCTCGGGCCGGGCCGGGCGGGGCCGTGGCTCGCGCCGCTGCACGTGGCGGAGCGGCTGCTGCGGTCTGAGTGGCGGCAGCGCACGTGACCCTGTCGCCACCCCTGCAGCGGTATTTCACAACAAACCACCCCTTCAACACATGCAGGAAAACCGACAGCAAAATCACGATCTTAAGGAGGTAACAATCCTTATCGTCACAGCCCAGAAGGTTTCCAAGCCCTGGCTCTGATGGTGTCACATTAATATAACTATCCAAGGGCAAAGTAAACTTTCCCAAGGTAGAACCGAAAGTGTAATTAGTAACAGGATCCATCACGCGATGCCCGAGATATGCAGGTAGAGCCGTTACCCAATTAATCACGTTATAGACCTGAATTGCGAACCACACCAAACCAGCACATTTAAACCTTTGCATAAAAACACAAAGGGTAAATAAACTTTGCAATGCATTTGGAAGGTTAAACAGAGTTGACTGAATCACGTGCAAACCAAGCTCTTTAAAGGCACGATACAACATCTCGTTTAAGAACGACATGCTGTAAGGTGTCTGCTCTAATCTCAGAACAAGCTGGAATTCAAACTATTCAGGCAATTTATCACAGCTCTGGTCGAGCACTGCTTGAGCCCCACATTGGGTGCCAATTAATCTGTCATGGTTTAGGCCAAATCAGCTACTGGGGATGTGGGGGACCCCAGATAGGACTGACAGATGCTCCCCTCTACCCCTCTTCAAAGAGAGAGGCAGAGGAGGGAAAGAGACTTATGAGTTTAGAAGGAACTAAACTACCTTAATGAAATATTGATAATAAAATAAAAGGAAATAATGAAATATTTACAAAACTGCATCAAGCTCCCAGGATGACAATCACAACACCAGCTGGCACTGGGGGAGTCCCAGGCTGGACTGAGTGACGGACGGAAACTGGATTCTGGATCTGGATTCAGGATCGGGATCAAAGGCAGACGAACAGACAGAGTCCTCCTTAGACACCATCCGTTGAAGCAAGAGAGTGAGAGAGCGAGCGCTGACCCTTTGCTCCGTCAGCTTTTATACTGAGCATGAGGCAGATGGGATGGAATACCCTGTTGGTCAGTTTTGGGTCACCTGTCCTGTCTGCTCCTCCCCGCAGGTGCAACCCCTCTACGCTTTTCTGCTTCCAACCCTCCAATGTGGCAAATAACAAAGTTGGTTGGCTTTGGTTGTTATAGCAATAAGTATAAGCAAGAGCCTCTCTGCATACCATGCCTGGGCATCAGCTATAAACATAGGTCTTATCACTCTGAGAGAGCGAACATTGTCTGCACAATATGCTGTTAATTTCAGTAGTTAGAAGAGGCCCAGCTAAGAAGCAAAGTTACTGAACAAAATTGGTCCTGTTTTACCTCAAACTAGGACACTGAGTCCATCCCAGGCTTACGTTATCTAAGTGTGGATGTTCTACTTGTGAGCACACAAGGCTGAACAACAATTAGTGTAATATGTGTTGTTCAGCACCCCAGGTGCACCCCAATCTTCCGTTACTTTCTCATGTTCCACCCCCTCACTCAAGAGATTGCTTCTGCTGGGGTTGAGAAAACTGGAAATGCTCATTTAGGCTTGTGGGGTGTAGGGGTGTAATACAGAGTAATTGACAGAGGCATGAAATAAACACACATAGAAAAAGGAATAACCACATCTCTACAGTGATGCTTTGAATCGGGTGTCCCATTCCTCCTGTCAAGAAATTAAACCACTCAGCCAGCCAGGCAGCCCCAGTAGGTTGTTTCACTTGATGCATTAAGTCCTGGAGACTTTTGAATGTCTTGCTTCATGCTGGCTGCTTCATCAGTTATGTTGGAACAACGCGCATTTTCAAAGTCGAAGCAGCGTTTCTGATGTCAAGAGAGGAATTAGTCCACCATCAGTTGGTTTTGTAATATTCATTGGCATACAGCCGTTACCTACTCAGAAGAGATAGCAATGAGAAACATTTATATCAAAATCACTTAGCACAGTACAGTTCTATAATACAGCTGCTGGGGTTGATATGCCACTGAAACAAGTTGTCAAAAGATCTGCAGCTGTTAATCTTCCCTTAATATAAAAGGCAGATGAGTTAGTTACAGTAGAGGCTAACCAAATCTAAGTATTTGCATGTTGGTTTTTCAGAGCTGTATCCAGGGCACGTGCTTGTAGTACAAGACTACAAAGCACAACGAGCCAACCTTTGATAGGGGAGGAAAACAGCAGTGTCATCTCCGTCCAGTAATACATACGCGTTGCTCCAGCTCCTTCAGCTAATATTACTCTGGGTTTGATAACCTGATGTGGGGTAATTGCCCATACAGACTGGAGAGCTGTGCGTTGCACTTTTTCAGATTGAACTTCAACTCAATATTGGGTTCTCAACACTGTTCCAATGCTATCTCCTCTAGATAAGGTGCAGGTATTTGTCGAAGATATCTGAAATATAAGAACTCGAGAATCTGATATTAACAAGGGATGTAAAATAAGAGGAGAAGTTGGGGTATAATGTATAGTGGAGCCTCGTAATCCCTTGGACCAAAATCCTACAGGTTCTTTCTGATTTTTCGTCCAAATCATCTGCCACAATCCCGAGACTATATCATCTGGAATTGTTACTTCAAATTCAAAAGGATATCCTTGCTTAGGAGTGTATAATTGCGAATGCTCAATCAAAGCATTTTTGCAGGCATCAAAGGCTTCTTGTTGCTGCTTGGTCCCCTGCCAGACAACTTTTTTCCTAGTTAATTTCTGCAGAAGGCACATTAATATCATCAAACGTGGGATAAAGGTTCTCCAATACCCTAAAAGTCCCAAAAAGTTCTGTAACTGTTTTACTGTGACTGGCACAGGAAATTGCTGGACTGTTTGCTGTACCTGATTTGGTGTTCCTCTAATCTGTCCATGTCAAACTATACCCAAAAATCATACAGTAGTACTTGGGCCCTGTATTTTCTTTGGATTAATTGCCCAGCCTTGGTCCTGCAAATGTGCTTTCAGCAATTTGGTAGCTGCTTCACTTTCTTGTTGTGACTCTGCCATAATCAATACATTATCAATATAACGGTAAACAGTAACAGTATCCGACCATAGTGCTAAATCAGCTGCTATCATTAGGTGGCAAATGGAGGGACTGTGTTTGTATCCCTGAGACAATACTTGTAAAGTATATTGCTTCTGTTGCCGGGTCACGTCTTGCATTGAGGTGGCAGGCAGGGCGGAGGGGGGGCGAGGAGTTGGTGGTGGGGCAGGGGGCGGTCGGCTTTTTTGCGTAAATGCTAACTTTTGCCATCGGGGAAAACTTTCTGATGTTGTGATCTCATCTATTTCTGATCGTGGGATACCGGCTTGTACAAGATCATTCCACATTTGTTTCCTTGTCACCCGTGCTGTAACTCCTTTTGGTTTTGCCAGCTTTCCTTTATTCACCACCCACACAGATAGTCCCGAAATTACAGCCCCGGTTTCCCTCAAGGTATTTCCTAGGGCGCCTACATTATCCATAGCATTTGTCACTGCTGGTATAATCAAGTGGTTTAGTGAGGCAGGCGCTCCTCTCAAAAACTGCATTTTGATACTTCTCGTCACTGCTAAACTGTCTGGATTGCACCCTGTAACCAACACATGAGCCATCCCCATCTGCTGCACCAAATTATTACCTTTCTCCATTGTACACCCGTTTCTGAGGGACGACACTAATTCAACAGGTTCTGTATACGCTGTTAAAACTGCTGCACACAACCACTGATACAACATAGGTGGAATAATGTCTCGCCCGTCAGTACCTCTGACATTTTGCAGCTGAGCATATCCTCATTGTAGCTGATCATCAATGGCTATAGGGCTTGATAAATCTTTTTCATCTGCTGATAAATGGATAGATGCAGCTCCACTATCCCAAGCTCGCAAAATCCATGCCAGTATACCTTCCCCACTCTTTTCCTGATAGATCTCTAAAAACTCCCTTAACTCTTTCAGAGCGTAAGTATGCGTGATCTGCACTTCCCTGCCTGCTCGTTCCTGTTCCCCCCCTCATTTGTATGAGGGGTCGTGCTTCCACTGCCTCCCTGCTTTTTAAGTCCGGATCAAATTCCAACTCAATCTCGGAGTCTGAGGATTCACTCCAAATATTTTCATCTCATTCCTCGGGATCCCATGACTGTTTTGTGGTGAGAGCACGAGCTTGGGAAATCAAAAGCTTACTTTTCCCATATTTGTCCCTTTGTTTTTTAACAATACATGCTACCAACCAGTCTACATTATCTTGCAGCTCATAGCACTGCTCTGCTTGAACAGTAATGACTTCTTGAGCAATCACCTTTGCATCTTTTAAACTCCTGTTTTCCTTTTCCAATTCTCTCACTTTACTATGTAATGCAACAACTTCATGGTCAAGAGCTCTAAGTCTGGTAGCTAACAGCCATCCCAATCTCCCCGCTAATTTGCGAGAAGAATCCGATGCCGCTTTTCATTGCAACCCATACATAGCCGTTTCAGTCCTCTGGGGGGTAGTCACCTATTTCAGGCCATGTCTCCAGCGGAGCCAATTTAGCCAGGAAAGTGGCCACGGGGGTCCAGTGCTCAGTACTGGGCCATCCCGGAATAGGGGGAGTCACCGTTGTGGCCTCCCCAGTCCCCAAGTTTTTTATCAGCCATGGCACGGGTGTTCCTGGACCTGCCGAGTACGCCAAATGTGTGAGCCAACTCAGGCAGGACACAGGAACAACCACAAAACCACAGATGAAAGACAAAGAACAAATTCAATCTCGATACCTCGAAGACCGGGGGATCTCTGAAGCAGCACCTGGGCAGAGGCATGCAAGCAGGGGACGCAGGTTCCGCGGAGCGAGTCCTTATTAGAGTGATAGTCCTTGTTAGCGAGAGAAGTGAAAGAGTGAGAGCCCAGACTTGCTGTTTTCGCCTGCTTTTCAAGGGTTCAAGCAGGTGTAGTTTTCCACTGTGCTTTGATCTTCTTCAACAACAAGGCAGTGATCTCATGTATGCTAGATAAGGTGTCCCTGAGTCCATCCCAGGCTTACATTATCTAAGTGCGGATGTTCTACTTGTGAGCACATAAGGCTGAACAACAGTGTGATATATGTGTTGTCCAGCACCCCAGGTGCAAGTCACTTGAGCATATTTACAATCCTCCTTGCCAATCTTCCATTACTTTCCCACAATACTCTACTTTTTATTCCATGACTTTTTATTTTATTTTTAATTTTTATTTTTAGAGATTTGTCAGCTGTTGCGTTAAAGGGCAAAGTAATTTGGCAGAAAATAAACCCCCTTGCGTTCCAGCCTGTATCAGAAGGGCTGGGGGCAGCTGGGCTTAGATTCTGAGTGATGCCCAATTTGGTGTTAAAAGTCCGGTCGCATTCAATATGTATATTGAACTATCACGATTACGGATGCACTAATAACACCATACACAAATCGATCTAGCAGCATTCCATGAACTAGCACGGCCACACTTAAGGAGTTTGGTCACGTTCACTATGAACTCTCATGGCTAGATTGGTGAAAAGTGTAGTTTATTGAAGCAACAGATGCACAAACTCTTTTGGATTGCTGGTGATAGTGACTGTCTGCAAAGCACATGCAAATACTAAAGATGTTAGTAATACAGCCTGGCTACAAATACGCTAAGTTATAAAATAACTCTATAGAGATTTCTAAGTTTCCTGGGGAAGCACTTGGTATAACCAAGTGTTTGAATCTTACCCACAAGTGTCCTCATGAGGGCGAAGAGAGGCTCAGCCCGTCGACTGATCCCAGAAGTCAGGGGTGGTCAGCGATGGTATTTCCCTGATTGCGTTGGCATCTGCCCTGACATGCCTCCTCTCTTAAGCTATTTTTATACTATTTTTTTACCTTTCAGATGGAGCTTGAGGGACTCTAGTCATACATACTTTTGTTATGATTGGTGTAAAATTCTTGCACTTCGCTTTTAAAGGTGTAGACTACGAAAAATTCAGAGCGCAGACTCCGTGAGGCATGGTCACACCTTGGAGGCAGGTAGCTTTTGGGATGGAGGTGTGTTTTGGTATTATAATGACATTATAATGAGCAACGTTCACCCAAAGGTTAGCATTTTGTCAAAAAATGACAGATTGTTGGCTCAGGGTAACAACTAGGCAGCTTATCAGTTCCATAAGACCTTCAAGGGTTCCATTTGACCCTCAAGTTCCCATTTTATCACAGAGTTTGGCTGCGGTGTCTCCACTGCGCTCTATCCTCCGCACTCTTCTTCCTTAGAGTTAGCACACCAGACTCCCCCAATGTCATTAACATCTAAGGTTGCCTAGGGAACCTTTGTGAAATATGTCCTTTGTACACTAGCTGCACTCTGTCCCTGGAAGTTTTATCCATGCTGTACTTTTCTTCAAAATGTGAATATAACTTAATTTCTAAGTCACCTCCAGTAATTATCCCACATCAGCATATGTTGTGTAGTCCTGTTTCAGTAGTAGGAGAACTAGTCGTCCTGATTTACTCTGAGTCCCTCTGAGATTGCTGTAGGGAAAGTGCATCTCTCGCTCTCGTTTTCACACAGCATCTATAATCACAGAATCTCCTAGATTGGAAAAGACCTGTAAGATCATCTAGTCCAATCATTAACCTAACACTGACAAGCCCACCACTAAACCATGTCCCTAAGCACTATATCTACACAACCTTTAAATACCTCCAGGGATGGGGACTCCACCACTGCCCTGGGGAACGTGTTCCAATGCCTGATGACCCTTTCAGTAAAGAAATTCTTCCTAATATCCAATCTAAACTTCCCTTGGTGCAACTTGAAGCCATTTCCTCTTGTTCTATTACCTGTTACTTGACAGAACAGGTCGACTCCCACCTCTCTGCAACCTCCTTTCAGATAGTTGTGGAGAGTGATAAGGTCTCCCCTGAGCCTCCTTTTCTCCAGGCTAAACAACCCCAGTTCCCTCAGCCGCTCCTCAGAAGACATGTGCTCCAGACCCCTCACCAGTTTTGTTGCCCTTCTTTGCACACGCTCCAATGCCTCAATGTCCTTCTTGTGGTGAGGGGCCCAAAAATGAACACAGTACTCAAGATGCGGCCTCACCAGTGCCGAGTACAGGGGTAAAATCACCTCCCTGGTCCTACTGGCTACACTATTCCTGATACAGGCCAGGATGCCATTGGCCGCCTTGGCCGCCTGGGCACACTGCTGACTCATGTTCAGCTGGCTATCAATCAACACACCCAGGTCCCCCTCTGCTGAGCAGCTTTCCAGCCACTCCTCCCCAAGCCTGTAGCATTGCATGGGGTTGTTGTGGCCAAAGTGTAAGACCCAGCATTTGGCCTTATTGAAACACATACAGTTTGCCTTGGCCCATTGATCTAGTCTGTCTAAATCCCTCTGCAGGGCCTCCCTACCTTCAGGCAGATCAACACTTCCACCCAGCTTGGTGTCATCTGCAAACTTACTGAGGGTGCACTCGATCCCCTCATCCAGATCATTGATAAAGATGTTAAACAGGACTGGCCCCAGCACTGAGCCCTGAGGGACACCACTCATGACCAGCCGCCAGCTGGAATTAACTCCATTCACCACCACTCTCTGGGCCCAGCCTTCCAGCCAGTTTTTTACCCAGCAAAGTGTATGCCCATCCAAGCCATGAGCAGCCAGTTTCTCCAGGAGAATGCTGTGGGAAACGGGGTCAAAGGCTTTACTAAAGTCCAGACAGAAGACATCCATGGCTTTTCCCTCATCCACTAAGCGGGTGACCATGTTGTAGAAGGAGATCAGGTTAGTCAAGCAGGACCTGCCTTTCATAAACCCATGCTGGCTGGGCCGGATCATCCAGTTGTCCTGTGCATACTGTGTGATGGTACTCAGGATGATCTGCTCCATTAGCTTCCCCAGCACCGAAGTCAAACTGACAGGCCTGTAGTTTCCTCGATCCTCCTTCCGGCCCTTCCTGTAGATGGGTGTCACATTGGCTAGTTTCCAAGCTGCTGGGACCTCCCCAGTCAGCCAGGACTGCTGATAAATGATGGAAAGTGGCTTGGTGAGCACCTCCGTCAGCTCTCTCAGAACTCTTGGGTGGATTCCATCAGGTCCCATAGAGTTGTGTATGTCTATGTGCTGCAGCAGGTCACTGACCATTTCTTCCTGGATTGCGGGGGGTTCATCCTGCTCCTGGTCTCTATCTTCTAGCTCAGGGGGTTGGATCCTCAGAGTGTAACTGGTCCTATTACTAAAGACTGAGACAAAGAAGGCATTAAGCACCTCAGCCTTTTCCTCATCCTTAGTCACCATGTTTCCTCTCGCATCTAATAGAGGATGTATGCTCTCCCTGGCCCTTCTTTTGCTGTTAATGTATCTATAGAAATATTTCTTCTTGTCCTTTACAGCAGAAGCCAGATTAATTTCTAGCTGGGCTTTGGACTTTCTAATTTTCTCCCTGCATAGCCTCATGGCATCTCTGTAGTCATCGTGTGTGGCCTGCCCTTTCTTCCAGAAGCCATAGACTCTCCTTTTTTCCCTGAGCTGCAGCCAAAGCTCTCTGTTCAGCCAGGCCAGTCTTCTTTGCTGCCGGCATGACTTACAGCACATGGGGACGGCCTGCTCCTGCGCCTTTAAGACTTCCTTCTTAAAGAGTGTCCAGCCTTCCTGGACTCCTATGCCCTTCAGGACTGCCTCCCAAAGGACTCTGTCAATCAGTCTCCTAGACAAGTCAAAGTCTGCCCTTTGGAAGTCCAAGGTGGCAGTCCTGCTTCCCCCCCCCCCCCCCCTTTACTTCTCTAAGAATGGCGAACTCAATCATTTTGTGATCACTCTGCCCTAGTCGATCTCCCACCATCACATCACCCACCAATCCTTCTCTGTTCACAAAGAGCAGATCCAGCAGGGCACCTTCCCTGGTAGGTTCACTCATGAGCTGAGTAAGGAAGTTGTCCTCAAAACACTCTAGGAACCTCCAGGACTGTTCCCTCTTTGCTGTGTTGTATTTCCAGCAGACATCTGGGAAGTTGAAGTCCCCCACAACAACAAGGGCAAGCAATCGCGAGACTTCTCCCAGCTGCTTGTAGAAAGTTTCTCTGTCCTGATTGGGTGGTCTATAACAGACCCCCACCACAACATCAGCCTTGATGGCCTTCCCCCTGATTCTGAGCCATAGACACTCAACCGTATCATCGCTATGATTGAGTTCTAAACATTAATAACAGTCCCTAACATACAGGGCCACCCCACCACCTCTCCTTCCTCGTCTATCCCTTCTGAAGAGCTTGTAGCCATTGATTGCAGCACTCCAGTCGCACGAGGTGTCCCACCACGTTTCTGTGATGGCTACTATATCATAGTTTTCCTGGTGCACCATGGCTTCTAGCTCCTCCTGTTTGTTGCCCATACTACGTGCATCAGCGTAGATGCACTTCAGTTGGGCTAATGTTCCTGACACTTCTTTGTGGGTGGAAGCCCTAGTTCCTAGCTGACTGCTTGTGGAGGGCTGGCTAGCCGAGCGAGGGCATGTCAACATCGAAATGTTGAGTCATCAGGATCTCAAGAAATATCGAGAGCAGCTCTTGTGAGAACCAAGAGATAACAAGGACAGTCTGCCCTTGTTTATTCCAACAAAAGCCAAACAAGGGACTTGTGGTTAAAAGAAATGAGAACTATGTGCAGTGATAAGATGTGTATGCAAAGATAGACCTTGAGATGCCTAACCAATAAGGAGCTTGGCTTTTGCAATATGTATGAGCTAATTAAGACTTATAAAAGGTGTAACCGTGCTTTAATAAACGAAGTTTGCTGATCCCTCATATTGAGTGACTGCTTCTTCCCTCCGTTCCGGCGAATGGCACGACAAATTGGCGCCCGAACAGGGACCCCGGCCCGATAGCGGAGTCCGCCCGGCGACCCGATAGCGGAGTCCGGAGCCACGGTCGGCGGAGAAGTCGAGTGCGGTCCTGTAAGCAGCGCAGGAGGCGAAAGGGATATCTTCCCCGCGCCCAGGAGCACCTAGAGAGGCTGTCCCGCCAGCCACGCGCCGCCGAAGTCTGCAAAGGCTGCAACAGCGCGCTGATAGAGGTATGAACAGACAAGCGGCGTATAATCTGCTCAAATGCTTCTTAGAGAAGCGGGGCACTGAAGGAATAGACTTGAAAAAGGAACTTCCTGATCTGTTAGGCTGCTCGCAAGTATTCTCTCTAAAAGAGGGATTGAGACAGCGCCGAAACAGCTGATTAAACGGATTAGGTTGGGACAACGGTGGGGGCATTTTAAAGATACGCATATGTTGTTTTCCCCCATGGAGTGGCGATTTTTCGGTGATACAATGTGGGAAAAAACGATAACCGGGAGTGAGAAAGAGGAGAAGGAGATAAAGGCTGTTCGCGAGCTGTGGCGCACGGTGTTAGAGACTTTAAAGGCCATGAAAGCAGAGACAGAAGTAGCCTGTGCTGCCGCTCAAATGCTGGGTCCGGAGAGCACGGAAACGAAACCTGGTGCGTGGGCACGGTTCTTCGGGCAGCCGGCGGTGAAAGGGATGACTGGAATTACGTGTAAAACTGTTGCCGAGGTCCGCGCGGGCGCCGACCCTGCTCCGGCGACACCCGAGATGCAGGGGGTGCGGCTGCAGTCGCCATCGCAGCCGGGAGGAGAAACCTGACGACCTATGCCTTTGCCCCCCCCCCCTTCGGCTCCTCCTCTGCCCCCCTCCACTGACTCATCTGATCCTTCAACACCACCTGTTGACGACTGCCAGGATCAGTCACACGAGAATACAGACAAAGTGTTACGAACAGTGCTGCAACGTCTTGATGATGGTCTATTTCAGACGCGAAAATTCGCCTGCAAAAGACAGACTTAACGACTCAATCGAGGACATTGACAGACGTACAGACTTTACTAGGAGACATTCAATGGGTGTGCAACCGCTCTTGGAGTTGCCTATTTCTCTGTTAATTTGTAATACTGTTGAATCGCCATATGCAGTTATTTGTCAGTGGCAAACAGGAAAGGGGGAAATTCTCCCCCGCCCCCCCCGCCCCACCTGTGCCACTGACAAATCATCAGCTGACAAATCATCAGGAGACATGTTTAAGATTTTAGAATGGGTCTTTTTAAGAGTACAACCCAAGTCTAGCATTCAAACAAGACCGGAGGCAATAGGAGAGTTGATCAGGAAGGGCAGAACAAGAATCATAGAGATTAGTGGAACGGAACCTGATGATGTCAGTATTCCAGTGAATGGTGCCAATTTAGAATGGTGGTTGCGTAACTCAACTTCCATCCAAGAAGCATTAATAGGCTATAATGGTCGTATACATTCGCAACAACCAAAAGAGAAAATGTGGCAAGTATTAAAACGAAATCAGTGGATGGAAAAAGCGCATCATGTATGCAAGCATTTACTTGCATGCTTTGCCGTGTTAGGAGTGCCCGAACAGATTAAAACAGACAACGGGCCTGCATACATTAGTCAAAAGGTAAGAACTTTTCTACTGAGATGGGGAATTAAGCACGCAACAGGAATACCCCACTCACCAACCGGGCAAGGCTTGGTTGAGCGAACCCATCAAGTGCTAAAAGATTATCTAAATAAGCAGAAGGGTGAAGACACAGATGCACAACAGCGATTACACAGAGTATTGTTTACGCTAAATTACTTGTGTCTTATGGGCGATCAAGAGGAACCGCCAGTAGTGATACACCATCAAAACATTAAGCTGAATAGTACCACTACCCTACCTAAATTTATGGTACATTATAAAGACCCGACCACCGGAGCATGGGTGGGACCAGTGCCGGTCATTTTTAATGGTCGAGGGTACATGTGTGTCTCTACAGGAACAGGCCCAGTGTGGGTCCCGAGCAGAGCGATAAAACCAGCATTGGAAAGACAACGGACAGACCAAGACCAGGAGATGGCGCAACAGAATGGGCCCAAAGAATCTTAAGAGCTTGCTAATAAGTAGTTGCGTCCTTCTTTTGGATGCAGAAACGGCAGGGCTTGATCACCCCTGCAGTTTCAAAGGAATGTCTGGGTGGCTTTGGCAAATATGACCGGTCAAGATTCCATCTGCCTATCCACAGCATCACCCGAGAATCCATTTTCCACCTGTCTAGTCGGTCTTCCTGTCTGACCAATGGCCTTCCAACTTACAAACGCAATTCCTAGGTAATGGCTCTGCAACTCTTGCTGATAGCCGGGATGGATGGGCTGCATATCTGCCACCCCTCCATGCCGAGCCGCAAGAGCTAGAACTTGTAGGATCACTCATGATAGATAGCTGTGTGTACTACACAAACAATTTTTGCCTTGGTTTTTTTTGCACTAGGAGTAGCAGCAGCACACGCTTTAACCACGCTTAATAAATTAGGATATTGGCTTGCTAAACAATCTAACGCTACACTCCAGAATAAGGCTGCCATAGATTTTTGTTATTAACGCATGTCATGGGTGTGAAGACTTTTGACAGGATGTGTTGTATGAACCTCTCAGAGCACTCCAAATCAGTACACCAAAGCATCAGAGAATTATATCAAGGAATGCAAAAGCTGAGAAAAGATGATGAATGGGGATGGTTGAATCAAATACTATCAGGTTGGGGAATCAAAAGTTGGATAGCTATGATTGTGAAAACTAGCTTGCTTATATTGCTCATTGTAGTTGTTATAATATCAGTTGTATTATGTATCTTCTCTTGTCTACAGCGCATGCTCATGAAAATTGTGCACCAAGCCTGGGTTGCTCAAAAAGAAGAAGGGGGAATTGTGGAGATATTCCTAAATGAAAAAGGGCATGGTTTGGTTCTGTTGAGCAACCCAGGGTTTGAACTAAGCACCCAGACTGAGGGAGACAAGATCTAAGTAAACAAGAAAGGTGACATCACCCTGCCCGGGAGAAGAGTTAAACAGAGGCGCGTGAACAGAGGGTCTTAGCCAATCGGGTTGGGGGGCGTTGTACGTGAACAGGGGAGCTGGACCAATCATAGCGTTGTTGAATATGCATGCTTTGTTGCGAGTCTATATATACTCTGCTAAAATATGCAATAAGGGAGGACGATCATACTCACATTGAGATCGCGTCGTTACTCTGGATTTGGAAGATAACTCTAGCTCCATGCACAGGGAGATTAAGCAACTGATGGAACACTCACAGAAAATACAGAAAGACGTTGGATTTTTTGGGCTAGAAGGCCTAACTAATTGGTTAGGCCTAGGAGGGTGGCTAAAGGAGCTAATTCAAAGCTTAGTATTGGTCTTGGTGATAGTTATTGTAGGGCTCTTAATGTTTAGTTGTGCTTTGTCATGTATTAAGCGGCTTATAACGCAAGTTACCAAGAACGCTTGGCTGGCACAAAATAAAAACGGGGGAATTGTGGAGGGCTGGCTAGCCGAGCGAGGGCATGTCAACATCGAAATGTTGAGTCATCAGGATCTCAAGAAATATCGAGAGCAGCTCTTGTGAGAACCAAGAGATAACAAGGACAGTCTGCCCTTGTTTATTCCAACAAAAGCCAAACAAGGGACTTGTGGTTAAAAGAAATGAGAACTATGTGCAGTGATAAGATGTGTATGCAAAGATAGACCTTGAGATGCCTAACCAATAAGGAGCTTGGCTTTTGCAATATGTATGAGCTAATTAAGACTGTTATAAAAGGTGTAACCGTGCTTTAATAAACGAAGTTTGCTGATCCCTCATATTGAGTGACTGCTTCTTCCCTCCGTTCCGGCGAATGGCACGACAACTGCTCTCAGGCTTTTCCATGGCTTCTAACCCTTCAGTAACCCTTCTGTCTTTACTGCCCCATGTATCTCCAGCCCCTACCTCCACTGAGACAGAATAACAAGGGTCCTCGCTAGCTCGCTGCCCTGCAAACCCTGGCATGTTCCCCCTGGGCTTATTTCTAGCAGGCCCAGTTACATCCCCTTCCCCCTTCCAATCTAGTTTAAAGCTCTTTCAATGAGCCCTGCTAATTCTTGCCCCAGGATCCTTTTCCCCTTCTGAGACAGGCATACCCCATCTGTTGCCAGTAGGCCCGATGCTATATAGACGTCCCTGTGATCAAAAAAACCAAAACTCCACCAATGGCACCAGCCTCTGAATGTTACTGTTTTATTATGTTACTATTCCACGGTAATGTACCTTCTATCTATCAAAACAATTTGTAGTAACCTGTGGAAAATGTTTGGGGACAATTTTTTGTAAATATGTTATCTAGCTCTTTTCCCTGCTCCTCCTATAAATTTGTTCATGCCTTGGTATTTTAATTTTGTGGCACTGTTTTCCAGGAAACAGAAATGTTTGTGGGTTAGTTGGTTGTTTTTTTCCTGTGATCACTAAGGAGTTTTGCAACACCTTATTTTTTTAACATGCTCCAGTTTGCAGCTTTTGAAAATGGACTTGGAAAGGTCATGCTTGGATACATTTCTTCCTAGATTTTATTAGTTTCCTAAACTATCTGGCTGAAACTGTTCTGTAATCTGAGCACCTGTTGAAAAGAGATAGAAGTGTCTGTCAGGACTATAAAATTGCAAGCTTCTGATATGCCTTGTTGAAAAGGTGAGGAGAGGGAAATGGGCAGCTAAAGAAATAAGTTATTTTCTGAACTTTTTCAAGACATGTTCCAGAAAAAATGTGTTTCTCATTTTGAAGGCAAAAACTAAACCAAAAGCTGTTAAAAAAATGCTAACCTTAAATTTGGAACTGCTTCTATTCAAACATGAGTTCATCAAATATGCCCTTTTTTAATGCCATATTTTTGAAAAAGTTATAGCAATGAAATTTTTTTTAAAAAAACCTGCCTGGATAACACTATGTTTAGCACCACAATGTTTTTAAAGCTAATTGAGTCTATAACAACATATAGTTTTTAAGTGGTTTTGTTTCTGCTTTTGATACTTTGAAGCATTCATCTTGACTGAGTATGTAAATTTCTATGAAGCTTTGTGAGAACTTTGGAGCCTTCCACAGATAGAGGTTGCATCCTTGGCTGAAGGAAGAGACCTGTTAACTTCTTGTATGAAAGTTCTTGGACAAAGAGGCTGCTGCGTGCTTTGGGCAATGAGTTTGATCTGCTTTAGGTCAGTATTGCATCAAAGTCTTGGTATTAGCAGTCTGCTATATTAATGAAGGGTACAACTGACGCTTTTAGTTTTTGGTGTATTTCTTGTATTGAATTCAACTTTGGGTGGATATTTAGCTTTTTAAATTAAACATTCTATTTTGTTTGGTTTTTGTCTTCAAGAGGATTTAGATTAGCACGTAATCAAGAAATTTATAATTCTGCTAATTGATACATAGTTTAGATAATTTTCCAGTTCTGTTTTGCATCTGGTTACATTTCTGTTTGAAGCATTACTGATGTACTTTCATAGGAATCATTGGTACAGCATTAAGGATGGAAGTCATGGTGCAAGGTGAGGTAATACTGTTCTATTGCAAAGCAGATCGTTTTCATTATGGATCTTTCAAATGCAACATTGTTATGGTTTGAGGAACCCACATCAATTTGTTGTCATTTAGACAATTATTCTGTCACCTGATGACCCCTCCCCACCTGGGAAGGGGAATCAGGAAAAAACAAGGAAACCCAAGGGTTGAAATATAAACAGATTTAATAGAATAAGACCAGATAATTAACATTAATAACACTAGAGAACCAATATTGATCCAGATACCAATATAAAACACACAAGGATTATACTCAGCCAATTCTATCAGTAGGAAGCTGTGCACTCCCAGCAGTGGACAGCCAATGTCGGACACTGCGAGCGCTACTGCTTTGGGAGGAAGTAAAGGCCTCAGGGGTCCAGCACCAGGGCAAAAAGTTCTCTGGACTGCCGCCATCATGGAAGAGAGAGAACTCCTCAGCAAACTTTCTAATTTATATTGAATGTTACATTGATCGTATGAAATAATCCTGTTGTCCAGCTTGGGTCAAGTGCCCGGGTCTCACTCCTCCTCATCCCTGCAACCTGGCTAGCTCGAAAACACTGAGACCTGGAAACCCACACACCATAGCTGGCTATAAAGTAAATATTTGCACAAATTCAAACAGTAGAGTCTTCTAAAAGTACAGTTTTCCCAAACATTAGAAAAGACTTTACTGCAAAGTAAAATTACTGAAAGAGAAATTAGTCCTGTGTTGCTCAAACCAGGACAAACATGTATGGAAGGTGTAAAAATTGGAAGAACTCACACCACTACTTTTCACATTAAAAGTATACAAGATCTGAATTTAAAATCTTTGTATAAAACAGTTTGACAACTTGTTGGTAAATCTTCAACAGTGTACTTCAGAGAGGTAAGATTTTTTTTTCTGGGTAAAGCTCCATAATTACTTTTTAATAACTTCTATTTTCTCTAACAAATATTCATACAAATCTCCATAAGTGGCTACTAAATGTAAGTTCCGTGCTGACAACAATGCTTAAGTAATGATTCAGTATAGGTTAGTGTAGTATATGCATATACTGCAACTATAAATTTCTAAATGGTACTAAGTCTCAATCTATGACTTTGATTTCTTGGATGTTATAGAGTAGAAAGGTCATTGCAAGTATTTTTTGTAGAAGAACTGAAAATCTGCATGTGTGCAGTCCGTAATAACACTCTGTTATTGGATTGGAATTCTTCACTGAAAGTATTTCTAAACCTCCTAGATACTTTCTGTACTTCACTTGATCTTTAGAGATCAACCTCTTCCCTGTTTTATGGAGGACTCTGTGAAAAGAGTAAAGTCTGAAGCTAGCTCAGAGGGAGTATTATTGTGCTTTCCTCCACTTCTTGATACATGAACCTTTGGTCAATACTTTGACTTCACTGGGACAAGGATTTGAGTCGTTGTTTTCAAAGTAATGAGAGTTGAATTTATAAAAGCACTGTCTTAAATAACACCCTCTTATTGTGTTAGTGGTGGGACTGGGGATATTAGAAAACAATTGTCTTCAGCCCTCAGGAAAAACGTTCCTGTGTAAATTCCATTTGATGACTCAATTGGTCAATGTTTTGCAGATACTTTTTTTTGTCTTGGTGTGACTACATTGAGCAATATGTTCAAACAAGACAATGTTCATTGTTCAAGATATTTAGAATAACATATTTATTAACTTGTTGATAAGAATTTTGTTTCAGCCTGTAGGAAAGTTGTCAGAGCAATGAGATGAAAACCAGCACAGATCACACTGGACACATAGTGCCTCTATTGCCTTGGGACTTAGCTATTTCAGACAGCACTGAGCATTTACTGCTGTGAAATATATGAAAATTTGAGTAATCCCTTGCAAAATTTGTGAAGAGGGATTACTGCAAGTATGCTTCTTGGCTTGTCCTCTGATGAAGTGGTCTCTGCTCATATCTGTTCTGGTACTGAAATATGATATTTTTTGTGACACGAAGTGTGAATTAATATCTCTACTACATACAGGTTTTCCTGAATTATCAGCAATCTTACTATGGTCCTGCCTTTTGTAATTCTCCCTAAAGTATCTTTCACCCCATCAGCTTCTCAGTGCCAATGGGCATACTCCCTGGAATACTGGTAGCAGCAGCAATGGCAACTATGAGATCACTCCAGTCTTCAAAAAGGGCAAGAAGGATGACCCGGGAAACTACAGGCCACTCAGCCTCACCTCCATCCCTGGAAAGATGATGGAATGGCTTGTTCTGGGCATCATCTCCAAGCATCTGGAGGAGAAGAAGGTTATCAGAAGTAGTCAACGTGAACTCACCAAGGGGAAGTCATATCTGACTAATCTGATAGCCTTCTATGATGGCGTGACTGGATGGGTGGATGAGGGGAGGGCAGTGGGTGTTGTCTACCTTGACTTCAGCGAGGCTTTCGACACCGTCTCCCACATCATCCTCACAGGCAAGCTTAGGAAGTGTGGGTTAGATGAATGGACAGTGGGGTGGATTGAACAGTGGTTGACAGATAGAGCTCAGAGGGTTGTGGTTAGTGGTGCAGAGTCTAGTTGGAGGCCAGTAACAAGTGGAGTCCCTCAGGGGTCAGTACTGGGTCCAGTCCTGTTCAATATATTCATCAATGACCTGGATGAAGGGATGGAGTGTACCATCAGCAAGTTTGCTGATGATACAAAACTGGGAGGGGTGGCTGACACGCTGGAAGGCTGTGCTTCCATACAGCGTGACCTGGACAGGCTGGAGAGTTGGGCAGAAAAAAACCTGATGAGGTTCAACAAAGGCAAGTGTAGGGTACTGCATCTGGGGAGGAATAACCCCATGCATCAGTACAGGTTGGGGGCTGACCTCCTGGAGAGCAGCTCTGTGGAAAGGGACCTGGGAGTCCTGGTGGACAACAGGATGACCATGAGTCAGCAATGTGCCCTGGTGGCCAAGAAGGCCAATGGCATCCTGGGGTGCATCAAGAAGAGTGTGGCCAGCAGGTCGAGGGAGGTCATCCTCCCCCTCTACTCTGCCCTGGTGAGGCCACATCTGGAGTACTGTGTCCACTTCTGGGCTCCCCGGTTCAAGAAGGACAGGGAACTGCTGGAGAGGGTCCAGCAAAGGGCTACAAAGATGATTAGGGGACTGGAGCATCTTTCTTATGAGGAAAGGCTGAGGGACTTGGGTCTTTTTAGTCTGGAGAAAAGAAGACTCAGGGGGGATCTTATCAATACTTATAAATACTTAAGGGGAGGGTGCCAGGTAGATGAGAATAGTCTTTTTTTAGTGGTGCCCAGTGATAGGACAAGAGGTAACAGGCACAAACTGGAGCACAGGAAGTTCCATATTAACATGAGGAGGAACTTCTTTACTCTGAGGGTGGCAGAGCACTGGAACAGGCTGCCCAGAGAGGTTGTGGAGTCTCCCACACTGGAGACATTCAAAACCCGCCTGGATGCCGTCCTATGCAACCTGCTGTAGGTGTCCCTGCTGTGGCAGGGGGGTTGGACTTAGATGATCTCCAGAGGTCCCTTCCAACCCTGACGATACTGTGATACTGTGATGAGATCTTGCTCTCTGCTTTGATACCTGTTGTCTCCAGCACTCCTTGGCACTTGGAAAAAGGAGAATAGCCTTCATCCACCAAAGTCTGCTCTGAAGCGAGGCAAGGTACAGCAACGTTCTCTTTGGACTCTTCCTATTAGAGAAAAAAAAATGCAAGAACAGCTGTATGAAGTCGTGTGTGTGTGTCTAGTACAATACCTTGTTTCTAGACAACATGTCTTACAGAAATGAGCTGGGGCCCCTGAGGTAATAGGAGCTAACAGGGAAACACCAGTGAAATACCTCAAAGGAATTAAGGTGTGTTCCTCTAAAAAGGTGACATGGCCGACAGCCCAGCTGAAGTGCCTCTACACCAATGCCCATGACTGGAGTCGGGCTATTGATGTTCAGAAGGGACAGGCTGTAGCGGAACCTCACAAAACCAGGCCAAACCAACTAGCAAACTAAAACAGGATTTATTTTTACAAGATGGTAACAAAATCAAACTAAGTTTTACTCTAACTGAAACCGCTTTGAGACTGCAACAAACATTAACAATTCACAGGTTCAGAATGTCACTTGGGAATTAATACTTACCCAGCCTTACTTACAAGAAATGGATATAATGTGAAGAGCTGTCTCTGAAGAATAGTCATGAGCAGTTTGAAAGCCTATGGGTAAGAATTAGAGACCGCGGCAACAAAGGGAACTTTGTGGTTGGTGTTTACTACAGACTGCCCAATTAAGGGGAGTCTGTTGACGAAGCCTTCTTACTCCAGCTACAGGAGACATTGCGCTCGCAGGCTCTCGTCCTGCTGGGGGACTTCAACCACCCCAACATCTGCTGGAAAAGTAGCACAGCGAGCTGTAGGCAATCCAGGAGAATCCTGGAGTGCGCAGAGGATAATGTCTTAAGCCAGGTAATTGACAGCCCCACCAGAGGGTATGCGATACTGGACCTGATGGTCACCAATGCAAGGGAGCTAATTGGTGACGTCAAGATTGGAGGCAGCCTGGGCTGCAGTGATCATGCATTGGTGGAGTTTGCAGTCCTGAGGGATATGGGCTAGGGGAAGAGTAAAGTCAGGACTCTGAATTTTAGGAAAGCAAATTTGCAGCTATTCAAGGAATTAGTCAATAGGACCCCCTGGGAACCTGCCCTCAGGGACAAGGGAACAGGACAGAGCTGGCAGATCTTTCAGGACTCTTTCCTCTGAGCACAAGAGCTCTTGATCCTCAGGTGTAAGAAATCAGGAAAGGAGGGCAAGAGACTGGCATGGCTGAGTCAAGACCTGCTGGTCAAACTAAAGGGCAAGAAGGAAATGTGCAGGCAGTGGAAGCAGGGACAGGTATCCTGGGAAGAGTATAGGGACACTGCCCAGTTGTGTAGGGATGGTGTCAGGAAGGCCAAGGCGCAGCTGGAGCTGAACTTGGCAAGGGACGCAAAGAACAATAAGAAGGGCTTCTACAGGTATGTCAGCCAGAAAAGGAAGGTCAAAAAAAGCATACCCCGTCTGATGAACCAGACTGGCAAACTGGTAATAACAGATGAGGAGAAGGCTGAGGTACTCAACAACTTTTTTGCCTCAGTCTTCACTGGCAACCCCTCTCCCCACACCTCTCGAGTGGATGGACCACAGGAAAGAGACTGGGGGAGAAAAGTCCCTCCCACTGTAAGAGAAGATCAGGTTTGTGACCACCTGAGGAACCTCTTTCTCTCTCTCCCTACTCTCCTTGGAGAGAGAGGTGGGGGAGAGCATCTGTCATTCGTTTCAGTGGACAGATTTATTGGTGCCCAACATGGGACTGTCTTTTACTTTCTGAGCAAGCTGGAATTCTAACTATTCAGGCAATCTATTAGAGCCCTGGTTTAGCCCTGGATGTCATCTATCTGGATATCTGTAAGGTCTTTGACACAGTCCCCCACAACATCCTTCTCTATAAATTGGAGAGATAGGGATTTGATGAGTGGACAGTTTGGTGGATGAGGAATTGGTTAGATGGTCACATCCAGAGGGTAGTGGTCAACGGCTCAATATCCAGATGGAGATCAGTGACAAGTGGTGTCCCTCAGGGGTCTGTATTGGGACCAGTACTGTTTAATATCTTCATCAATGACATAGTGGGATCAAGTGCACCCTCAGAAAATTTGCAGATGACACCAAGCTGAGTGGTGCGGTTGACACACCTGAGGGATGGGATGCCATCCAGAGGGACCTGGACAAACTTGAGAAGTGGACCCATGTGAATCTCATGAGGTTCAACAAGGCCAAGTGCAGGGTCCTGCCCCTGGGTTGGGGCAACCCACATTATCAATACAGGCTGGGCAGAGAATGGATTGAGAGCAGCCCTGCCGAGAAGGACTTGGGGGTATTGGTGGATGAAAAGCTGGACATGAGCCAACAATGTGCACTTGCAGCCCAGAAGGCCAACCGTATCCTGGGCTGCATCAAAAGAAGCGTACCCAGCAGGTCGAGGGAGGTGATTCTGTCCCTCTACTCAGAGACCCCACCTGGAGTACTGCATCCAGCTCTGGAGTCCTCAGCACAGGAAAGATATGGACCTGTTGTAGTGGGTCCAGAAGAGGGCAACAAAAATGATCAGAGGGCTGGAGCACCTCTCTTATGAGGAAAGGCTGAGAGAGTTAGGGGTTGTTCATCCTGGAGAAGAGAAGGCTCCAGGGGGACCTTATTGTGGCCTTTCAGTACTTAAAGGGGGCTTATAAGAATCATAAAATACCAGTTTGGAAGGGACCTCAAGGATCATCTGGTCCAACCTTTCTTGGCAGAAGCACAGTCTAGGCAAGATGGCCCAGTACCCTGTCCAGCCAAATCTTAGAAGTGTCTAATGTCAGGGAATCCATCGCTTCCCTGGGGAGATTATTCCAATGACTGATTGTTCTCATTGTGAAAAATTTTCCTCTTGTGTCCAGTTGGAATCTCCCCAGGAGTAACTTGTACCCATTACCCCTCATCTTTTCCATGTGACTCCTTGTAAAAAGGGAGTCTCCATCTTCTTTGTAGCCACCCTTTAAATACTCGAACATGGTGATAAGGTCTTCCCTAAGCCTTCTTTTCTCAAGGCTGAACAAACCCAGTTCTCTCAGCCTTTCCTCATGTGGCAGGCTTCCCAGTTCTTTGATCATCTTTGTGGCCCTTCTCTGGACCCTCTCCAGCCTGTCCACATCTTTTTTGCATAGTAGGGACCAAAACTGAACACAGTATTCCAGGTCTGGCCTGACAAGCGCTGAGTAGAGTGGGATAATGACTTCTTTATCTCTGCTGGTGATGTCCTTTCTGGTGCAACCCAGCATCCTGTTGGCTTTCTGTGCTGCAGCAGCACGCTGTTCACTCATATTGATCTTGTCCACCAGGACCCCCAGGTCCCTTTCCACAGAGCTGCTCCCCAGCTAGGTAGATCCCAGCCTCCTGGATTATGTTTTCCCATGTGCAAGACCTTACATTTGTCCTTGTTGAACTTCATAAAGTTCTTGTTAGCCCACTCTTCCAGCCTATCCAGGTCTTCCTGCAGGGTGGCTCTCCCTTCCAAAGTGTCCACTTCCCCACTCAGTCTGGTGTCATCAGCAAACTTCATCGGGGTACACTTGATCCCATCATCCAGATCACTTATGAAGATATTAAACAGCATTGGGCCCAATATCCATCCCTGGGGGACCCCACTCATTGCCTCGCAGCAACATCAGCCAGCTCTCTTAACACCCTTGGGTGGCTATTGTCAGGGCCCATCGATTTGTAGGGATCAAGCTCCTGTAATAGTTCACATACCAACTCTTCCTTCACTGGCAGCGGGTCTGTGTTTGCATCAACCTGGATTGTTGTTCCCAAGGTCTGGGCCCAACAGTGCTGGAAAAGACAGAGGTGAAGAAAATGTTGAGAACCTCTGCCTTTTCAGCATTATTGGTGACTAATTCACCTTTCCTGTTTAACAGCGGGCCAATATTTTCCTTCTGTTTCTGCTTGTTATTTTTATGTACCTGAAGAACCCTTTCTTGTAGTTTTTGAAATCTTTGGCCAATTTCAATTCGAGCTGAGCTTTTGCTTTTCTAACTGAGTCTTTGCACACCCTGGCAATGCCCTTGTAGTTCTCAACAGGTATTCGTCTGCTTTTCCATATCTGGTATGCTTCTCTTTTGGTTTTGAGCAGACTCAGAAGCTCACAGTTAAGCCAAGGGGGTCTCTTGCCCTGCCTACTTCCCTTACCTTTAAAGGGGATGAACTGGTTTTGTGCTTACAGGAGAGTGTTCTTGAAAAACCGCCAGCACTCACTAGCTCCTTTATCCTCCATGGAAGCTTCCCATGGAATCTCTCCCAGCTGAGCTCTGAGTGAGCTGAAGTTTGCTCTTCTAAAATCTATAAACCTTTGTCTTAGTACTAACCTTCAGCGCACTCAGCAAGATCCCAACCTCCACAATATTGTGATCACTGCAGCCAAGGCTATCACTAACCGAGATATTACAAAGCAGGTTTTCTTGATTTGTGAGTAGCAAGTCCAGCAGTGCCTTCCTGGTTGGCACATCTAACATTTGTATGAGGAAGCAGTCCTCTATACATTCCAGGAACTTGATGGATGACGTGAGCTGCTGTATTGATACTTGAGAGAGGCTCTTGCTTATACTTATTGCTATAACAACCAAGATCAGCTAACTTTGTTATTTGCCCCATTGGAGAGTCGGAAGCGGAAGAGCATAGAGGGGTCGCACCTGTGGGGAGGAGCGGACAGGACAGGTGACCCCAAACTGACCAACAGATGGTATTCTATCCCATCTGCCTCATGCTCAGTATAAAAGCTGAGGGATCAAAGGGTCAGCCTTTTTTGCTTCAGTGGCCAGCATCCAAGGAAGACTCTGTCTGTTCGTCTGCCTTTGATCCCGATCTGTGCATTCCTGAATCCAGATACAGAATTCAGTTCCCATCTGTCACTGAGTCCAGTCTGGGACTTTCCTGGTGCCTGCTGGTGATGTGATCATCATCCTGGGAGCTTGATATGGTTTTGTATATATTTCATTATTTCCTTTTTATTATTTTATTATTAATATTTCATTAAAGTAGTTTAGTTCCCTCTAAACTCATAAGTCTCTCTCTCTTCCCCCCTCTTCTTGGAGAGAGAGGTGGGGGAGAGCATCTGTCGTTCGTCTTAGTGGCCAGTCCGGCCCAAACCACGACAGGCCCAAAGGGAGATGATACCAGAACTTGCAGATCTAGCAAGTTCTGGACTTGCACAACTGGTGGGAAGTACCGGAATACTCCATCATCCGAGTTGGGCTGGAGTGGAAAAATACCTGAAGTCAATTATCTCGGACCCTATAAGTAGCAGTTCTAGTGAGACCATTTGAGCTCTCCTGGATCACAGTGGGCTGTGGCCAGCATCTCCCCTGAGCTGGGACACAACTCAGTAAACACCTCGAGGACTGGAAGGCCAGGGCAAGTCAACTCCCCATCGTGTCCCAGTTATCGCCCGCTGAGGAATGCTGATGCATTGTGAGTATTTGCTCTAAACTCAAAGAGGGAAACTATAGGCTACCCTCTCTTTCATCCACCTCTTTATATATGCATTAGTTCTTACAAGTGTGGATGTTATTATATTTTACTGGATCCAAATATTTGTCTGTGCACGTGTAAAAGTGGGACCCGTCAACTCATCGGAGTCGCCTCTTGTGAAGGGACCTTTAGTCCTAATAGTTAAAAACTCAGGTGTAGGAGTGTGTATGACCCCTTGTGTTGTGTGTTTGTATGTTCATGCTTATATGTATATGTATTGATTTAGGATACCTTATAGTAAGTTAGTGTGAATCTTGCCATCTTTGAATCTGTAATTAAGTCATTGTTCAATTATTTTTTAAAATCATCTTGTAAATCCTTAAATTGGTTAATGATTAAGTGCTGCTAAAGCTTAACTCTTGATCTACCTTGAATCATTAATAAATTTTAAATTGCTACTGAATCATAACCGTGTCAAATATTTCCTTTCATGACACATGCAAATGTCTTTGCAGAACTTTCTTATAAATAGGGTCATCCTCATAAAGCTTTATTTGATTTGTAGCTTATAGGTGTCTCAACAGAAATTTCACTGTCCAGATAAGACAGAACAAGGCATTGTTAATTTTTATTTCCCTGTCCGGGTTTCAGGCTCCTCTTTGGCATCTCTCAAGGTCCCAGCTTCTCCAGGGTGTGTTCGCTTAGTATATGCGTCACTTAAGACACTTCAATCCAGAAAGTCTCTTCCCCACTCAAACCAGGAGCAGCAATGCTCTAGTGCAGAGCCAGCCAGTAGCCATATGCTGTGAGGGGGCCTGTTAGCTGGCACTGAGGAGTAATTGGGGTAGGGTTAGTATTTGATGTGCCTCACTCCAGCTCATCAAATCTGACAATTTTCAAACACCTGATATTTCTGGGAAAGTCTTGGACAACTCTTTAGTTTTCTTCAGCTCCGGTTGGCTGCAGTCTTGACTCCATCAGATTTTAATTATCTGGCTTCTAATTTTTTTTATCCCGTGGTAATTTCCATCTGCAAAAGGGGAAGAATATTTTCTTCCTCTCCTTTTTTTGCCCATCCTTTTTTATTTAATTTATGATCTCTGCAGAACTAGGATGTATTTTCTTTGTTTGAATAGTGGACGACTGGGAGGGATGTGACACTTCCAGCTGGAGCCTCTTGCCTCCAAAGGGTAAGAAATGATGCTGGATGCAGACAGACATAGCTTTAAGGTCTGCACAGAGACGTATGAGTGCAGCCAGCCACTAGATGTCAGCATTATTTTAAATATTAACAGCTGAGCCACTTGGCCATTCCTGCTTAAAATGTGTTGAAGTGATGTTGATTTCTGCAACATGAGACTTGGTAACTAGTAGCAGAGGCTACAGGCTTTTGAATTTGTGAAATGCTCAGTGAAACCCATGTTGCTAGCAGCATACCAGGGTGAATTTTCCTAATAATTCCCCACATTTTAGTCCTCATGAGAAAGACATTGCTACCTGCTAAAATGGCTAAGAACAAGTGAGATTTAATAATAAGACTTTTGAAGTTCAGTAGTACTTGCATTCAAGCATGGATCCATCAGAGAGGTGAGGGAGGTTGTAGCCACCTCCTGAGAAGCTCCCTGCCAGCACAAATGATTTTGCATCACAGAGCCCCTCAGCAAAGCTGAAGAGATTTTGTGTGCAGATTAAGACTGCATCTAGGGTGGCTAATTGACTAAACCAATTTAATGGCTCACTGATGCAGAAAAGATACAGTCCCATTACTCTCTCAATTGCTCTTCAAGTGGCTAATTTGACAGAAAAATAACCCAGCAGGAACAAGCAAGTAGTTTTCCTTTGGGGAGAAGACAACTCCTCTCTGATCAGATGCATCAGCACCAAGGGCGAGACTGTGCATCTGTGGGCAGAGAAAGGCAGAGGGGCAACTCTTTTTAACAAATGTGAGTCATTAGGTTTTTCCTAATTTCTGTTTGCTTTCTTTGCCCAAGAGGCACAATATCCATCTTTCCTGTACGAGACAATTTTCACACCCTCTTGCTCCTTTTGCTTTTCATGGCTATTCCTTCCCTTTTCTGCCCTATCAAAGATGCTGGGTAGAGCTCTACAAGTGTGTTCTGCAGTTCTCTGTGTAAATTCTCTTGTCCTCAAGAGAGAACTAATTCATTGTTTCACTAATCCATCTCTTCCCATTCAAATAACTCTTAAACATTTTATTTTTCTGTATTTCCCACAGTGATTTGTAAAAGTGCAATTAACTCCTTCTGTATTTCTAGCCTTGTATAATTTCTTCATTGTGTTTTTTCGTGCAGTCATTGGGTTTGTGTTGGCAGCTCTTTATCCATCTTCATGTTAAGAGTTTGCGAGGACTTAAGAGTTGGCTGGAGCAAATGGCAGAGGGCCTGCAACTGTAAATCCATTAGGACAAGGGCTCTCTGGCAAAGAATTGAATACAACATCAGTGCTTAACAACAAATAAAGAATAACATGATAATAGCTCATCTTGGGCTTTGCTTCATGACAGCATTGAAACTACCTCTGCTGACTTGCAAAGGACGTATAAACTCCCATTGTCTTCCTTTTTGGTATATTGTTATGGTTCCCATGCTGCATAGTTACTACACAGTTCATTGTTTTAAGTGGTTTAGAACATTTTGTATTTTATGTGGGCTTTTGAACACTTCTGCTAGGCAGATCTTTTGCTGAACTATTTTATCTATTACCAGTATTCACTTGGGGTGAATCCCATTTCGGTTTCTGGAGGAAGGAAAGAAGTTAGCCCCCGTGGCTCATGAATCCATTTGTCTCAAGTGTTGTATACAAGATGAAGAGGTTTTGAATTGTGATTTAATCCTATACTCCCCAAAGTCCTTGTATATTTTGCAAAATTATGTTTGGTAGAATCCAGTAAATGCCAGACATATACTTTGAGTTGGGAGTTTCATATCCTTCTGGAACAAAATTCTTTATTTCCCACGTTTTGACTACATTATATTGGCACCGTTCATGTCGCTCCACTTAAAATTGTGTCAGCATTCTCATTATAAGCTGTTTTTCAGAGGTTATAACTTGGACATAAAAATTTACTCCCACTTGGAAAGTTGGTCTCAGCCCAGAAGTAATTACAATAAATAATTACAGATTTTTTTCCATATAATTTATGTTGTTTTGGGAGGGAAAGGGAGAAGAAAAAAAATTAGCACTGAAAAATGCTGAAGCGTGCATTATAATTTGTTCTACTTTAACCAATTAAATGATGGAAAAATTCAGAATTTGTCAATCTTGTTCAATTGTCGTAAATTGCAATTCTTTTTTAGTTTTATACATTTATTAGGTGGAAAGATGGAGAAAAATAGAACTGAATATGTAAGGCAAGATGCATCTAATTCCTACTCCTATGGATCTGCAGGTAGAATCCCTTGAGCATTTTTCAAAAGCTGGGAGGATTGGACATGTTGAGAATCCCCAGCCTTACTCCGAACTTTAAATCCCATCAATTTGAAAGTGCCTCAGCCTTCTGAATTTATTACGCCTCTTCTTATGTGTCTCACAAGTTATAATGCATGTACCTTTTCTTACGGTGCATGAAGACATTATCTAGAACTAAAGTACGGTGTAACTAAGCAACTCCATTTTTTGTGGTAGGTGCACGTGGACTGGCTGCCTGGGAGGAGCAGATGGACAGAAGGGAGTTGGGGTGCTCCAGGTGTGGCCTCTGGGTGGATTGTAGTCAGGAGATACTGTTTGTAGGGCTTCAAAGTACATCTATTTTGTTAGTGATAACTGGTTTACTGAAGTTCCAGTGATTCCTGGGTTTTGTAGGATGGAAGACAGGTGAAAAAAAAAAGAAAAAAAAGGATTGTTTTGTTGTTTGGATTTGTTGAAAAAGCCCTGCAACAGTCCAGCTAAATCAATGTATCTCTCGCCATGTATACTTACTTCAGAAAGCTTCAGGAAAAAGGCTGGTTATAAAATACTATGGGGAAGCCAGGTGAATATTTCCTATAATAGAAGTGGGAAGGCACGGTTCTTTAATAAATCTACTGCTAAAGTTATTTTTTACTATGAGAGGGGAATCTAGGAGCAAACTTTAACTGCCAATTAAATTAATCAGGATTATGTCAAAGACGCACTTTCTGCATTTCAGCAAGTAAGTATTCTGTGTAGTTAGGAATTTCAGCAGTGGTAATTGCTGAGGATAACTGGGCAAATACCTTTACTGACCAACAGAGACTTTAGGACCAAAAAAGATGGCTATCTTGTTACAGTGCAATGTGAAAAAAATAAAGCAGGCTCTCCTCACATTTTAAACCCAATGATTATAGTGTTTTATGCTTTCCAGCTTGTACAGAATTTGAGGAGATAAAGGGAGACCTTGCATCCAGTGTGAGGCCTCAAACAATATTGGGTCTTTCTTTCCAGCTTTCTAAACATAAGGAAGTGCAAAAAGAATATCTTCTAAAATTGCCAATCTGAATAATGCCCCATCAAAAATAATGTTGAAGTTAAGCCTTATTCTGAAGGAAAAACAGTCTATGTCCATGAAACAAAAAGCTGCAGGTTCAGGAATTCAAGTAATAGTGGATGGACCTGGAAAAACCAGTGTAGAAACGTGCCTGCCTTCCCCCTATAGAGTTCTGGATTTGCTGTGCACACTTGGGTAATTTGTTATGCCAAGGTAGTTTCTTTGGATTGAAGCAAGATCTGGGATTAACTGATAAACAGCAAGTATCTCATGAGTGCCCCAGTCCAGTAAATACACTGGCAAATAGCTCTGTACAGCAGGACCAGTCATCTGAGTTTTCAGGGACTCAATGAGAAGTGGACAGGAACTGAGATCATAAGGGAGGGTCAGTTATGTAGCTTTTCTCCTGATGACAAGAGGTTTTATTTGTGATGGCAAATGGTCAAGGGAGGTCAACAGGATGACCATGAGCCAGCAATGTGCCCTGGTGGCCAAGAAGGCCAATGGCATCCTGGGGTGCATCAAGAAGAGTGTGGCCAGCAGGTCGAGGGAGGTCATCCTCCCCCTCTACTCTGCCCTGGTGAGGCCGCATCTGGAGTATTGAGTCCAGTTCTGGGCTCCCCGGTTCAAGAAGGACAGGGAACTGCTGGAGAGGGTCCAGCAAAGGGCCACAAAGATGATTAGGGGATTGGAACATCTTTCTTATGAGGAAAGGCTCAGGGACTTGGGGCTTTTTAGTCTAGAAAAAAGAAGACTGAGGGGGGATCTTATCAATGCTTATAAGTACTTAAGGGGAGGGTGCCAGGTAGATGAGAAGAGTCTTTTTTCAGTGATACCCAGTGATAGGACATATTGGGGGCACACTATAGGAGGTAACGGGCACAAACTTGAGCATAGGAAGTTCCATCTTAACATGAGGAGGAACTTCTTTCCTTTGAGGGTGGCAGAGCACTGGAACAGGCTGCCCAGAGAGGTGATGGAGTCTCCCACACTGGAGACATTCAGAACCCACCCGGACACTGTCCTGTGCAACCTGCTGTAGACGACCCTGCTGTGGCAGGAGGGTTGGACTTAGATGATCTCCAGAGTTCCCTTCCAACCCTGACAATTCTGTGATTCTGGAGTTGGTCCTTCCCCTCTGCTCAGTACAGGTGAGGCACAGCTGGAGTGCTGGGTCCAGTGCTCAGTCCCACAGTACGAGAGATAGACTTACTGAAGTGAGTCCAATGAAAGGCCACAAAGATGATGGAGGGACTGGAGCATCTGTCCTGCCAGGACAGACTGAGAGGGCTGGGACTGCTCAGCTTGGAGCAGAAAAGGCTTGGGATGAGGTTATCAATGCATATAACCCCTGATGGTGGGGAATAAAGATGACAGAGCCAAACTCCCCTTAATGAAAGGACAAGAGGCAATGGGCACAATCTTGAAATACTGGAAATTTTATTTAAACATAAGAAAACTTTTTTTATTCCAAGGGTGATCCAACACTGGAATAGGTTCTACAGAGAATTTGTGGAGTCTTCATCCTTGGAACTATACAAAACCCAGCTGAGTATGACCCTGGGCAACTGTGGAGATATTCCTAAATGAAAAAGGGCATGGTTTGGTTCTGTTGAGCAACCCAGGGTTTGAACTAAGCACCCAGAGTGAGGGAGAAAAGATCTAAGTAAACAAGAAAGGTGACATCACCATACCCGGGAGAAAAGTTAAACAGAGGCGCGTGAACAGAGGGTCTTAGCCAATCGGGTTGAGGGGCGTTGTGCATGAACAAGGGAGCTGGACCAATCATAGCGTTGTTGACTATGCATGCTTTTGCTGCGAGCCTATATATACTCTGCTAAAATATGCAATAAACGAGAACGATCATACTCACATTGAGACTGCGTCGTTACTCCAGTTCCGATCCCACTCCGACATCTGGTAGCAGAGGATGTCAACTGTAACCCTTCAGCAGGACTGAGTTCTCCGAGACTGCGGTAAGCAGCGAGAGGAGGGGAGTGGGAAACACGGCTGGAAGGAGTGCTGCTCGGGAGCATAGACTACAGCAGACACGGTTCGAGGTGGCCTCTCGCCTTCCAGGTTTAAAAAGTGAAGTTGCTGTCATGGAAGTTGAAGCAACAGCAACGCTGCTCGCAAGTATCCTCTCTAAGAGAGGGATCGAGACAGTGCCTAAACAGCTGATTAAGCTGATTAAGTTGGGACAACGATGGGGACATTTTAAAGACACGCATATGTTGTTTTCCCCTACGGAATGCCGATCCTGCGGTGATGCAAAAACAATAACCGGGGACGAGAAACAGGGGAAGGAGATAAAGGCTGTTCGCGAGTTGTGGCGCACGGTGTTAGAGACTTTAAAGGCCATGAAAGTGGAGAGAGAAGTAGTCTGTGCCGCTGCTCAAATGCTGGGCCCAGATCCGACTAGAGCAGGATATAAGAGCAAGGAAATTAAACCTGGTGCGTGGGCACGGTTTTTCGGGCAGCCGGCAGTGAAAGGGATGACTGGAATTACGTGTAAAACTGTTGCCGAGGTCCACACGGGCGCCGACCCTGCTCCGGCCACACAAAGGGCGGAAGTCGCCGTTCCCGAGATGCAAAGCGCGAAAAAGGAAAAAGGCGGAAGTGGCACCTCAGGAGACCCTAGAGGGGGTGTGGCCTCAGTCGCTGTCGCAGCCAGGAGGAGAAACTTGACGACCTATGCCTTCGGCTCCTCCTCTGCCCCCCTCCACTGACTCATCTGATCCTTCAACACCACCTGTTGACGACTGCCAGGATCAATCACACGAGAATACAGATAAAGTGTTACGAACAGTGCTGCAACGTCTTGATGATGGTCTATTTCAGACGCGAAAATTCACCTGCAAAAGACAGACTTAACGACTCAATTGAGGACATTGACAGACGTACAGACTTTACTAGGAGACATTCAATGGGTGTGCAACTGCTCTTGGAGTTGCCTATTTCTCTGTTAATTTGTAATACTGTTGAATCGCCGTATGCAGTTATTTGTCAGTGGCAAACAGGAGAGGGGGAAATTCTCCCCCGCCCCACCTGTGCCACTGACAAATCATCAGCTGACAAATCATCAGGAGACATGTTTAAGATTTTAGAATGGGTCATTTTAAGAGTACAACCCAAGTCTAGCATTCAACCAAGACCGGAGGCAATAGGGGAGTTGATCAGGAAGGGCAGAACAAGAATCATAGAGATTAGTGGAACGGAACCTGATGATGTCAGTATTCCAGTGAATGATGCCGATTTAGAATGGTGGTTGCGTAACTCAACTCCCATCCAAGAAGCATTAATAGGCTATAATGGTCGCATACATTTGCAACAATCAAAAGGGAAAATGTGGCAAGTGTTAAAACGAAATCAGTGGATGACAAAAACAAAAGTCAGGCGAGAACCACTGGCTGATGGTCTCACAGTGTATACAGACGCTGGAAAGCGGCTTTGCCGTGCGGTGTGTGTCTGGCAGGATAAAGGACGATGGTGCCAGCACATACTGGAGGGGCAGCCACAAGACTCCCTTCAAACATTGGAACTTACTGCGGTAGTCTCGGCACTAACCAACTGGCTAACAGCCCCCTTAAATGTATTAACAGACTCCCTGTATGTGGCTGGGGTAGTGCCGCGACTAGAAGATGCCCTCCTTAGGGAAACAACCAACCCAAGGTTGGGAAAATTATTTATCCAGCTGAGGTCCACTCTGGGTCAATGAACTGCGTCTTGTTGTATCATCCAAATTCGCAGCCATCAGTTGAATTTAGGTTTAGGATTGGGTAATCAAATTGTCGATAACCTAGTCAGTAGAGTGTGACATTTACCTCCAATTGACAAATTTCAACAAGCCAGACAAAGTCATGACAACTTCCATCAAAATGCTAAAGGCTTAAAAAGGTAATTTGGATTAACCGAAAATGAAGCACGCTCTATTATACAAGCATGCCCTACATATATTAGTCAAAAGGTGAGAGCTTTTCTACTGAGATGGGGAATTAAACACATAATGGGAATACCCCACTCACCAACCGGGCAAGGCTTGGTTGAGCGAACCCATCAAGTGCTAAAAGATTATTTAAATAAGCAAAAGGGTGAAGACACAGATGCACAACAGCGATTACACAGAGTATTGTTTACGCTAAATTACTTGTGTCTTATGGGCGATTAAGAGGAACCCCCAGTAGTGATACACCATCAAAACATTAAGCTGAATAGTACCATTACCCTACCTAAATTTATGGTACATTATAAAGACCCAACCACCGGAGCATAGGTGGGACCAGTGCCAGTCATTTTTAATGGTCGAGGGTACATGTGTGTCTCTACAGGAACAGGTCCAGTGTGGGTCCCGAGCAGAGCGATAAAACCAGCATTGGAAGGACGACGGACAGACCAAGACCAAGAGACGGCGCAACAAAATGGGGAAAAAGAACCTTAAGAGTTTGCTGATAAGTAGTTGCATCCTCCTTTTGGGTGCAGTAACTGCAGGGTTTGGTTACCCCCGCAGCCTAAAAGGAATGTCTGGGTGACTTTGGCAAATATGACCGGTCAAGATTCCATTTGCCTATCCACAGCATCGTCCTAAAATCCATTTTCCACCTGTCTAGTCAGTCTTCCGTCTGACCAGTGGCCTTCCAACTTATAAACGCAATTCCTAGGTAACGGCTCTGCAACAATTGCCGATAGCTGGGATGGATGGGCTGCATATCTGCCACCCCTCTATGCCGAGCCGCAAGAGATAGAACTTTTAGGATCACTCACGATAGATAGCTGTGTGTACTACACAAACAATTTTTGCCTTGTTTTTTGCACCAGGAGTAGCAGCAGCACATGCTTTAACTAAGCTTAATAAACTAGGATGTTGGCTTGCTAAACAATCTAATGCTACTGCATTGGCATTGAGTGGATTCTTGTTAGACGTAGATTCTGTTAGACACGCTACACTCCAGAATAAGGCTGCCATAGATTTTTGTTATTAGCACATCGTCATGGGTGTGAAGACTTTGATGGGATGTGTTGTATAAACCTCAGACCACTCCAAATCAGTACACCAAAGCATCAGAGAATTGTATCAAGGAATACAAAAGCTGAGAAAAGATGATGAATGGGAATGGTTGAATCAAATACTATCAAGTTGGGGAATCAAAGGTTGGATAGCCATGTTTGTGAAAACTGGCATGCTTATATTGCTCATTGTAGTTGTTATAATCTTAGTTGTATTATGTATCTTCTCTTGTCTACAGCGCATGCTCATGAAAATTGTGCACCAAGCCTGGGTTGCTCAAAAAGAAGAAGGGGGAATTGTGGAGATATTCCTAATTGAAAAAGGGCATGGTTTGGTTCTGTTGAGCAACCCAGGGTTTGAACTAAGCACCCAGAGTGAGGGAGAAAAGATCTAAGTAAACAAGAAAGGTGACATCACCATACCCAGGAGAAGAGTTAAACAGAGGCGCGTGAACAGAGGGTCTTAGCCAATCGGGTTGAGGGGCGTTGTGCATGAACAAGGGAGCTGGACCAATCATAGCGTTGTTGATTATGCATGCTTTTGCTGTGAGCCTATATATACTCTGCTAAAATATGCAATAAACGAGAACGATCATACTCACATTGAGACTGTGTCGTTACTCCGGTTCCGATCCCACTCCGACAGGCAACCTGCTCTAGTAGCCCCCTTTGAGGAGGGAGATTGGACTAGATGATCTCCAGAGGTCCCTTCCAACTGCATACTTTCTGTGAAACCTTGACTTGTTGAGAAGTAGATCACAGAGCTGGGGCCAGACAAAACTCTTACGAAAGATTTAATAAATCTAAATTTCTACTAAATATTTAGTTTCCAGCAACAGTTTTGTGAATCAGGACAACAAACCAGCCTGACTCTTATCATCACAGTGACAAAGGGAGTGAAAACCAGGCTCAGAAACCATGGACAGTCAAGTATCCTCAGTGTCTTCGTGTCAGTATTTTGCAAGTTTGGCCTTGAAATAAAATGTTCAAAGTGAAGGCTTTTATGCCAGGCTGAAAAGGATAGCTTTGCTGGTTACACTGCAAATAGTTTTTCTTTAGAAATGCTTTTTACAGAGCTTAGTGCAAACAAGTTGGGTTTTTTTGCACGGGGCAGCTGTTCCCACTGGCTGTTTTGTGATCACAGCTTTCCCAGAGTTTCTGTGGAAGATGCTCCAACCTCTTGTCTTAGCTAAAATCCATCTGGTCTGTGCCTAAGAGCATAAAACTTTCAATATTGGTACATTTAGTGCAAGTCCATAATTAGGAGTGATTAATTTTTTTGTATGCTATTAGAAAAAAATATTGCAAAGATGTAATGAGTTCTTAAATATTTACCTTTCAAACCTTATGTCTATCTACCCTCTATCTTGGTTTCGTCCTAAATATATATTAACTGTAATGAATGGCAATTCCTGCCTATTTCTTTTTGCCACAAAACAAGGAGTTTACTAGTTTAATTCAAAGACAGATGCTCTTGGACATCTAGACAGATCCGTGGTGTTGCTGCACCTGTGTGAGGCCCCAGCAAAGACTGGGGAGATGGATGAGGTGGTTTATGATTAAATTTAGAAAATTTAGGTGATGATGGTGGATAAATGAAATGGAGGATTGCTGTTCTCCAAGTCCCACAACTAAAGAACTAGGTGGCACTGGGTGAAGTTGGAGAGAGTTTTAAGACAGAAAAAGGAAAGCACTTCTGGAGCCTACTGCCACAGGGGGTGGTGGAAGCAGGTTCAAAAATATGTGACAAAGGCATGTGCATAAAAGGATACTAAAAAAAAAAGGGGAGGGATGTACTCACTAACATTCCTGGTTCTGGATGCTGGGGAAGGATGGGAAAATGAACAGCGGAAAGTGGTGCATTTATGAGGCCATGCCCTAAACAGTGTCTCCTTTACCACTTAGATATACAATATTGAACTAAATGGACCATTGGTCTGACTCAAGAGGACAGTTTTATAACAAAATCGGGACTGTTACAGATCTTGTCTCATATCTTCACTCATTAATAAAGCAGAGAGGTGAGGTCCTCGTGTATAAGAACTGGTGGGTCAGACCTAATGCAGTGACAGAACCGAAGTGCAGTTTCTGTTTGAGTGGCTGTGAAAGCAAATGAACCTGCAGGACAGTAGATAGCACCAGAAATTTGGCTCATTGTGTTAATTTCTAGTTTTGAAAGATGCAGTTACACAGCTATCAAAGCTGATGCAAAACTTTCCAAATACGATTCTGTTATGGTCAGTGTGATGGCAACAGAGATTAATCTGGCCCTGGGTATCTTTTCTTAGCTTATTTAAATATAAATCTAAAATATTTTCTTTCAGCTTTTAATAATATTTTCCTTGGTTTTGGAAGATCTGCAACTTAAGCAACATATGACAGATTGCATATAAACTTGCTGTAGCTAGAGAGCAATGTCTTAGTTCATTCTTAAAAAAATATTATAAAACAAGCATGAAAATCTATCCTAAAAACATAGATGGAATATTGTTCAGATGTATATTTGCCTTTCTGTGGCTTTGATTAAAGCTAGTTTCAGGTTAAATCTTTTTTCATTTGATCGAGCGTGTCTGACTCTTTTCAGTCTGCTTCCTGTGCAGAGCTGTTCCACAATTCCAGTGGAATTTGATCACTGATAAATTGTGTGATTTTTCTTAGATGTTTTTACAAAGAAGAAAGAGTTATTTTCTGGTGAGGGAAAGGAATGCTTTTTGGGGTATAATGGGTGGGAAATTGCCATGGCCTCTTAGGAAACTTCATCTATTCTGTGCTTTCACATTTATGATCAAAGTCCCCATATTTCTTGCTGCATGGAAGATGGTGAATGCAGAAATGTTTCCCAGTCATGGTCTAGAGATGGAACAAAGCTGCTGTAGAGCAGTACCCAAACCCCTCTGCTTCTGGGAGAGGGAAAGCTCATCCTGGGGGGCCAGACCTCAGGGCATACCCAGCGTGCACCTGCTGCTCACCCCAAACGCACTCAGTACTGTGGGATTGCTTGCGTGAAATTCAGAGGGTCACAACTCTCTTCCAGGCTTTGTAAGTATGACTTTCATTGGCCTTAAAATCTGCGAGACAAGGATGCTCTCTGACTTGGTGGTTTACAGTCAATGTTAATTGGCAGCAAGCTTTTCTGTAAGGCAATGATGAAAGGGGGTTTTATGAAGAAAAAGGAGGGAAAGGGCAGCTTCCCCTTGTGGAGCAAAAGCTAAGTGTGCTCAGGATAGGAGAAGATCTATCACAAGGATACACAGTAAGTTATTTTTGACAAAATAGTTTGGTCTTATGACAAATGTATTTAATAAAAGTGAATATATCTAGAGACAGTTATATTTTAAAATGTAATGACTGTAATGAAATGTTCTTGTGGCATTTTGTATCCGAGCCCAACAGCAAAGTCATAATTCTGCAGGGCATAGGCCAATGTGTAAAGGATAGCAGTTAGGAGGCAGCTTTCCTTGGAGTAAGGTGTCCTGTATTGCCTCCATCAGAGAGGTGTTACAGAGGAGGGAATACAGATGCACTTTTGAACTCTGACATGCATGAGTGTGCCTTGGTCACATCTCAACTCTGCACTGATGTGAGACCCAAAGTATGTGTCCAAACACCAGATGTTCCAGCCAGATCTTCAGTCTCAATGACCAAGAGACCAAAAACCTAAGATGTGCTGCAACGCACTCTCCACTACTCACTCCTGTATAGGCTACCGCACTTGTTTGGGGAGGGACAGATCAGCTAGATCAGATTAGCAATATGTGCACAGCAATCCTAGCTAATGGTAGCCTGCCAGCTGCAGAGACACAGTGAAAGCAGTGCCAACAACAGTCATGAGTTTGCAGACACCCTTGCAGGTGTACTGACGAAAGGCAGAGATTTTATTATACTTTTATGGCATCCTTGGTAACTTTTTAATTCCCTTTTAATTTTTAGCATCTATCTTATATCTGTTCCACCATAGCTGTTTCTGTGGTGGCAGCAGTGTGCAAGTCATGCCGAACAGTGCCCTTTGAAGTAGTTTGTGATGAAAGCGGGGATCATTTCTGCCTTAATATATCAACTTGGGCATGTCTATGCTTGAAATTCATCAGGAACACAACCTGTACCAATGCATAGGTGAGTGTAAGAGGGGTAATAGTGGGGCTGAGCTCCAGATTCACTTGATGCAGCAGTGACATTGTGCCCTGAACAGGGAGGGCTGCCCTGTGGCAGTGGCTGTGATCCCAGAGCATGCAGAGATGCACTGAGACTGGTGGCCTTGAAGTCCCCCAACACCCCTAAACCATGCAAATGAATTTCACACTCTCTACACAGTCCATATAAGTTTATAATTGCCTTTTACTTTGTAATACTATTTCCACTTCAATTTGTTTGCCACTTTATGTTAATGGTTGCTCCCACCATCTAAGTAAGGGTTTAGCCAAGGCTGAGCTCCAGCACTACAGGACAACCCAGGTGCAGAGCAGGCTGAAGTGTGCTACTGAATCCCTTTACTATGTGTACCTCTGTCATGCAGCAAAGAAAAAATGAGAGAATTTGGGAACTCCACAGAACTCAATGAACTGTTAAGACACTCCAATCTTCATCAATATCTTCATCACTCCAATCTTCAAAAAAGGCAAGAAGGAGGACCCGGGGAACTACAGGCCAGTCAGCCTCACCTCTGTCCCTGGGAAGGTAATGGAGCGACTCATTCTGGATGTCATCTCCAAACACATTAAAGAACAGGAAGTTATTGGAAGTGATCAACACGGATTTACCAAGGGTAAATCATGCTTGACCAATCTGATAGCCTTCTATGATGTTATAACTGGTTGGCTGGATGAGGGGAGAGCCGTAGATGTCATCTACCTTGACTTCAGCAAGGCTTTTGACACTGTCTCCCATAACATCCTCATTAGGAAGCTGAAGAAGTGCGGGCTAGATGAGGTGACAGCAAGGTGGACTGAGAGCTGGCTGTGTGACAGAACTCAGAGGGTTGTGATCGGTGGCACAGAGTCTAATTGGAGGCCTGTAACCAGCGGTGTCCCCCAGGGGTCAATACTGGGTCCAATCTTGTTCAATATATTCATCAATGACATGGATGAGGGGACAGAGTGTATCCTCAGCAAGTTTGCTGATGATACCAAACTGGGAGGGGTGGCTGACACTCCAGAGGGCTGCGCTGCCATCCAGCGTGACCTGGACAGGCTGGAGAGCTGGGCAGAGAAGAAGCTAATGAGGTTCAACAAGAGCAAGTGCAAGGTCCTGCACCTGGGGAGGAAGAATGCTAGGCACCAGTATAGTTTAGGGGTGGACCTGCTGGGAACTAGTTCTGAGGAGAAGGATCTGGGGGTCCTGGTAGATAGAAAATTATCCATGACCCAGCAATGTGCCCTTGTCGCCAAAAAGGCCAACGGAATCCTGGGCTGCACAGGGAAGAGTGTGGCCAGTAGGTCGAGGGAGGTCGTTCTCCCCCTCTACTCTGCCCTGGTGAGGCCACAACTGGAATACTGTGTCCAGTTCTGGGCTCCCCAGTTCAAGAGAGACAGGGAACTGCTGGAGAGAGTCCAGCGTAGGGCAACTAAGATGATTGAGGATTTGGATCATCTCCCTTATGAGGAAAGGCTGAGAGCTGGGACTCTTTAGTCTGGAGAAGAGAAGGCTGAGGGGAGACCTTATTTTGGCATACAAGTATCTAAAGGGTGGATTGAAGGAGGATGGAGCCAGACTCTTTTCAGTGGTTCCCAGTGACAGGACAAGGGGCAATGGGCACAAGTTGGAACATAGGAAGTTCCGTTCAAATACACGGAAAAACTTCTTTATGGTTCGGGTGACAGAGCACTGGAACAGGCTGCCCAGGGAGGTTGTGGAGTCCCCTTCTCTGGAGATTTTCAAGACCCGCCTGGACGCAGTCCTGAATAATGTGCTCTAGGCAATCCTGCTTTGGCAGGGGAGTTGGACTAGATGATCTCTAGAGGTCCCTTCCAACTCTGAAAATTCTGTGATTCTGTGACACTGTTAACACAATATGATAGAAATGCATTGTGCAAAGCAAAACTCTTTTCCTTACAGGCTGTGCCAAAGGGCTAGTACATAGATATAAGAAGGCAAATCTGAGATTTAGGAGATGATAATCCATTGCTCTGGATTTTGTATAACAGTTAAAATCTTAACTTAGCTTTAAATGTTCACTATAGTGTTCTGTAAAACCCTGGAGAATGGTTTTGCTCTTGTTTGGGAAACCAAATAGTAAATAAACTAACCTAGCTGGATCCATCTAAGGTTGTTCAATAACCTGCAGGAGGTGTTTAGCTTGTCAAAGGATGAAGCGCATTAGAGAGAGAGTTAGGCTTTTAAATATCTTTAAAAATAAGAACCAAAGTGCCTGATTATTTGGGTAGCATTGGGGCTCAACCTCTCCGGAAGTCAGAGTCACACTAGCAAGAATTTATAATTTATGTGTGTATTTATATACTTGCACACATAGAGTGCATCAGGCCTGGCAGAGGAGACAAGATTGAGCTGTATAAACCAGGGCATTATAACATTATAACCTGCTGATTTCCCTCTGTCTGGGATGGAGGACAATGGCTCCTCTGTGCTCACCGGTGTCATTCTGGAGGCTATGTTCCCACTGATAACACCAGTTTTCCTCCTGGATGAACAGTCTCTGAACCAAGCAGCACTCATGTCAGCTGTGCCTGACTGCTTGAAAATGAGTCTTCGTGCTGGCAAGCAGTCAAGGGCAAAAAGGCTGCTTTCTTTCCTTTTTCTCCAGCAAGAGAGGGCATTTCAGAGGAAATTACTATACATAGCATAGGACAAAATATTTTTCTCATTGTGCTAGAATGTATCTAGAGCAGGGAAACTACACTTAGGCTATGAAAAAAAGGGGAAATAACAACATGGGGCTGTCTGCAGTGCAGTAAAGGAAACAAAAAACACCAGGAGAGGCATCCTGAAGTATGCTTCCTGAATGTATTGAATGCTTTAAAACATGATGCTTTCCTTTCAAAAACAGTGAACCCGCCAGCATTACAATTCCTTACTTTTTTGAGTCGAATGATACATTCCAGTCTTTGTAGGACACTTCACTTCAGCTGAGATGGCGTTCAGCTGTAGTTACTATGACAGAGAAGAATTGGCATGTGGTGTGCTTGGATGAATATACAATCACATTTTGTGAGAAAAATATCTATAAAAATGAATCAGATACTGCCTTGCCATCTATTGCATGTTCAGTGGTCCATGGTACTGAAAATAAACAATATTTATAAACAATTTATGGGTCATTATAAACCCACTACATTTTACTTTGTATCTTTATAGCATGTTTTTCAGCTTGTGTTCCTTTACAAAAAAACTTTCTTTATTAATTATTTTCTTTTAGTGTGGAGAATGGTTTCAGGCTCACCAAAGGTGAGAACACAATACAATATTTGATTAATAGTCTTTATTATTGTATCTCATTTCTCTAAGATGAAAAACTTTATTCCCAGAACTTGGTTAGAATAGCAAACCAGTCTCTGCAGGGTAACCCTGAATCAAGCATCTTCTTTCATATGCCCAGTCACTGGTCAAAAGGAGGGGAAAAAAGCAGGACACACAGTGGGTCATATGGCATTAATAAGGTTTCTAAGGACAACTCATTATTCTATTATGCTTAGTAATAATATTTTTATTTCTTTATGTCTAGAGGCCTCAAGCTAGATGGTGGACTGAGGGCACAGTAGACACATTCCTTACATGAACTAAAAGATAGTGCCTGTCTGAACAATTTTGGACTGAGTAAAGGAGAAAACATGCAGAGAAGAAGAGTTAAGGATCCAGAAAAAGACACAGAGGTCTGAAACAGATTGACCATAGGTGCCTAAGAGCAAAGTTCAAATCCCCAAAAGCCTTTTTAGTAGTTGCTTGACTCTGCAAGTGCCTAAAATTATCAGGCACTGCCATATGTGACCTGGAAGTGTCCTTTGATACTAGTCACAGATTCAGCAAGGAGAATGTTCCTCCCTTTTCCCCTTGTCCTGTTAAAGGAGAAGCTGCTGCCTGAACATTCACACTTCACACACCATTCAAGGAGTTGCGCATGCACACACACACACTCTCGGGTATGCTTCCTCCTCCTTCAGGCTCGACCCTAGGTTTCCCACAGCAGTATCTCAGGCGTCGGATTTTATAAAATAATTACTTTAAATGAAAGGTACAGAAGCAAGGACAGCCCGGGCTGGGTGCCTCCAAAGAGAGGGACCCCAAACAAAGAAATTCCTGGGCAATTATACCCTTGTGATCTCACAAGCCCCTCACGCGCTCTTCACACGCTGTCCAAGTGTCTTTTAGTCCAATGGTGATTTTTGGTCTGGGGTCTTCTAACATCTAATTGGATTCTTTTTCTGTGTCCAGGCAGGCAGGCTCTTATCTTGTTGATTTGCAGTTTCAGCCGAGGGTTGGAGCCTCTGTATCTTTGGGTTTACATTCCTTGTTCACCTGCACCCGCTGGCAGAACATGGAGAACTGAAGAGTCCCAGACTTGGGAAAAACACTACCAAAACATCAGTGTGATATTAACATCTTCCCCATACTAAAAGACTAAACACAGCACTGTACCAGCTGCTAGGAAAATTACTAAGAAAAATAACTATCACAGCCTACAGGCTTTAGCAAATCTAGTTACTCATGCTAAGTAAACCTAAGCAAACAGCACAAATCACACCATATTATAATCCTAAGTAATTTATTCTAATTAAAACTTACTTATTTATGCTAAACAACTAATATCCATCAACAGCTCCTCCCTTTAAGCATCCCTGCTAACATGCTAAACAAAGTTTGTGAATCCTTTCAAGTCACCCAATCATTCTCCCCAATTTTACATATGATTATCAGCCACAAGTACAACATGGACAGACTCGATAAGATTACTATAGAATGTAGCATACAGCTGTAAATTCCTGTCACCATGGGTGACCATCCAAAAAGGGTTTCCCACCATCAGTGTTCTCCACCCCTTTTTACCCTTTCAAGAACATGGTGAATTTCTTCTCCATTGTGGAGTACAGTAACTAGAACCCATCTCTCACACATTTTAATACTTGACATAATTCATTGTGCTGTAGTAGTTTTTGTACTAGTGTCAAATTCATTCCTATAGGAGTGGGCAACAAATTTTGGTAAGTCCCAGCCAAAGCTCTATCGGGGAGGATGGATTCAAATGCTTGCATGCAGAGGGATGGGGGAGCCTGGCCACCCTGCACACACTCTCTTGGCCAGAATGGCTAAAGGATGTCAATGTGAACCAGAAAGGATATGCAGAGGATCTGCAGGTGTTAAATGAACTGTGTTATAACCCTCTTTTTTTCTTATTTTTCTAGTTTTAATTAATTGTGACCTATGTGTCTGTATTTGGGAACAGAGCTTCAGAGACTAAATTGAAGTCTGCACTGGCTTTGCACACCTCATCTGGATGGCAATGGGGGGAACATTTTCTTTTGTAACACTCTTCTATCATGGGTTATAATCAAAGTGATCTAAAATTCAATTAGTTTAACTATTTCCAATTATTTTGCCTCTTACTGCTTGGCAACCTTTACTAGATCGTTTCTGCTTTACCAGCTTTTTTGCATGTCTTTGGTAAAATTAGCTCTGAACCTTTTAATGATGAAGTAGTGATCTGATTTACAGCAGACTGTCAATTACTATTTGATTCTAGACATTTTGTTGCTCTTTCTGTGAGCAATTAGGGATGAACTGCAGCAGTGCAGACCATTGGTCTTAATGAACAGTGTAGGTCAGGGAGATGTTACGGTTATAACCCTTTGTAGGTAATGACTGGATGACATGTAGTAAAAACAGAGTGGGTCTGCATTTCACAGACAGTTACTTACATGGCAATTTAGTGTATAATGAGTCATCTCAGCAACAGAAAACACTGCAGAAATGTTATGTGGCATTTTTATAGTGAGAAAAGCTGAAGGAAAATTATAGACACTTCATTCCTCCAACGTTTTCAGCATGTCATTAGCCACACTGAGAATTGTACTAACAAGGCTAGAAAGGACCAGTCTGGTGGATTGTCTGGCCCAACTGTTTATAGCATGAGATAATGCTCTTTTACCATGATTTAGTATCACAGGCAACAGTCTCCAGCTTCCCAAGACCTGCCCAGGGGATGGGATTGCACATCACTACCTAGTTTTGCATAGTTGTGTCTGTATTCAAGGCAGCTGGTTTCTTAGATGGTCTGTTTTTCTCTTGGCTGCTGACTGCTGCTCAATTTTGCCCTACCTACACTTACCACTTTGTCAATCGCATGCCCATGTGTTGAAAGTTCCTGGTCCAGCCATTTGAAATATTGACAAGGTGCCATCTGAAATCACTGCTGCTGCTCAGAAATAGATGTAGTAATAGTGGGCAATAGCTAAAGACTTGTTTTCACTTGTAGATATGCTCCCAGCCTGCAAACAAAACATTATTATCAATTTGTGTCAGTGTCTGCCACATGCCAGGCATTTTATAGACAAGCAAGAAATTTTTTTGCATGGTTAGACAGAGAAGCAGACAGCTGCAAGGACGGGGGAATAACAACAGATTATTTCAGTATAAAGTTAGCACAAGCCTCTTAAAGCAGAAAGATTGGAGTGAATTTTCTAAAACTACATGGATAAAGGTGCAGAGGTAGTGGCTGAAGAGACAGACAAAGGAGCCTGGAAAGATGGAGAGGCTTATGGATTACAGTGTTGGGGATGGCTTCAAGTGTGATGTCTGTAAGAAGGATGTGACTAGTAATATAAATATGATCAGAAATTAGATGGTCAGGTTTTTTGTGTTTGGTTCTGTAAAGCTGGGAGGTAACCCCATTTTCTATATGTGGACAGATTTTGGTGTTGCCAACTACACTAATAGGATACACCATTTAGGCTTTTACACTCCTCTGTGAGTAGTCAGCCATTTGAGATGACATCTTATGGGACATTTGATCAGATCTGAACCTAGCCTAAGCTAAATATTTATTGGAATTGCAAATACAGATAAACATGGTTTGGAAGCTCTCATCCATAGCCCTTCTCTAATGGAAACAGAATGTCTTATGTGAAACAGTGGTCTTACGTGATTCACTTACTTATCCCCACCCTTAGAAAAAATATATTTTGGATGCCTCTCTTTTAACCTGACTTTAATTTTCATGAAAACATGTCTGATGATAGCTTTGGAGACAATATTGGTATGTTCTGTACAGAAATTTTACTAGCTGCTTTTCTTTTTTCCTTTGGCATCAACTTGAAAAAATTGTTAGAAGACAATGCCTGCTGGAAACATTTATCCATTTCATTTGAAGAATATGAGTAATTGTGTAGTGCATGTATGTCATGCATATTAAATGTTTCACTATGAAAACAAATTTTACTCATTATTGCTTCTTATTACATTCCAATATGTTCTCCTAGAATATGCTTCTTCCATCTGCCTAGTTCTGGAATTAGGATGCAGGACTGATCCAATACTTTGTACAAATCTCAATGGTTTTAAGATTAGGCTTTGCAAGAATACATTCCACCAGCTCTCCAGCCTGGAATCAGCAACAAAATAAGTATGTGGTGGCAGGAAGGGACACAGCCTGTTGGAAGTTTTGAATCGTGTGATACAGTGATGGAAAAGCATTGTTAAGTCTATTCCCTGGCAGACAGGTTGTCAGTGTAAGGAGCAACTTAATCCAAAGGCATGTCATATTGGCATTAGACTGGTGGAGCTTTTTTTATAGAACTTCTTTTTTCATTGAAATCTCAGATTTTTTTAGTCCCTGTGCAGTCTTGTTCTGAGCATGAACAAATATGCCTAAGCCAGCAGAAAGGCTATACAAAGTTATAGTTCAAAGACTATATGAAGTTATAGTTCAGAGGTCCCAAATGCAGAGCCACAGGCAGAAAGCATCCTTACAGATGCTATATCATGCAGGAATCATAGAAACAGTGGTGGGGAGAGACCTATGGAGGTCCTGCAATCCATCTAGCCCAGCCTCCTGCTTAGATCAGGACTATTGCTAACAATAAATCTTATTTCTATGTATCTGTCTAGGTGAATCTTGAAAACCTCCATGGATGGAGAATCCACAGGAGGGTAAATAACAAGGTAGCAATGAGGGAAACTGCTGGACATGAGGAAAAGCACTTAACCAACCCAACTTGGGGTTAAATTAATAAAACAATAGTGGGTGAAACTTTCAGACAAAGTATGTGAAAGGAGGCATTTGGAGCTCATTTAGGTGAAGAATGCTGAAAGATGGTAAAAGCAGAGTGGAGTTGCTGACCAAGGCAAAAATTAAAAATAAGGGTGTAAAATAAGCAAAGCTAGGACCAAAGAAGAAAGTTTAAAGCAGGGTAGGTTGGTTATTTGGGAGGGAGAGAAAGGAACTTAGGCAAAGCAAAGCAGCTGATTAGGTCTGTGCAGGGACGTTCCCATCATTCAGACCTGTGTATGATCACTGCAGTCTGGAGAAGGACGATTAACTGGTTGTTCTCACCATGCCATGTGCATCTGCCCTGCAGTCAAGGGACCTAGGGTTATTACCTCAGATATGATTTGAGATAGACCCATGATATTGTTCAGAGAGGAGGGAACACGAGAACTAGAGCCACAACTGGAGAAGAAGCTTTCAACATTATTGCCAGGAGGGGAAATTGCAGCATGCAAAGGGATTTTTCCTCAATTATGACAAATGCAATTTCTGTTATAAAGAATATGACATGTTTTGAGGCTGCTGTAGTTTCGGGGAAAGAGGAAACTACCATGCTCCTTCTCACCCTACTCCCTCACACTTTATGACCAGGATGGATTGAAATGGGGAAACTCTGTGAGTCCTTGGGGGAAGAACAAAGAAATAGGAAGCTCAATTAGGAGCTTTTAATGAAGTTTCATTTCCTTATAATCCCAAGAAAGCAATGGAAAATACACTGGCCCGTTCCCTGTGTGCAGCATGCAATGCATTGGAAGGGCTGAGATACTTCTTGCCAGGGCTTTGGGATGGACAGACATATTCTTGCTTTATGTTCCCCAAAACAATGCCTGGAAAGGCTGTTGGGATGTTAGCAGGCAAGGTAAAAGGACTGTTGAGGTACAACCCAGAAGACTAACGATCGAACCTGGATAACTGAATGCTGGAAGAGGTTAGATCTATGGGAAGATGTGCCAGCTGGACTTCCACAAGGTCGGCTTTGCTGATGACCAAGCATTGTCCTACAGTGAAGAGGTACCTGATTTCAGAACCCCTTCCCCAGTTTATGCAGCTTGATGTAAGAAAATAACTGAAGAAACCAGTCCATTGTACACCTTTTCTGGGAAAGCCGAGGTCCAGGAAGGAATTTCAAGCATGACACTGTCACACTTAATATATGGTGTGATTGCACTAGAGTAACCTGTAAATGTTGAGACTAAATATGAAGATTTCTTACATTGCAGCATAGTTCATTTCTGGTCTACCCTCCATGTGTCTCAAAGAGGTATGGGCTGTTAAGCGTGAAGTTAGAGATAATTACTGAATTACTCCACTTCTAAAGGAGTTGGTTTTGGTTACTTTTGTTTTGTGCTGGTTACATTTTATATTACTATTGTTGCATTAAGAGGCAAAGTAGTTTTGGCAGAAAATAAACCCCCTTGCATTCTAACACTCCTCACCAAGGTGGGAGGCTAGGTGCGGCTAGGTTTAAATTCTGAGTGATGCCCAATTCACCACTATCAGTCCAGTTGCATTTAATATATTAAACTGTTACAATTCCAGATACACTGAGTGGACTGCACCTTCAGTCTAGTCGTGCTCATGAACTACCACAGCCACTTTTGTGGTCGTGTTCAATGAGAAACCAAAACGACCAGCTACTTAAACAGCACAGTTTATTTTAGCAACAGATATATAGGTTCTTATGGGTTGCTGGTGATAAATACACTGTCTGCAAAGCACGTGTAAATGAAAGTGTTGTTAGTTATACAAAATGTGTGACAAAGTTATAAACAATACAGCCTGGCTATAAATGTAAGAAAGAGACTCTAGAGAAATTTCTAAGTTTCTCGAGGAAGCACTTGGTATAGTCTAAGTCTTACCCAAAGGCGTACCTATGGGGGGGGAAAAAGGCTCAGCCCGTCGGATGGTCCCGGAAGTCAAAGGCAGTCTTTGATGGAGTCTTCCTTGACTTGTTCACGATGGTATCTTCCCTGATGTTCCCCCTTTCTTGGGCTATTTTTATACTATTTTTTACTTTCAAGGTGGAGTTTGAGTGACTCTAGTCATAAATACTTTTATTATGATTTGTGCAAAATTCTCTTGCTTCACATTTAAAGGTGATTGGGAATATCACATATGCTCTTGTGGTGAAGGTTATCAAGTACAAATACATCTTGCGGAGCGATTAAGCGAGTTAAGCTTTTCATCATAATCCAAAGTTTAACATACAGCGTGATTGTCAAGATAAAGCACAAGATAGTGAGGGTGAGTAAGACAACAACAGGGTGAAGTGTTTTGTTGAGGATTCCTGTAGCAGTTGGTGACCATCCAAAGAAGGTGTCCCACTATTCATGTCCTCTGTCTTTCTTTACTCTTTCCAACACGTGATATATCTCCTCTACGTTGTGATGGATAGTAATTAGAGCTTTTTGTCCGTTTTCTTGAACTTGCTTCAACAACCGCTTCAGGTCTTCATGCCGTAAGAGTTTTCTCACCAAGGTGAGATTCATCCCGATGAGGGTAGGCAATAAATTTTTGCTTAGGGTGTAATTAGATTGTAACAATTGATAAGACGTAACAGGAGCTAAGTAATTGAAATCGCATCCCATAATTCTAGTAAAGTTACAAACACAAATATTTGAGTGATTACTTGTATCTACACTAATGTCATCCACGAACATAAAATTACAAGGGGTTCTCACACAAACACATCTTTTTCCAATATATATGCAAGTACAGTCTCAGGTTTTTCATCAGGGTGTATTTCAAAATGACAAATGTTTTGTTCCGTATAGAGGCAAATATCTTGGGCTTTGATGGTGTTACTTTCACAGATAAACCTTTGTTGTTCTCGCACAATACATGCATCAACGTCAACAGTTTGCCGTTTACTTCCATTTTGCTGGGCCCATACTCTGTGCTCTATGAGATAGAGTATAGTTCCAGGTTGGTTTACTCCCAGCGCAATGATTGGGTATATAGTATATACCGAAGCATTGTGTATGGTCAAAACAAAAGCTGTGGTGGTACTGTCAGTGGGGTCATAAGTGAAATTAACTAAATGCCACCAAGATTGAAACTTCTTTTCAAATTCAATTGCATTATCTCAAATTATTTTCCAAATTTCAGTAGGTAAGGTATCTTCCTCAACTTCTCGTATAATTGCAGCTGTCATTGATTGCATCCACAGCTGAGCTTGGGCACAACTAAGGGCTAGAGAAACATTATTTTGGGCCACATCAAGTGCATCTGTAATTAACTGGTGGTCTTTCTCATTTATCTCTCCCCACTGAGGCAACATATTTGATAGGAACCATTGGCTATTTCTCAGAGCTGAAAGAGAAGACTGCAAAGGATATTTTAATCCATTTAGGCCACTGGTCACTGTGGCCAGTTTATTGGCAAGTACCTCTGCATCTACGCTGTTTAGGACTCCTAGTCCCGTTCCCAAGACACCAGTTACATCTCTCTTTGATCGTTTTGGAGAGATAAGAGTCCGTCCATGTAACCATGCTGACCATCCTGCATAAGATGTACTCAGGAATGGTGAACAGGTAGGTTTGATCGCAGAGATATTAATTTGCATTGATAATTCCACTCGTTTGAGGGAATATGTTGGGTTAAACAGTATTCATTGTTGACCTGTATGTTTAATGACATAAGGGCCAATGTTGAAGGTGTAAGGAGTTAGACTAATGGGTGGCTGAGTAGGTACACCTTTAAAAGTTTGTTGGGGTACAAGTTCAGATGTAATTGTGTCAATCATAAATTCAAATAATAATTGTGTATCTTTATAGCCCTAAAGACAATACACTACTATAGGTTTGGTAAAAGTAAAATTGTGCCAGCAATCTGAATTTGGCTCCGGAATTTTGTAACATTCAATTTATTTTTTTTTTTTAGTTTGGTAGAGTCCCCATAGATTGTTTTAATTTCAGTTGGTCTGTGGTGAGTAGACCCATTGATTACTCGGCAACCAATTTGTATTTCTCTTCCTGGGACGGCTTCGAGTTTAGTCATTTGGAGTGTCTTTCCAACTCCATTTATCCCTGGAATATACTTCACTTCCTTATATAACCAGAGTAGAGAGATTTAAATCTTTTTTGTTTTGTGGTGTTCCAGTGCTTGCAGTATACTTGGACAATGCATTATCCCAAAGGTCATCATCAAAGACTGTGGTGTAAAGGGGCAGATTCTTAAGTCCACCTTATAAGGTTTCAGTGTGGTTACTGTCAGGGGTTTCAAATAGCGAGAGTGGAACCAGGCTAGGCTGTGTAGTTGGGTTAGGTTCAACTACATCTATTTTGAATTCGAATAACAGCGCTATTTTGTGCTGTTGCCAACGACAAGTTACAAAAGTGGGTTCCACAAGAGTAAAATTATACCAACAATCCCACTTGTCAGTGATACAGTGCTTTGTTGTCACTGAGCGTAGATTCTTAGGGCGAAATGTTTCTATTCTTGTGGCTTTCTCATGGTTTGAACCGTTGATCATTTTGTATCCTACTTGAATTTCTTCTCTTGCCTTACCTTTCAGAGTTGGATACCAACTATTCCAGGTCCACTCATGTTTTGAAAACATCTCGTTTTCATGTATAACTACAGTGGCTAAACTCAATTTTTCCCTTCTTGTTCTTATCATCACATTGTGTTTAATAAAAGCTTGAGACCATGGCTACTCTGGGTCTTTTTGACTACAAACAACAGGGAATAAAAAGGTAAAACAGAATAGCATCAATTCTATCTGCCGGTTTGTCATTTTAGAACTTGGGCTTCCAAATAGCCATACACAATAAAAATAGTATTACTGCCAGGATTAATGTCAAAATTCCTTGGAGGCATTCAAGGTTAGCGTAGGCCAATCCGTCTGTCCACGTACAGTTCATTTAAGGTTCCTGTAAGACACAAAAGAAAAGAAAATCTGCTCGGTCTTATCTGACCAATGGGGTTAGAAAGAGGGCGAGATCCACCGGGTACTGATCCAGCATATCTTTCCTGAACAATCTTTGGCTTCCCATGCATGGGGATTTTTGGAAGTAACTAGTACCATTGGTACCATTCCAATTTGAGGCATTTTCACTAGCACAGGTTTTCCAGGGTGAAATCTTCCTAGGTATTTTCCTGGTTCATTGGGAACTTTTGGAGAGATGATATTAGCAGATACACAGAAAGCTTTCATTTTAGGACAGCCATCTCCACTCCATCTGTTATTTAATTGATAGATGGCATTATCCATTCGCAAATGCCAACCAGGTTCATGAGTTTTTGCAAAACACTTAACCAATCCATTGGTGCATTCAACAATGCCATTAGCCTGAGGATAGTAGGGAGTATGAAATACCCACCGAATCCCTTGCTCCTTGGCCCAGTCTTGTACCACTGTAGCAGTAAAATGAGAACCGTTATCGCTTTGAATTTCTTCTGGAAGGGGAAGTGTACTGAACCATCTCTTTAGGCCTTTTACTGTGTTTTCCCCAGTAGCTGATGTAAAGTCGGTAGCCATAGTGAGGCCAGATATAACTTCTACTCCCACCAAGATGTATTTTTTCCCACCTGATGGTTGTAATGGGCCAATATAATCAATCTGCCAGGAGTGCCACAATGTTTTCTTGTCTCGAATGTGTAAGGGAGGCGCCTTGCTCGGATGGTCTTTGTTAAGTCGTAAACAACATTGTGAACAGGCAGTTACTACTTGTTCACATAGCTTAACCGATACAGGCCACCCTTGGGCTAGACCTTCCCGATACAGGTCAGCTCAGCCAGTGTGGCCACGCTTAAGATGTAACCATTCGAGTAAGTGTTCTCATTCCTGACTATCATCTACAATATCAATTTGCTGCAGCCGCGTGAGGCTATCTACTTGTTGATTGAACTGAGCAGTAATCGAGTTCGAACAATCATGGCCTTTTACCCAATCAATGTGCAACGCTCTCTGTCCTCCTATTTCTAATAGTTGCTTCCAACTATTGGTTTCCCAAACTGGGACTCTGTTCACCTGCCAATCATTGGCTGCCCAGTGACCTATCCATTCAGTGGCTCCTTTAAAAACAGCATATGAGTCAGTGTAAACATAACTAGCCTCATGTTGTGCAGCTAGTAGGACAGCTCTGAGTTCCCCCACTTGTGCACTACCTTCACCTGTTTCAGTCGCTCTTTTTCCTGTTGCTACTTCCAATGCTACGGCTTTGTATTTCCACTTATTGTTCTCCCGGTGAGATGACGTATCTGTAAACCACACTCCTGTAAGATCGCTGCCTTCTTTCAGGGAGGGTGCTTCTTGAATCGGAGATGGTCTGTTTGGTGGAGATTGGAACAATAGGGCACTATCTATATCCTTTTGCAGCTTGGATACTTTTGTATCATTGTTACAATTTCAGCAATATTCGGAACTGCGGCGGTCAGGGGTGCAGTATTGGCGTTTAACTTTCGGTAATCTACTGTGAAGCACCATTGCCCAGTTGGTTTCTTTACTGGCCACACCGGTGAATTATAAGGTGAATGAGTCCTTTTAATGATGCCTCTTTTTTCCAATTTCAATACCACCCCGTCAACTCTTGCAAGTGCAGCTGCAGGCAGTGGATATTGCCGAACATTGGTGATTTTAGAGGGAGGTAAAGGTATGGAAGTTTCCAATGGACTCAGTCTCACTGTGTCTATTCCTTTTTCATGTCCTGCAAAACTCCACACCGTTCCATCTGGGAATTTCCACATTCGCCCACACAGCACATCAAATCCTAGGAGGTTAGTATGCGAGGCACCCACCAGCACTTCTGTTCTAGTTAGTCACTGTTCCCCCAGCAACCAGAGGTTAATTTTTGCAGTGGGGCATGTTTTTACCACACCATAAATTCCTGTGAAGTTGACCCTGCGTCAGGTGGGATTTATACCCAGAAGTTGTGCCGTTTCGTTAGTGATTGCAGACATTTGGGCTCCGGTATCAATGATAAAGTTTACCAACATTTTTCGGGGTCCAACAGAAATGGCAATAACAGGTTCGGAGTCTTTATGAGAGAGTCATTGAATCACTAGTACCCACCGGGCAGGGTGGCTCACTGCCCTCCCCGGAGATAGGAGTTTTTTGGCTGGGACTCTGACAACTCAATTAAGTTATGCTCTGGTGCAGAAGGCACAATTTTCTCATGGCTTGGGGACTCTCTGGTTAGACTTTTCTCCCTAGCCGAATTATTCTTTCTAGTTAGAGATTGGACCAGTGTACAGAGATCCTCTGTAGGGACACCATGCAAGAATTGTTGGGGTACCCCCAGTTCTAGGGCTTTACGCCACAACTTGTTTCGGTTTTTATCAGGCTTAAACCTTCCATCCGATTTAGGGTTTTGAGCATGAGTTCAGACTTGGTGAACCTTTTGGGGGTGATCGGAGGATTTTTCACCAGTTAGGCTGGCTCAGCTCGTTCGGCTCCCATTTTTTTGACTATTTCTTGTGCATATTCATTCCAGGTGGGTATGTAGTAATGCTGGCCCCGCCTACGACCACCTTGAACATCTCATATGCGATATTGAGTGCTGACAACAAATGGCTTCAGGCAATCAGGAAGACCATGGATGAGAGGGTCTAATTGATCCGGGTCAATAGGGGCTAACATTGGGGATTTCCAAAAGTCTTCTCTGTCATACATGGCTTGCAGACAAGCTGCTTTCCATACTGCCGCAGACAGGTCAGAGTAGCCCATAGCTCTAATCTCTAATGGCTCCCCCCTCTCTCATGGATCCATACCACCTGCCCAATAGGCTGCTCGAGCAGTTAGAGAATAATTATGATTTCCGGGCATAGTGGTTAAAAACACTCCTGGTCCCACAACTATTTGTCCTGGTTTCAGTTGGTATAGAGTTAATTTTCTTACTAGCAGCTGGTATAGTGCTGTGTTTTGGATTTAGGATGAGAATAATGTTGACACACTAATATTTTAGTTGTTGCTAAGCAGTCAAGGACTTTTCAGCTTCTCATACTGGCCTGCCAACAAGAAGGAGGGGGACACCCAAGAAGCTGGAAGGAGACACAGCTGACCCCAACTGACCAAAGGGATATCCCATACCATATGATGTCATGCTCAGCATATAAAGCTGGGGGGAAGAAGAAGGAAGGGGGGGACATTTGGAGTTATGGCATTTGTCTTTCCAAGTAACCATTACATGTGATGGAGCCCTGCTTTCCTGGAGATGGTTGAACACCTGCCTGCTAATGGGAAGTAGTGAATGAATTCCTTGCTTTGCTTTGCTTGCATGTGGGGCTTTTGCTTTACCTATTAAACTGTCTTTATCTCAACCCATGAGTTTTCTCACTTTTACTCTTCTGATTCTCTCCCCTATCCCACCGGGGGGAGTGAGCTAGCGGCTGTGTGGTGCTTAGTCTGCCAGCTGGGGTTAAACCACGACACTACTGATTCAGAAAAGCACATCCAATAGGTATCTAAAAGGTGGATGGGAAATGGGGAAGCAAAAGAGGTTTGTTAGCTATCACAACTAGATCTCAAAAGTATGAACAATGCAAGTTAATGATACAATGAATCAAACAGATTTGAACAGGGAGAATTTTTTGTATTCCTTTTCCCGTGTCCTGCCTGCATTCATGCTCAGGTGTTTTCTTCAAATGCTCAAATTGCTTTTTCAACTCCCTGCCTAGTACTGACAGCCTCACCAGGGCCACCAGACCCATCATAGACTGTCCTCACCCAGTGAATCCCATGTCAGGAGTAGGAAGAAATCTCTCTCCAGTTCTTTCAATTTGGCTTTAAGGGGCAGTGGGAAAAGGGGAAGGAAAAGGGAATTTGGCTATAACTGAGTCATTGCTTGGGAATGGCCTCTGTGGCACACATTGTGGCAATTCCGTGGCTCTGAAGCCAGAAGTGGCTCTAAATGAGTGGTGGCTTGGCCATGAGGTGGACAGCTGTGCTGGTGCAGAGCTGCCAGGCAGTAGCAGTCCCCAGCTGTAGGAGGCAAGGAGCCAGCAGGTCTGCCCATGTCCCCATCAGCGGGTCACTTTTCAAGACAGCTATGGAGCTGTGCAAAACCCAGACTTTGCCCCCAGGAGGTCCCCAAAGGTGGGCTTCATGGAGTCGATCAGAGGCATCTCTGTTCTATGAGCACCATGCTGTGTAACGCTCAGGATCAGGAAGACTGGCTGCCTTTGGCATTTGGGAATAGTGGCAGTGAAAGGGCTGATGTTTGATAACGGGGCCCCACTAGCCTGAAATGTGTCCATGTGTCAGGAACCTAATCACCAGTAAATGTAATTGCCCTTTTAAAAGATTTGTCCTGAAATACAGCAGCTCCTGAAAAGTCCTGATGGTGCTGGAAGCCCAGCTGAAGCCTTGCAGATATATCTTCTGTTGCCGTGAAAAGCCGAAGTCAGGACTCAATAGTCAGAGTGACTTAAGCAGATATTCTTTATTGCAGCGCTGGACGCACAGGGAATCGCTCCTCCTAATGTGCGTGCCGTAAAGGGTTAGTTATACAGCTTATATGCATGCCATATATACATATTCACAAGGTTTCCAAGACATGATCAAAATATTCATTAACTCATTATCATAGATTACTACCCACTCCTGCATGTGCACTATAGTCTCTCGGTGGTCCTCAGAGACATCTGGTGGTCGTTTACTTCTTCCACTCTTCTTCATCACAGTGTTCTTTTAGTGAACTTTAGCTCTTTACCTCCTTATTCTGCTAACAAAGCCGCAGAGTCTGCAGTGTGCAGCCTTGAGACATCCCGTACTTCTTTATCTCATGGCAGCTTTGCATTCTGTTCTCAGAGATAAGTTCCGACACAACTTATAGTATAACTAATACAGCTGTTACATGGTTCATTGCTGCTGCTTGCTTCAGGGCCTTGGGACGACTAGTTAAGGGACTGGGAGCACAAGTCGTGTTCTCCTCTATCCCTCCAGTTGTGGGGAATGATGAGGGGATAAACAGGAAGAGCCAGCAGGTCAATGACTGGCTCCGAACCTGGTGCTACCAGCAAGGTTTTGGGTTCTTTGATCATGACCTGATTTATAGAACACCAGGGCTGCTGGTAGCAGACGGGAAAAGCCTATCTCGCAGGGGGAAGAGGGTTCTAGGACTAGAGTTAGCGGGGCTTATTGAGAAAGCTTTAAACTAGATTGGAAGGGGGATGGGGATGTAACTGGGCTCACCAGAGAGGCACCTGAGTGTAGTAGCTCAGCACTTGTGGGGCAGGATGTTGGAACTGTTAAGAATTGGAAGGCACACCACCTCTCTAGGGCTACACATTCATTGGCCTCTCTGAAATGCCTATACACCAATGCACGCAGCATGGGGAACAAGCAAGAGGAGTTAAAGATCTGCGTGCAGTCACAGGGCCATGATCTCATTGCAATTACCGAGACATGGTGGGATAGCTCGCATGACTGGAATGCTGTCATGGAGGGCTATGTTCTCTTTAGGAAAGATAGGCCAGCGAGGCGAGGTGGGGGAGTTGCTCTTTATGTGAAAAAGCAACTGGAATGTATCAAGCTGTCCCTGGGGGCTGATGATGAGCAAGTTGAGAGCTTGTGGGTAAGGATTAAGGGGCAGGGTAACATGAGAGATACTGTTGTGGGTGTTTATTACAGGCCACCTGATCAGGATGGGGAAGTTGATGAGGCCTTCTACAGACAGGTGAGAACCGCCTCACAATCACAGGCCTTGGTTCTCATGGGGGACTTCAACTACCCTGATAGCTGCTGGGAAGGCTACACAGCTAGGAATGCACAGTCCAGGAGGTTCCTCCAGTGCATTGATGATAACTTATTGACTCAGGTGGTGGAGGAGCCCACAAGAAGAGGTGTACTACTGGACCTAATATTGACAAACAAAGAGGGACTGGTGGAGGATGTTAAGGTCGGGGGCAGACTTGGCTGTAGTGATCATGAGAAGATAGAGTTCAGGATTAAGTGCAGTATGAACAAAATGACAAGTAGGGTTGAAACCTTAGACTTCAGGAGGGCTAACTTTGATCTCTTCAAGAAATTGATGGGAGAAATCAAATGGGAGAGGGCTCTAGAGGGTAAAGGGGCTCAAGAGAGCTGGCTGATATTCAAGCACCAGCTCCTCCAAGCTCAGGATAGGTGCATCCCAAAGAGCAAGAAATCGGGCAAGGGAAGGAGACCTGCATGGCTGAGCAGGGATCTTCACAAAAAACTCAGGTGGAAGAAGGGAGTTTACAGGATGTGGAAAAGGGGGCTGACGACTTGGGATGAGTACAAGAATGCTGTCAGGGTATGCAGGGAAGAAACGAGAAAAGCCAAGGCAGCTTTGGAATTGAACCTGGCAAGGGATGTCAAGACCAATAGGAAGGGTTTCTTTAAGTATATAGGAGACAAAAGGAAAACCAGGGAAAATGTGGGCCCGCTCTTGAACGAGATGGGTGCTGTGGTGACGGATGATGCAGAGAAGGCAGAGTTGCTGAATACCTTCTTTTCTTCTGTCTTCACTGCTTGGGCCAGCTCTCGGGAGTCCCAGACTTTGCAAGTAACAGAGAAAGTCTGGAGGAAGGAAAACTTTCCCTTGGTTGAAGAGGAACAAGTTAGAGAACAATTAAGTAAACTGAACTCCCACAAGTCCATGGGGCCTGATGGGATGCACCCGCGAGTGCTGAGGGAGCTATCAGAAGTCATTGCTGGGCCACTCTCCATCATCTCTGAAAGGTCCTGGAGAACAGGGGAGGTGCCTGAGGACTGGAGGAAAGCCAATGTCACTCCAGTCTTTAAAAAGGGCAAGAAGGATGACCCGGGAAACTACAGGCCAGTCAGCCTCACCTCCATCCCTGGAAAGATGATGGAACAGCTCATTCTGGGCATCATCTCCAAGCATCTGGAGGAAAAGGTGGTTATCAGAAGTAGTCAACATGGATTCACCAAAGGGAAGTCATGTCAGACTAATCTGATAGCCTTCTATGATGGTGTGACTGGATGGGTGGATGAAGGGAGGGCAGTGGATGTTGTCTACCTTGACCTCAGCAAGGCCTTCGACACCGTCTCCCACATCATCCTCACAGGCAAGCTTAGGAAGTATGGGTTAGATGAATGGACAGTGGGGTGGATTGAACAGTGGTTGACAGATAGAGCTCAGAGGGTTGTGGTTAGTGGTGCAGAGTCCAGTTGGAAGCCAGTAACTAGTGGTGTCCCTCAGGGGTCAGTACTGGGTCCAGTCTTGTTCAATATATTCATCAATGACCTGGATGAAGGGATAGAGTGTTCCATCAGCAAGTTTGCTGATGACACAAAACTGGGAGGGGTGACTGACACGCTGGAAGGCTGTGCTGCCATACAGCGTGACCTGGACAGGCTGGAGAGTTGGGCAGAAAAAAACCTGATGAGGTTCAATAAAGGCAAGTGTAGGGTACTGCATCTGGGGAGGAATAACCCCATGCATCAGTACAGGTTGGGGGCTGACCTCCTGGAGAGCAACTCTGTAGAAAAGGACCTGGGAGTCCTGGTGGACAACAGGATGACCATGAGTCAGCAATGTGCCCTGGTGGCCAAGAAGGCCAATGGCATCCTGGGGTGCATCAAGAAGAGTGTGGCCAGCAGGTCGAGGGAGGTCATCCTCCCCCTCTACTCTGCCCAGGTGAGGCCGCATCTGGAGTACTGTGTCCAGTTCTGGGCTCCCCGGTTCAAGAAGGACAGGGAACTGCTGGAGAGGGTCCAGCAAAGAGCTACAAAGATGATTAGGGGACTGGAGCATCTTTCTTATGAGGAAAGGCTCAGGGACTTGGGGCTTTTTAGTCTAGAAAAAAGAAGACTGAGGGGGGATCTTATCAATACTTATAAGTACTTAAGGGGAGGGTGCCAGGTAGACGAGAATAGCCTTTTTTCAGTTGTGCCCAGTGATAGGACTAGAGGTAACAGGCACAAACTGGAGCACAGGAAGTTCCATCTTAACATGAGGAGGAACTTCTTTCCTTTGAGGGTGGCAGAACACTGGAACAGGCTGCCCAGAGAGGTTGTGGAGTCTCCCACACTGGAGACATTCAAAACCCGCCTGGATGCCGTCCTCTGCAATGTGCTGTAGGTGTCCCTGCTGTGGCAGGGGGGTTGGACTTAGATGATCTCCAGAGGTCCCTTCCAACCCTGACGATACTGTGATACTGTGTTTAATGCTTTACAACTGTGACATGGTTCATTCAGTGCTTTAAGAAATCAGGCTCTTGCATCATTTCCCCCCTTTTCTTTATCATTGCAAATTCTTTTGCAAAATTCTATAATACTCCATTTTTTCTCGAGTCCAAGCAAAATACTTTCCTGATTCTATCTGATGTCTAATTTTATTTCTCTTCCAATCACTATATGTTTCAACTGAATTAGGGCAGCACCAAAGAAAACATTTGAAAAGTATACAAACAAATATTCCTAAGATTGCCAGAGTAATCAATCCGATGAATAGTTGTTTTAACCATCTAAAGTTAGGAAGCCAAGAAGTCAGTTTATTACATAGATCTGTAAATCCCCATTCCGTACTGTCTTTACTAATTTCGTGGAAAATTCTAGTCTTTTCCCATATTTTGTGCAAGTCTTTTTCAATTTGTCCTTCTTGATTAATATAGCTACAACAGCTCTGATTAATCACTGTGCATACTCCTCCCGCTTCTGCAGTTAGTATGTCTAGTGCCATACTATTCTGTATCACTACTTGTGATAGAGAAGTGATTTCAGCTTGCATATTAGCAATAGCATCCATAGAAGCATTAAATATTTTATCTAAGGTAGCAGAAATATTCACAATTGCCTTTTCTAACTCACTGACTCCTAGCATGGGGAATAACCGTCATACAAAACTATGAAATCCTGAGGGTCGTTCTATCATGGGATTTAAGGTTCTTCTCCAATTGTTTTCCTAAGGATATAACATAATTTTGTAAATAATGATTCCTCAGCTGATTCAAATCTTCCCTTTGATATTTAGCCTGATATGGCCTCCCATATAATATCTCAAAAGGGCTCAGGTTTTCTTTGGGTTTAGGCTTTACATGTATCCAGAGTAGTGCAGTAAGTAGTGCCTGATACCAATATAGGTTTGCTTCTTGACATATTTTAGCTATCTGTTGCTTTATCATGTGATTCATTTTTTCTACTTGCCCACTGGCTTGTGGCCTGTAGGGTGTGTGTAATTGCCAATCAATCCCCAATAGTTTGCTGACCTGTTGCACTACTTGTGCACAAAAATGAGTACCTCTGTCTGATGAAATAACTGTAGGTACCCCAATTTGAGGTAATACTTCATTTAATAGTACTTTAGTTACTTCTCTTGCTTTGTTTGTTCTACATGGAAATGCCTCTGGCCACCCAGAAAAGGTATCTGTAAGTACCAATAAGTATCTGTACCCCCCCTTTTCTTGGAAGTTCAGAAAAATCGATTTGCCAGTGATCTCCTGGTATATTTCCCTTCCCAATGCTTCCCAACTGTACTCGATTTCCGGTATTAGGATTGTTTTTCAGACATACCTCACATTGCTGAGTCACCTGTCAGATCGTAGTATATAAATTTTTCCCTACTTATTTCTGATTTGAAAATTTATACAGAGAGTCTGCTCCCCAATGTGTTTTATTATGTTCTTCTTTGACAATTCCCCATATTTGTTTGGCAGCAATTATAATTCTGCCATCACTCAAGTAGGCCCACCCTTTAGAGGGAACCTGCCCTCCTAACTTTTCTATTAATTCTTTATCAGCGCTAGAGTATTCAATATTTTCTGGCTCATCTAAACTCTTACCTCTATTATTTAGAATTAACGTTAAAATCTTTTTCATTCTTTCTGTTGCCTGTTTAGCTTCATAATCAGCCAATCGGTTACCTCTTTCCTGGTCAGTGTTACCCTTCAGATGTACTCGGCAGTGAATGACAGCAACTTTGGTTGGCAGTTGAATTGCCTCTAATAGGCGAAGTATGTCTTCTGCATGTTTGATTTGCTTCCCTTGTGCAGTCAGCAATCCTCGTTCCTTTCAAATGGCTCCATGAGCGTGGACAACCCCAAAGGCATATTTGGAATCTGTCCATATATTTATTTTCTTCCCTTTTGCCAATTCTAGGGCCCTAGTCAGGGCAATAATTTCAGCCTTTTGAGCTGATGTTCCAGCAGGTAAGGACTGGGATTCAATTACCTTATTTGCTGTTGTCACCACGTACATGGCTTTTCGGATACCTTGTCGGACAAAGCTGCTTCCATCCATGAACCAGGAGTCCTGTGCATCTTCCAGGGGTTCTTCTTTCAAATCTGGTCTGCTGGAGTACACAGTCTCTATGGTTTCTAAGCAATCATGTGTCAACGGTTCAGATGTCACCCCACTGAGGAAAGAAGCTGTGTTCATAACATTAGTCACTTCAATATTAACATCTCTTTTTTCAGTTCTAGCCTCCGAAGTTAGTTTACTTTTTTATTAAAGACTTGACATTATTATGAGTGCCAACACAGGTTCGTATTAGTGAGCACCTAAGTGATGTCCTTTTTGATTCCAGATAATTAAGATCTGTTGTGGCTGTTCCTTGCTGCTGCAAGCTCTTGAACACTGAGTTCCAAAATTAAAAGAGCTGTGTCAGTATTATTACCCAGGGTGTTGCAGATGCTAAGCATAGATAAAAGATAAGCAGAACTGGAAAATCTGCAGATCAAAGATGATGGTAAGGTGATACTCTGAAGAGACTCATCGCACATAGACTGTTTTCCTGCAGTGCTCAACCATCCTTCTTTGTAGGCTGCAAACTGCACAGAGCAGTTCTCTCCTGAGATTCTGCATTAGAGGGAATAACATCAAGTCTCCAGAAAAGAAAACAAACTTGAAATCCTGTGGAGTGGAATATTCTCCCTCCATCGCATCAAGCCTTAAGTCCATCCACATTCTGAATGCATCTTATCTGTATCCCAAGTCTGCAAGGCCAATATGAATATTTCTTTCTCACACTGACCTCTGGAAAACATTTGGATGAATGTTATTAATTCCCTTAGTGCCTTGCATGTCTAGGAGATGTCTACAAAACAGCATGCAAGCAGTGCTTGGAAAGAACATAATGGGGCAGGTCTGTTTCAAATAACAACATAAGCCCATCACATATCTAAATAAACAGGCGAGCATGCCAACAAACAGTCGTTTGCAGGGTGATGTTAGTGGTAGGAGTAGCAGGTTGCTGTCTGGATATTCAGGCTGAAGGCTCTTTAACACAGAAATGGCATGAGTTGTTCTGTTGGGCTCAGCTGCCAGACTTTGGTTTTATCCAGAGCACCATGGAAAAGCTGTGGCATTGCTGTCAATCCTCTCCAGCCTCTCTAAGCACTGGACAAATGCTGACTTCTGTCCCCACTGCAGTGAGACACTGTGTGATTTCCTGTTCAGGTGGGGTAAGGAAGCACAGCTATGCTGGCTGCTCTGTAAACAGAGAAAAACAAACAAACAAAAAAATACCTGAGCTCTAAGGTGGACAGAGAGGAAAGTAGCCAGAGCCAGCAGCAAGGAGTCAGTGACTTTGCCACAGCAGGTCACAGGCTGTGGGACCTCAAGCATAGGTATATGTGTCTGATAATGTCTCATAACACTCACTGCTCTGAATTGGAGACAGAAAGCAGCAGAGGAAACATGGCCCTAGGTGATTTGTACATTAGATGTAGCTGCAATTCAGCTGAGGAGCAAGGAGCTGACTCCTCGGTTTGTCAGGACCTACCTCAGAGAGTTTGGAAGGAAGATACCAGCTTGAACTGAAAGAGGAGAAATGGATGAAGGTGAGGGCAGGGTTTGGGTGCCCTGTTGCACACAGCTAGCAGAGAGGAGCAGCATGAAGGGGAAGGGTAATCACGTCTGCTAATTCTCAGTGCATCTTGTTCCTCCACAAGGCAAGGCAAAGGCTGGGAAAATCTGGTGGTGGAGTATAACCACCAGCACTCTCCCTTGCTCCTGGGGCATAGGCAGAACCTATATGCATGTAACCTAATGATCTGTGTGCATTTGCCTTTGTCCCTGTATCCAGTCTAGAGAAGATGAGGGTCTACTATAAACTCTGATTAAGAGCCTGGCTTTTCATAGAATCATAGAATTGTCTATATTGGAAGGGACCTTTAAGATCATCTAGTCCAACCATCAACCTAACACTGCCAAAACCACCACTAAACCATGTCCCTAAGCACCACGTCTACCCGTCTTTTACCTCCAGGGATGGCGATTCCACCACTTCCCTGGGCAGCCTGTTTCAATGCTTAACAACCCTTTCTGTGAAGAACTTTTTCCTAATATCCAATCTAAACCTACCCTGGTGCAACTTGAGGCCGTTTCCTCTTGTCCTATCGACTGTTACTTGGGAGAAGAGGTTGACCCCCACCTCTCTACAACCTCCTTTCAGGTAGTTGTGGAGAGCAATAAGGTCTCCCCTCAGCCTCCTTTTCTCCAGGCTAAACAACCCCAGTTCCCTCAGACGCTCCTCATAAGACTTGTTCTCTAGACCCCTCACCAGCTTCGTTGCCCTTCTTTGGACACACTCCAGCACCTCAATGTCTTTCTTGTAGTGAGGGGCCCAAAACTGAACACAGGGGCCTTACCAGTGTTGAGTACAGGGGGATGATCACTTCCCTAGTCCTGCTCTACCACACTATTCCTGATACAGGCCAGGATGCTGTTGGCCTTGGCCACCTGGGCACACTGCCGGCTCATATTCAGCCAGCTGTCCACCAACACCCCCAGGTCCTTTTCTGCTGGGCAGCTTTCCAGCCACTCTTCCCAAGCCTGTATCATTGCATGGGGTTGTTGTGAACAAGAGCAGGACCTGGCACTTGGCCTTGTTGAACAGCATACCATTGGCCTCAGCCCATCGATCCAGCCTATCCAGATCCCTCTGTAGAGCCATCCTACTCTCAAGCAGGTCGACACTCCTGCTTAACTTAGTGTTGTCTGCAAACTGACTGAGGGTGCACTCGATCCCCTCGTCCAGGTCATTAAGAAAGATATTAAAGAGAACTGGTCCTACTACCGAGCCCTAGGGACTTGTGACCCACTTGTGACTGGCCGCCAACTGGATTTAACTCCATTCACCACCACTTTCTGGGCACGGCCTTCCAGCCAGTTCTTTCCCCAGTGAACAGTACACCCATCCAAGCCATGAGAAGCCAGTTTCCCCAGGAGAATGCTGTGGGAAACAGTGTTGAAAGCCTTACTGAAGTCCAGGTAAACAACATCCACAGCTTTTCCCTCATCCACTAAGCAAGTCACCTTGTCATAGAAGGAGATCAGGTTAGTCAAGCAGGACCTGCCTTTCATGAACCCATGCTGACTGGGCCTGATCACCTGGTTGCCCTGCATGTGTCGTGTAATGGCACTCAGGATGATGTGCTCCATAACCTTCCCAGGCACTGAGGTCAGAATGACAGGCCTGTAGTTTCCCAGATCCTCCTTCTGTCCCTTCTTGTTTTTGATGGGCGTCACGTTTGCTAACCTCCAGTCAACTGGGACCTCCCTGGTTAGCCAGGACTACTGATAAATGATGGAAAGCGGCCTGGTGAGCACTTCCGCCAGCTCTCTCAGTACCCTCAGGTGGATCCCATCTGGCCCCATAGATTTGCATATGTCCATATGCTGAAGCAGGTCACTCACCATTTCCCCTTGGATTATGGGGACTTCATTCTGCTCCCCATCCCTGTCTACTAGCTCAGGGGTCTGAGTACTCAGGGAACAACTGGTCTTACTATTAAAGACTGAGGCAAAGGCGGTATTAAGTACCTTAGTCTTTTCCTCATCCTTTGTCACTATGTTTTCACCCCCATCTACTAAAGGACAGAGATTATCCTTAGACCTCCTTTTATTGTTAATGTATTTATAGAAACTTTTTTTTGTCGTCCTTAACAGCAGTAGCCAGGTTAAGTTCTTGTTGGGCTTTGGCCCTTCTAATTTTCTCCCTACATAGCCTCACGACATCTTTGTAGTCCTCATGAGCGGCCTGCCCCTTCTTCCAAAGGCTATAAATTATTCTTTTTTCCCTGAGTTGCAACCATAGCTCTCTTTTTTGGCACATGGGGACGGCCTGCTCCTGCACCTTTAAGACTTCCTTCTTGAAAAATGTCCAGCCTTCCTGGACTCCTTTGCCCTTGAGGACTGCCTCCCAAGGGACTCTGTCAACCAGGCTCCTGAAAAGACCAAAGTCCACCCTCCGGAAGTCCAAGGTAGCAGTTCTGCTGACCCCCCTCCTTGCTTCTCCAAGAATCGAAAACTCCATCATTTCATGATCACTACACTCAAGATGGCCTCCAACCGTCACATCCCCCACAAGTCCTTCTTTGTTTACAAGCAACAGGTCCAGCAGGGCACCTTCCCTAGTTGGCTCCCTCACCAGATGTGTCAGGAAGTTATCCTCAACACACTCCAGGAACCTCCTAGACTGTTTCCTCTCTGCTGTATTGTATTCCCAGCAGATATCTGGTAAGTTGAAGTCCCCCACGAGGACAAGGGCTCGTGATCTTGAGACTTCTCCCAGCTGCTTACAGAATATTTCATCTGCCTCATCTGATTTTATAGAATATTTCATCTGCCTCACCTGCTTTTTATCACCCCTTTTTCTGGCCATGCGAAATGGGGACTGCCTGTGCATAGACAGCTCTGCAAGCTGTCACCTCAAAGTCAAAGGCAGAGCCAAAGCAATCCAGGAGCTCATGGTGGACCTCGGGAGTGTGTCCTGGATGACCAGCAATTTCATTTGAGCTGTATAAATAAAGGAGCCAATTATAGTGAGACACATCTGGGAAAGCCATAACATGGGATTCACAGCATGAGGACCCCGAAAAGCATATTTTAAATCGATCAATTTGAAACCTGTTGCTTTAACTATAAAAGTGTAATATGTTTGATATCAGCTCAAAATCAGCTCTCATCTGCAGTTGTACAATGAATTAAGGACTTTGTCTATAGTAACTCAATCTGTCAGAGTGGGATCGGAACCGGAGCAATGACGCGATCTCAATGTCAGTATGATCGTTCTCGTTTATTGCATATTTTAGCAGAGTATATATAGGCTCGCAGCAAAAGCATGCATAGTCAACAACGCTATGATTGGTCCAGCCCCCCTGTTCACGTACAACGCCCCCCAACCCGATTGGCTAAGACCCTCTGTTCACGCGCCTCTGTTTAACTTTTCTCCCGGGTATGGTGATGTCACCTTTCTTGTTTACTTAGACCTTTTCTCCCTCACTCTGGGTGCTTAGTTCAAACCCTGGGTTGCTCAACAGAACCAAACCATGCCCTTTTTCATTTAGGAATATCTCCACAATTCCCCCTTCTTCTTTTTGAGCAACCCAGGCTTGGTGCACAATTTTCATGAGCATGCGCTGTAGACAAGAGAAGATACATAATACAACTGATATTATAACAACTACAATGAGCAATATAAGCAAACTAGTTTTCACAATCATGGCTATCCAACTTTTGATTCCCCAACCTGATAGTATTTGATTCAACCATTCCCATTCATCATCTTTTCTCAGCTTTTGCATTCCTTGATATAATTCTCTGATGCTTTGGTGTACTGATTTGGAGTGCTCTGAGAGGTTCATACAACACATCCTGTCAAAAGTCTTCACACCCATGACATGCGTTAATAACAAAAATCTATGGCAGCCCTATTCTGGAGTGTAGCGTGTCTAACAGAATCTACGTCTAACAATAATCCACTCAATGCCAATGCAGTAGCGTTAGATTGTTTAGCAAGCCAATATCCTAATTTATTAAGCGTGGTTAAAGCGCGTGCTGCTGCTACTCCTGGTGCAAAAAACAAGGCAAAAATTGTTTGTGTAGCACACACAGCTATCTATCGTGAGTGATCCTAAAAGTTCTAGCTCTTGCGGCTCGGCATGGAGGGGTGGCAGATATGCAGCCCATCCATCGGGCTATCGGCAAGAGTTGCAGAGCCATTACCTAGGAATTGTGTTTGTAAGTTGGAAGGCCATTGGTCAGACGGAAGACCGACTAGACAGGTGGAAAATGGATTCTCGGGTGATGCTGTGGATAGGCAGATGGAATCTTGACCGGTCATATTTGCCAAAGTCACCCAGACATTCCTTTTCAGCTGCAGAGGTGATCAAGCCCTGCAGTTACTGCATCCAAAAGAAGGACACAACTACTTATTAGCAAGCACTTAAGATTCTTTTTCCCCATTTTGTTGTGCCGTCTCCTGGTCTCGGTCTGTCCGTCGTCCTTCCAATGCTGGTTTTATCGCTCTGCTCGGGACCCACACTGGGCCTGTTCCTGTAGAGACACACATGTACCCTCGACCATTAAAAATGACTGGCACTGGTCCCACCTATGCTCCGGTGGTCGGGTCTTTATAATGTACCATAAATTTAGGTAGGGTAGTGGTACTATTCAGCTTAATGTTTTGATGGTGTATCACTACTGGGGGTTCCTCTTAATCGCCCATAAGACACAAGTAATTTAGCGTAAACAATACTCTGTGTAATCGCTGTTGTGCATCTGTGTCTTCACCCTTCTGCTTATTTAGATAATCTTTTAGCACTTGATGGGTTCGCTCAACCAAGCGTTGCCCGGTTGGTGAGTGGGGTATTCCCATTATGTGTTTAATTCCCCATCTCAGTAGAAAAGCTCTCACCCTTTGACTAATATATGTAGGGCATGCTTGTATAATAGAGCGTGCTTCATTTTCGGTTAATCCAAATTACCTTTCTAAGCCTTTAACATTTTGATGGAAGTTGTCATGACTTTGTCTGGCTTGTTGAAATTTGTCAATTGGAGGTAAATGTCACACTCTACTGACTAGGTTATCGACAATTTGATTACCCAATCCTAAACCTAAATTCAACTGATGGCTGCGAATATGGATGATACAACAAGACGCAGTTCCTTGACCCAGAGTGGACCTCAGCTGGATAAATAATTTTCCCAACCTTGGGTTGGTTGTTTCCCTAAGGAGGGCATCTTCTAGTCACGGCACTACCCCAGCCACATACAGGGAGTCTGTTAATACATTTAAGGGGGCTGTTAGCCAGTTGGTTAGTGCCGAGACTACCGCAGTAAGTTCCAATGTTTGAAGGGAGTCTTGAGGCTGCCCCTCCAGTATGTGCTGGCACCATCGTCCTTTATCCTGCCAGACACACACCGCACGGCAAAGCCATTTTCCAGCGTCTGTATACACTGTGAGACCATCAGCCAGTGGTTCTCGCCTGACTTGTTTTTGTCATCCACTGATTTCGTTTTAACACTTGCCACATTTTCCCTTTTGGTTGTTGCAAATGTATGCGACCATTATAGCCTATTAATGCTTCTTGGATGGGAGTTGAGTTACGCAACCACCATTCTAAATCGGCACCATTCACTGGAATACTGACATCATCGGGTTCCGTTCCACTAATCTCTATGATTCTTGTTCTGCCCTTCCTGATCAACTCCCCTATTGCCTCCGGTCTTGTTTGAATGCTAGACTTGGGTTGTACTCTTAAAAAGACCCATTCTAAAATCTTAAACATGTCTCCTGATGATTTGTCACCTGATGATTTGTCCACTGATGATTTGTCAGTGGCACAGGTGGGGCGGGGGAGAATTTCCCCCTTTCCTGTTTGCCACTGACAAATAACTGCATACGGCGATTCAACAGTATTACAAATTAACAGAGAAATAGGCAACTCCAAGAGCAGTTGCACACCCATTGAATGTCTCCTAGTAAAGTCTGTACGTCTGTCAATGTCCTCAATTGAGTCGTTAAGTCTGTCTTTTGCAGGTGAATTTTCGCGTCTGAAATAGACCATCATCAAGACGTTGCAGCACTGTTCGTAACACTTTATCTGTATTCTCGTGTGATTGATCCTGGCAGTCGTCAACAGGTGGTGTTGAAGGATCAGATGAGTCAGTGGAGGGGGGCAGAGGAGGAGCCGAAGGCATAGGTCGTCAAGTTTCTCCTCCTGGCTGCGACAGCGACTGAGGCCACACCCCCTCTAGGGTCTCCTGAGGTGCCACTTCCGCCTTTTTCACGCTTTGCATCTCGGGAACGACGACTTCCGCCCTTTGTGTGGCCGGAGCAGGGTCGGCGCCCGTGCGGACCTCGGCAACAGTTTTACACGTAATTCCAGTCATCCCTTTCACTGCCGGCTGCCCGAAAAACCGTGCCCGCGCACCAGGTTTCATTTCCGTGCTCTTATATCCTGCTCTAGTCGGATCTGGGCCCAGCATTTGAGCAGCGGCACAGGCTACTTCTCTCTCTGCTTTCATGGCCTTTAAGGTCTCTAATACCCTGCGCCACAACTCGCGAACAGCCTTTATCTCCTTCTCCTGTTTCTCGTTCCCGGTTATTGTTTTTTCCCACATTGTATCACCGAAAGATCGCCACTCCATGGGGGAAAACATCATATGCGTGTCTTTAAAATGTCCCCATCGTTGTCCCAACTTAATCAGCTTAATCAGCTGTTTAGGCACTGTCTCGATCCCTCTCTTAGAGAGGATACTTGCGAGCAGCGTTGCTGTTGCTTCAAGCTCCATGATAGCAACTTCACTTTTTAAACCTGGAAGGCGAGAGGCCACCTCGAACCGTGTCTGCCGTAGTCTATGCTCCCGAGCAGCACTCCTTCCAGCCCTGTTTCCCACTCCCCTCCTCTCGCTGCTTACTGCAGTCTCGGAGAACTCAGTCCTGCTGAAGGGTTACAGTTGACATCCTCTGCTACCAGATGTCGGAGTGGGATCGGAACTGGAGTAACGACGCAGTCTCAATGTGAGTATGATCGTTCTCGTTTATTGCATATTTTAGCAGAGTATATATAGGCTCGCAGCAAAGCATGCATAGTCAACAATGCTATGATTGGTCCAGCCCCCCTGTTCACGTACAACGCCCCCCAACCCAATTGGCTAAGACCCTCTGTTCACGCGCCTCTGTTTAACTTTTCTCCCGGGTATGGTGATGTCACCTTTCTTGTTTACTTAGATCTTTTCTCCCTCAGTCTGGGTGCTTAGTTCAAACCCTGGGTTGCTCAACAGAACCAAACCATGCCTTTTTTCTTTTAAGAATCTCTCCACAGCAATCTATGTCCCTGGTCAATCAGATACAGCACCTGCATTGTAAACATGTATTTTCTATTTCCTATTGTTGATTTTTGCTTCCAGCCTTATTGTCCCCCAGTTATCTCTTCTGCACTATGTTTAATAGTTGCTTGGTCCAAATACTTGGATAGACTCTTACATTCTTTTGTATCTGAGTAGATATTTGCTAAGTCTAAATAGCAGACCTGGAAAACTTGCTTTTGCATTTGTGCTATTTATAGGAATTGCTATAGCAGGAACCACTATTGTGCTATTTAGTTACACAAATCAAGAGGCCAGGACTTCCTAGTGATTCTGTTCTGTCTTTTGGTACTCTTATTTCATCTCCACATCCTCTCTGTTAATCTGCGTAATTCAACCAACACTGACTTCAGCCTTCACTCTTGAAAGCCTTATTTGTGTGACAGCTGTAAATCTCCAGGCAGGCATTTCAACCAGATATCCTGAAACGTCCTTAAAAACTTTCAGTTTCAATCAGCCGAGGCAAAATGGCTACAGGAGCTATGCTTTGAAAAACACCCCATCTGCATGGCATAAGCCCTTAGCATGGTTTGTAAGTGTTTTGTCACAAGTTAAATCAAATTAATCCTTTAATTTCATTTCACCCGCCAGGGTAAGCGCTATGTGCTTACAATGGTGGAAGCAAGCACCGGATGGTTGGAAACCTATGCCGTACCCCATGCCACTGCCCGGAATACCATCCTGGGCCTTGAAAAGCAAGTCTTGTGGCGACATGGCACTCCAGAAAGAATTGAGTCAGACAATGGGACTCATTTTAAAAACAATCTCATAAGTAATTGGGCCAAAGAACATGGCATTGAATGGATATATCATATCCCCTATCATGCACCGGCTTCTGGGAAGATTGAGCGATATAATGGACTGTTAAAAACCACCTGAAAAGCAATAGGTGGTGGAACCTTTAAAAATTGGGACAAGCATTTAGAGCAAGCTACCTGGTTAGTTAACACCAGGGGATCCATCAATCGAGCCGGTCCTGCTCAATCAGACCTTTTACATACAGTAGAAGGGGACAAAGTCCCTGTGGTGCATGAAAGGAATATGTTAGGGAAAACTGTCTGGGTTTCTCCTCCTTCAGGCAAAAGCAAACCCATTCGTGGGACTGCTTTTGCTCAAGGACCTGGATGTACTTGGTGGGTGATGCTGAAGGATGGAGAAGTTCAATGTGTACCCCAAGGGAATTTAACCCTTGGTGAGAATACTCGATCCTGAGCTGTATGATGCTGATCACTACATAATACTAACAGTGTTCAATAAGTGTTTTTCAGGATGACACAGTGGTGATGAAACCTGAGCTAGCTTCATCAAGTGGTGTCCAGCAAGCCCTTCAAGATGAACAAGCTACCCACGGGCACAAACCACAATGAATTTCGTACCATCTTTCCTGCCCTGAGATGAGATCCTGCAATCATGAATCAAATGGACTTAAACTTTTGTATATAAAGATAATCGTAGATGAGTGACCTGCATGTATCCATACATATATATATATCCTCTGTGTGTGCATAGATTTGATAGATACAAGTAATAGTAATCTGAGCAAGATGCAAATGGTATGGAATAAGGGGTGGAATGTCCTGGTTTGAGGTAAAACAGGACCAATTTTGTTCATTAGCTTCGCTTCTTAGCTGGGCCTCTTCTAACTACTGAAATTAACAGCATATTGTGCAGACAATGTTCGCTCTCTCAGAGTGATAAGACCAATGTTTACAGCTGATGTCCAGACACAGTATGCAGGGAGGCTCTTGCTTATACTTATTGTTCTAACACCCAAGGCCAACCAACTGTGTTATTTGCCACGTTGGAGGGTCGGAAGCAGAAAAGCGTAGTGGGATCCCACCTGCGGGGAGGAGCGGACAGGGCAGGTGACCCAAAACTGACCAACAGCGTATTCCATCCCATCTGCCTCATGCTCAGTATAAAAGCTGACGGAGCAAAGGGTCAACCCCCCTTCTTTTTGCCCCTTCTTCTTTTTCCCTTCTTCCTTCAATGGCTGACGTCTGAGGAGGACTCTGTCTGTTCGTCTGCCTTTGGACCCGATCCTGAATTCAGAGCCGGAATCCAGTTCCCGTCCGTCACTGAGTCCAGCCTGGGACTGCCCCAGTGCCAGCCGGTGTCATGATTGTCATCCTGGGAGCTTGATACGGTTTTGTATATTTCTCATTCTTTCCTTTTATTTTATTATTAATATTTCATTAAAGTAGTTTAGATCCTTCTAAACTCGTAAGTCTCTTTTTCCTCCTCTGCCTCTCTCTTTGAAGAGGGGTAGAGGGGAGCATCTGTCGGTCCCATCTGGGGTCCCCTGTGTCCCCAGTGGCCGATTTGGCCTAAACCACAACACCACTACATTAATGCTACTGGGAAAATAAGTTTGTTTACCTTGTTCTTAACAACTTTTACAGGGACCATGAAATCAAGAATTTATGCAATTTTTGTTCTACTTCAGCACCTTCCTTTTCAGGATCATGTATCCCCTGGCTGGGTTAAGGAAACTTCCTGTATTACTTGCATTACTTAAATTACATTAATTAAATTACTTGCTCCCCACTTGCAAGTAGGAAGGCAGCCCCTGTCACCAGACTCCTGTGCTTTTATATCGGATTCAGCAACTTCAAAAAGCTTCCCAGAAAAACTTAATTTAGAGACTTTGGTGGAGTATTCTTTTAATTAGTTAAGAATCCTTTAAGCTTTCATTTTATATTTTAACAGTTTAGAAAGAGTCCTCTTTTCTCTGCTGCATATAACCACATAAAACCAATACCCCAGAATTCAAGCTCTCAGCACCTTGATGCGTTATTTCACATTTCTCTCCTGACACCTCTGCCCGTTGCCCTCTGAAGCTGTGTCTCACTTTCCCAGTGTGAAAGCAGCAGAGGAATAGCTTAATGCCCTCTTTCATTTATTGTCCTTTTTATAGGGTTCCTTCTGTCCACATGAGGTTCCTGCATGTCTCATTCCCAGCCATGCTCCTGCCTATGTGCTATTCTGCTGCAGTTAATGATCTCTTTGAGCTTTAGACCCTGGGAGTCAGGATTTCCTGGTGCTTGGCTGGCTGCAGACACAGATTCCTGATGCTGCAGCACTTGGTGTGAGAATAGGGGAAATCAATGACTTCTGAGAGATACGTTATTGCTTTTTGTTACTTTGATTTTTTTTTGTAAGCCACAAAATGCACTGCACATTTCTTTAACTCTTCCATCACAAGCTTTCTGGGCAACATGAAAGGTGCTCACATTTTCTCAAGTTGCCTGTTCAGCATTCTTGATGTGATGATTGCTTACAGCTGCTGTTAATCTGCCTGCTCTGCAGTGAGCCTCTCAGTCTCAAGTCTGGACATGCACATGAGACCAAACTTTCCCAGCCTGTTACTCAGTGTATCTGCCTGGTATCTCGAGCAGGAGAAAGCCCCTAAAAGAGGGCCGAGGTTGCATGGTGCTATCAATCATACCCACAGCCCTCTTTGCAATCCCCACCGTGCTCATTGTCCCTCTGAGCCCTAGAATAACTGAAATCCTACATGAATTGTGCGCTTTTCCCCCCCCTTCTCTCTGCAAATCTCTTATCTGTATAAACACTTCCTGGACTGCCTGAGTTCTCATACTGCCCAGCAGCTCAAACACAATTTGACTGAACAGACTACTGAACTGGGAGATTTATGGTTTTTGTGAGTGAGGCTGCAGGTTGTTTTTGTTCCAGTTAAACAATGGAAATAAGGGAAAACAAATAATCACAGAATCCATGTGATGTGGGGGGGCAGAAATGAAGTTCATGGCTACTTTGCATATATGTGCAGACTCCACATCCCTGTATATGGATATGTTACCCATGACAAAAAATTAAATGTATTGCTTAATTATCAAATGCCTGGGGCTGCACTACTTGCCTAGACTTTAATCTAAGTTCTGAATACTGAGTTCCTCTGAAAAGGTACCAGACTTTTGTTTTGCTTTGTTGTTATAGTATCTTATGTTATATTATGTTATATATCTCTCTCTCCTTAAAATCTTCCTGTCACAATTGGTTTTGGCATTTTCCCTCCTCCAAAATTACCACTGCCTGAGCATAAGCAGAAGGGAGAGTTCAGGATTCCTTCCTGAGTAAAGGAGTTTTTAAAATTTTAAACTGCTGAGAAATGCTGACCTAGATTATCTCAGCTTTTAAAAGAGAACTTGAACACACTGTGATTTTTTTGTTTTAAATTTTATTGTAGTGCTTAAAAGCCCACAGAACTATCCCAGGTTTTGGGGAAAAAAATTCAAGGCCATCTTGTGCTGTATTGCAATAATGGCTTTCATTTACAATTAAATGAAAGTTGGGCCAAGCTTTGAATGTTCATTTAATATTTATATTTCCCCTCATTTTGTTGCCTTGCCTGTGTGTGGCTGTGAGAGCGTGTTTGTACTTTTTTTTTTCTAACTAACTGTTTTGCAGACACCTTCTGATGTCTTCTGGCCAACTGGGTGCCGAGAGCTCCATATGGGAAATGCTGTGCTAGGACATTTGTAGAGAGATTTTTTTAATTGTTTAGAGCTTTGTTTAGGAAGTTTGTTTAATTGGGCAGGGGTAAATGAGGTACCCACGTTTTCAGGCAGAGCAATAAAAGAAGCAGTATCAGTAAAAGGAACTCTGTGATAATTCACAGGGCCATGCCTGTTTATAACTTACCTGTAATACATGGGAGAGGATGCAATGTACGACTGCAGTATACAAATATATCTCTGCAAAAAAAATCTGATCTGATCATACGAGTTGTGCAAGAAAACAGAACATTTGTCTGCACAAAGAATAACTTATATATCTAAGAATTGTTCTTTTCAAGATTACCATTAGATGTCTTCTCAGATGAGCTATTTACAATACTATCTAATTGTTATGGTTTGAGAGACCCATAACAATTTATTGTCATTTAGACAATCATTCTATCACCCGATGACCCCTCCCCACCTGGGAAAGGGAATCGGGAGAAACAAGGAAACCCGGAAGTTGAAGTATAAACAGATTTAAAAGAGTAAGATTAGATAATTAACATTAATAGCACTAAAGAACCAATATTGATCCCGATACCAATACAGAATATGCAAAGATTATACTCAGCCAATTCTATCAGTAGGAAGCTGTGCACTCCCAGCAGTGGACAGCAAATGTCGAACACTGCAAGCGCTACGGCTTCAGGAGGAAGGGAAGGCCTCAGTAGTCCGGCACCGGGGTACGAAGTTCTCAGGATGGCAGCCATCAAGGGAGAGAGCAAACTTCGCAGCAACCTTCCTAATTTCTAGTGAATGTGACATTGATAGTATTAAATAATCCTGTTGGCCAGCTTGGGTCAAGTGCCCGGGTCTCGGTCCTCCTCATCCCTGCACCTGGCAAGCTCGAAAACACTGAGACCTTGAAACCCACACACCATAGCTGGCTAGAAAGTAAATATTTTCACAAATTCAGACACTAGAGTCTTCTAAAAATGCAGTCTTCCCAAGTATTAGAAGAGAAATTAGTCCTGTGTCGCTCAAACCAGGACATTCCACCCCTTATTTCATAACATATATATGTCACACTCAAGTTACTGTTATATTTGTCCTCTAATATATATATGCACACATACAAATATAATCCTCTAAAGCTATGAACTATTCCTCTAAAAGGTCCATTAAGTTTCTTTAGTTCAAAACTGTGAGTTCCATAATAGTCTTTTAGGGTAGGAAAAAGTGATGTGGCATTCACTCAGTTGTCAGATCGGGACCAGGCCTCAATAAAGGATGACAGACGTGTAGAGTTGGGCGCAGCAATACAATGTGTTGTGCTCATGGCTAGCATGTTCTCTGTTGCTGGACGCCATCCGATGATGTTGCCTCCGGTTTCATTACCGCTATGTTATCCTGAAAAACACTTATTAAACACTGTTAGTGTTATGTAACAGTTAACACCACACATTTTAAAACTAAGGATTCTCACCCAAAATCAGAACTCCTAAAGGTACACATTGAACTTCTCCATTCTCCTGCATCACCCACCAGGTATGCCCTGGTCCTTCAGCAAAAGCAAACCCACGAGTGGGCCTGCCTTTACCTGAGGCCAGGGCAACCCAGACTGTTTTCCCCAACATATTCTTTACATGCACCACAGGGACCTTATCCCCTTCTACAATAGGCAAAAGTTCTGACTGAGCAGGACCAACTCGACTGACAGTTACCCGGGTGTTGACTAACCAGGTGGCTTTAGCTAAATGCTCGTCCCACTTTTTAAATGTTCCAGCACTCATTGCTTTCAGGGTAGTTTTCAGTAGTCCATTGCATCATTCAACCTTCCCAGCAGCTGATGCGTGATAGGGGATGTGATATATCCACTCAATACCATGCTCTTTAGCCCAGGCGTCTATAAGATTATTTCGGAAATGAGTCCCATTGTCTGACTCAATTCTCTCTGGAGTACCATGTCGCCACAACACTTGTCTTTCCAGGCCGAAAATAGTGTTACATGCAGTGGCATGAGACACAGCATATGTTTCCAGCCATCCGGTGGTTGCTTCCACCATTGTAAGCACATAGCATTTGCCCTGACGGGTTCATGGAAGGGAGATATAGTCAATTTGCCAGGCTTCTCCATACTTATATTTCAGCCACCGTTCTCCATACCATAAAGGTTTTGACCGTTTAGCTTGCTTAATTTCAGCACGTTCCACATTCATGGATGACCTGTGAAATATTGTCCATAGTCAAATCCACCCTTTGGTCACAAGCCCATTTATATGTTGCATCTCTTCCTTGATGACCTGAAGTGTCATGGGCCCACCGAGCCAAAACCAATTCACCCTTATGTTGCCAGTCCAAGTCTACTTGGGACACTTCAATCTTAGCAGCCCGGTCCACCTGCTGGTTGGTTTGATGATCCTCAGTGGCCCGACTCTTGGGTATATGGGCATCTACATGACGTACCTTCACAGACAGCTTTTCCAATCGGGCAGCAATATCTTGCCACAAATCAGCAGCCCAGATGGGTTTACCTCTGTGCTTCCAGTTGCTCTTCTTCTACTGCTTTAACCATCCCCACAAGGCATGCGCTGCCATCCATGAGTCAGTATAAAGATAAAGCACCGGCCACTTTTCTCACTTAGCAATATCTAAAGCCAGCTGAATGGCTTTCACTTCTGCAAACTGACTCGACTCACCCACTCCCTCAGCCGCTTCTGCGACTCGTCGAGTAGGACTCCATACAGCAGCTTTCCACCTTCTCTGGTTTCCTACAATACGACAAGATCCATCCGTGAATAGCGCATATTGCCTTTCATTTGCTGATAATTGATTGGGGCCTCCTCAGCACGCACCAGCCTCTCCTCTGGGGACCCTCCAAAATCCGTGCCATGCGGCCAATCCATGATCACCTCTAAAATTCCTGGACAATTAGGGTTTCCTATTCGAGCTCGCTGAGTAATTAGTGCTATCCATTTACTCCACGTCACGTCAGTTGCGTGATGCACGGAAGGAGACTTCCCTTTAAACATCCAGTTCAACACTGGCAACTGAGGCGCCAGGAGGAGCTGTGCCTCAGTACCAATTACCTCCAAAGCAGCTCGAACTCCTTCATATGCTGCCAGTATCTCTTTCTCAGTAGAGGTATAGTGAGCCTCTGATCCTCTATATGCTCGACTCCAAAACCCTAGGGGTCGGCCTCGAGTCTCTCCAGGTGCCCTTTGCCAGAGACTCCAGGTAGGGCTGTTTTCCCCTGCTGCAGTGTAGAGCACGTTTTTTACATCTGGTCCTGTCCGAACTGGCCCAAGGGCTACTGCATGGACAATCTCCCATTTGATTTGTTCAAAGGCTGATTGCTGCTCAGGGCCCCATTTAAAATCATTCTTCTTTCTAGTCACTTCATAGAGAGGGCTCACAATCTGACTGTAACCAGGAATATGCATTCTCCAGAAACCCACAATGCCTAAGGCGGCTTGTGTTTCCTTTTTGTTAGTAGGTGGTGACATAGCAATTATTTTAGTAATCACATCCATTGGGATCTGACAACGCCCATCTTGCCACTTAATTCCTAAAAACTGGATCTCTCGTGCAGGTCCCTTGACCTTACCTCATTTGATGACAAAATTGGCTTCCAGAAGGATTTTAATTACCTTCTCCCCTTTCTCAAAAACTTCTTCTGCTGTATTACCCCACACAATGATGTCATCGATGTATTGTAGGTGTTCTGGAGCTCCACCCTTCTCCAGTGCAGTCTGGATCAGTCCGTGGCAAAGAGTAGGGCTGTGTTTCCACCCCTGGGACAGTCGATTCCAGGTGTACTGGACACCCCTCCAGGTGACAGCAAACTGTGGCCTGCACTCTGCTGCTAAAGGAATAGAGAAAAAGGCATTAGCAATGTCAATTGTAGCATACCACTTAGCTTCCTTTGACTCCAGTTCATAGTGAAGTTCTAACATATCTGGGATGGCAGCACTCAGTGGTGGTGTGACTTCATTCAGGCCACGATAGTCTACTGTCAGTCTCCATTCCCCATTAGGCTTTCACACTGGCCATATGGGACTGTTAAAGGGTGAACGAGTCTTACTGATCACCCCTTGGCTTTCCAGCTGACGAATCAACTTCTGGATAGGGAGCAAAGAGTCTCGATTAGTGTGATATTGTCACCTATGCACCGTTGTAATAGCAATGGGCACTTTTTGTTCCTCGACCCTCAACAACCCCACAATAGAAGGGTCCTCTGACAGCCCAGGCAAAGTAGACAGTTGCATAACTTCCTCCGTCTCCACCACCGCTACACCAAACGCCCACCGGTACCCCCTTGGGTCCTTAAAATACCCTCTCCTGAGATAATCTATGCCAAGAATGCATGGAGCATCTGGACCAGTCACAATGGGGAACTTTTCCCATTTATTCCCAGTTAGGCTCACTTCGGCCTCCAATACAGTCAGTTCTTGAGATCCCCCCGTCACTCCGACAATAGTGATGGGTTCTGTCCCTCTATGATTTGACGGCATTATGGTGCATTGTGCATCAGTGTCCACCAAGGCCCTATACTTTTGTGGTTCTGATGTGCCAGGCCATTGAATCCACACAGTCCAATAAACTCGATTATCCCTCTCCCCCTCCTGGCTGGAGGCAGGGCACCTCTACTTTTGACTAGAGGGCCCCTCAGTTCCATCCCTGACAGCCACATGTCGTAAATCAGGTTCTGAAGCCCATCTGTGCCGTCTGGGCGACTGTCCACTGGAAACTGGAGCAGCACTTCTTCTGAAAGAACCCCTCCTTGGGGGGTGTTCTACTCCACAAGTCACATATGCGTGTCCGTAATGCTGAAGTAGGTTTTCCATCCCAGTTCCTCATGTTTTCCCCCCAATCACGCAGGGTAGCCCACAGAATGCGTCGTGGTGTGTATTGTTTCTCTTGAACAGGTTTTTTAGGAAAGTGTTTTTCCTTAACTGAGACACCAGCCTGGTCACGTGACTTGTCCAATACTGAGACACCGGCCTGTTGGGCAGAAAGAAGATTACGTGCATAATGCTGCATTTGAGCATCCACCTCACCCACCGTCGGTGCCTCATCCTCTTTCCAGAAAAATAATGCCAATACATTAGCATACGCTGATGGTGCGCTTAGTACCCACTTACGCCAAATGGGTCCAGTAATTTTGAGGCCATCTGGATCTAATGGTGTCTGCAGGTTGTCCAAATCAGTAAAAATCATCTCTCTCACAGCTATTTCCCTCAGATTCTTAACACCTCTTTCAATAGTTGTCCACTTGGATGGGTGGTATGGGATATCATCCCTGTAGGGATACCTGCTCCTCCCACTTAACAGGAATCACCTCCAGAGGGTGAGGGATTGTGGTGGTCTTCCAATAGCCCTGTCAATACCTGATTCTCTAGCCAATGGTCCCAACTGCTTGGCTTCTCTACCATCTAAGTCCAAACTATTGGCTCCAGTATCCCAGCATCGGAGTAGCCAAGTAATCACTTGCTCGCCTTCCTGACGGCTGTAATCCTTATGTATGTCTCGCAGCTCACTTAGGGATAATGATCGAGTAGTTTCCTCTGTTACTTCATTGTGTGATGTCCCTGGTTGACCATTGCTATCTGGCCCTATTGCGCGTTTCCTCTTATGTACAGGGTTGACTAATACTGGCACTGATTGGGTCTGTAGGTCAGCTGCATCATCCATCACCAAGGTCAGAGTAGGTCTAGTACTTGTTGCAGCTGCAGGTCCTGTCGTGGGAGGCGGCAGGGTCTGGATAGGATCAGTGTCTTTCACAGGGCCAACAGGGTCTGCACAGGTATGATGTATGTCACTGGGGCTGGCGGGGGTTGTACAGGCATGATGTCCGTTGTTGGGGCTGGCAGGGGCTGTGCAGGTGCAATGTCCGTTGAGGGGGCTGGCAGGAGATGTGCATGCGTGATGTCCGCTGGGGGGGCTGGCGGGTGCTGTGCAGGCACAATGTACAGCCAGGGGGGTCAGCAGGAGATGTGCATGCGTGATGTCCGCTGGGGGGGCTGGCGGGTGCTGTGCAGGCACAATGTACAGCCAGGGGGGTCGGCGGGGGCTGTCGTAGGAGTTGGCAGGACCTAAGCTGGCAGAGTCTGGATCTGATCAATGCCTGCCATAGAGGCCGGCGGGGTCTATGTGTGGTAGGAGCTGGCAGGGTTGCTGCCGGACGTTTCCCTCTACCGCAGATCCAGCCAATGGAAAAGATAAAACCTGCAAAATTTAACAACCCAAGCACAGTAATCAAAACATTCCAAGGGTATTCCAAACTCTCAAAAACTGTTACTATTGATGCCACTGGTACATACAAATTCTCAAGAGACATCCCCCCTCTTGCTAAATGGCCCGTAATATAACCCAAAGTATAATTATACACAATGGTCAGCAGAGGCCTCCCACCGTCCCAAGGTGGGTCTGACCCATCAGTCAGATGAGACTGAGACCTTGAAACCCACACACCATAGCTGGCTAGAAAGTAAATATTTTCACAAATTCAGACACTAGAATCTTCTAAAAGTGCAGTCTTCCCAAGTATTAGAAGAGAAATTAGTCCTGTGTCGCTCAAACCAGGACAGTAATTTACAGCAGGAGTCAAATTAGGTGCCCAGTTTTGCAATTATTTGAGAAAAATCAGGTTTTTAAACTTTCATGTACTTTCACCTCCATGTGAGTGTTTTAAACCCCACTGACAGGAGCTTCTTCTGAGGTCTTTAAGTCTAGTGACCCAAAGAGATGGTGAGCATAGTCAATCCCTCTCTGCCCCTTCCATCCCAGGAAGAAGCTGAAAAGGCATCAAGTCGCCTGTGTTGTCCATGTCCTGTGTACACCAAGAGGCTCTGCAGCCTTGTCCCCCACCTCCTGGTGTTGTAGTAAAATAGACATAAACGAGGAAAATGAAATGTAAAATGTAATTGAAGCAACCAAGGAAACCTGCTGCTCAAGTCCTCTGTACTGCCCCAACCCTATCTAATTATTTACCTAATATTAAAATAGAGAAATAGTAACTAGACATGATTTATCTACGATTCAGTTAAGGAACTAACCACCAGACAATGTGGCATTGTTGATAAGCAGGGTATTCCTGTCAAGAGAGTGATGAACTGTAGGCCTGGTCAGCAAACTGAGAAAACCACTTGGAACTGCCAAGGTCAGAGAAGAAGTAGGTAAAAGGTAATTCCGGCAGGGGGAGATCACGACCACCGACTCATTGACCACCTACCCAAATGATACCACCTACTCAAAAGAGAACAGTGGAAGAAGACGACAGAGTCTGCGCACTAATTTACATAGGAAGCAAAGAAATCTCGACCAATCATTAAAGAGAATAACAATGAATATGTATTAATTGTTTGAATATATAATAATCAAAAGTAGAGATTTTTGGAACTAAGGTGTGCTCCTGTTTTGGGACAAGCATTCCATTTCTGTGCATTAATGGAATAAACTTGGAAATACCTCTGCTCTGTGTGTTATTGGCTTGCACATCAGGTAAAGAACCCAGATTTGGGACAACACTGGGGCTCTGGCTGCCTGAGTGCATGGCCCCATCTCTCACCTGATGCAAATGAGCAACCTGGGATCAGACTGCTGAGGAAAAAGTCAGCGTGAAAGAGCAGTGAAAAGCCTGGCTGGGGTCTTGTCCTGGTTCCAGCAGGGATGGGGTTAATTTCCCCAGGGATAGGGAGGGGACACAGCTATTCCATGCCACGTGAGCCATGCCTGGGCTATAGGGGTGAGTGGCGGTACCATAATCGCGTTTGTATATTCCTTTATGGGTGTTATTGTTATTGTTTTCTCTTCCCTTTGCTGTTCTGTTAAACTGCATTTAACTCAACCCACGAGTTTTGCCTTTTTTTCTTCTGATTTTCCCCACGGCTGTGGGGATTGAGCGAGCGGCCGCGTGGTTCTTTGTTGCCGGCTGAGGAGACAACAGGTCTCCTCTGCTTTACCTGGCAGCTGCAGTCAAGCTCCAGCCCTTACCCTTGGTGCCTTCCCGATCTGTGTTGTGGAAATGCCAGTGCCCAGTCTTGTACCTTGCTCATCCTCACCCCAAACCACTGACTTGCCTTCTTGGCTTGGCTTTGGCCCTGCTTCATCACTATGGACATGTCTGGCGATCCCTGGGCTATGGCTGACTCTGGATACTGTCTCCGTACTTGTGGGATGGGGCTGTTAGTGTTGTCACCTCCCTAGTGGACTTGCTGTCACCCTCAGCTCTGGCTTGCCGTCCCCTGCAGGGCATACAGTTCTTGCTGCTCCCTGGCATGCTTTCTGGTCTCATCAATGCATTATCATCTTGTCAGGTCATTCTGGATTGATAAACAAATCTACATATATTATAGCAATGTCCTCCCTTCTCCTCCTCAGCTCTACTGCATGTAAAAGACCTACAAGTCAGCTGCTGGTCAAGCTGACAGTTTTAATCCTTTACCCACCTCGTGCTTTCATCCCATTGTATCCTCTACATGAATGACACAGCCTGACTCATATGGCTGTAAGCAAGCCTAATAACTGCAAAAAGGACATTTTAAAATACAAATATTCTTTCAGTTTCAGCATATCAGAGACATAAAGAGAATTATGATGACTAGAAGTGTGAGAAAATGGCCCAGATTTATGGATCTGTTAATGTTTACAGTAACATTATTACATTATTATATTAGTTCTCACTGTGGAAGTTAAGGGCATGGTAAGGTGATGATCTTACTGTCTGCACAGAAATATATACAAAACAATCTTTCAAAACAAAATTATTTTGAAATGTTGTTGAAAGCTATATTTCCTTACAGATCTGATGAAATGGTAAGAATCTGAGTTTATGGAGTTCTTTTACAGTTATTAGATTAAGAGAACCATTATTTTTTTATCCTTTTACAAGTTCTTGTCTAAGCTATAAAGTGCAATGAAAGCATAGCGACAGCACTATTTGCTAGTTTTAAATGCTCTGTCCTGCTAGCTCACTCTAGGTCTCTGTTACAAATCCTTTGGCCCTGTTATAGGTTGCTAGGCAGAAGGGAAATAATGTCATTTGTTAAACAAAACAGACAATGTCTTTCTTTGCAGACTTCACACATTCTTTTAGTGGTGTAAAATCCATGTTAACAATCAGCTTACAGTGAAAAGGTCCCAGTTAACTAGTACCACAAAACCTACAAGGTTTGTATACCATCTGAAGGCACAAAAAAATGCCATTTCCCAAAACTTCACCTGGATCCTTAAACTGGTCAACGAGTTTGTTGCCCAGGTTTTCTGACCAGGAGAAGCAGGAATGTAAACCATGCTGCATGTCAGAGAGGAGAACATAAGACAGACGTCTGGCAGGGAGAGCGACATAGGTCCAGCCTTCCAATGGATTAATTTTTTCTTCCCTTCCCCTCTGTTCGAGTTTTGCAGGTATTTTTCTAGGTATTTTAGATTGGGTTTTGCACTATAGTTTGGTTAAGGAGAAATCCTAGCTGCCCTATGATAGCTCCTCTGTGCTTTCTGAACTCCACTTACTGCTGGGGTGCCCTGTGCATTCCCAGGTGATAGATGGGCTTCATGCTTTGCTGAAAGAGGTCTTCTGGGACTGCTTGGAGAGGGAAACTGCAGAAAATTAACAACTTATAAATTTTCCTACATCCCCTCCTGTCCTTAAGCCCCAGAGTGAAATTTCCATTTTTTTTCTTCTTTTCTTCTTATAGTTCTGTCTTTCAAGTTGTTTTTCCTTGCTGAAACTTTCCCTTTCCCTGCCTAGATTTCTTTGGAGGGAAGCAGTTCTTTGCCTTTGAAGGGAATGATTGCAGGATAGACATACATATTCAAAACACTCATAAATCAACTTTCCAAAGGGAAAGAACACAGGTCTGTTACTGAGACTCCATCATGCCCGGATATATCTGACCAGAGGCTCTGTTGCAGTCAGCAATTATTTGCTATGTGCCGACACCATCATGTAGAGGGAATGTTACATCTCTAACAGCTTGAGCCATACCAGGGTGTGACAGCAGAAAGGAATTTGAATAAAACCTTGGTAACCACCTACATGCCTTCTGAACACATAGGTGGCAGCATAATCCTCCTGAATTTCAAAGATATTGCTTCAGCCTCAAGCATCGGGGCTAACTATGCAACTTGAACACAAGACCATCTTCTGTTGCTGCATTTTTGTTGGGGGGGGGGGTCAGTCTCTTCTCCCAAGCAACAAGCGATAGGACAAGAGGAAATGGCCTCAAGTTGTGTCAGGGTACGTTTAGATTGGATATTAGGAAAAAGTTCTTCACAGAAAGGGTTGTCAAGCATTGGAACAGGCTGCCCAGGGAAGTGGTGGAATCACCATCCCTGGAGGTAAAAGACAGGTAGACGTGGCGCTTAGGGAAATGGTTTAGTGGTGGTTTTGGCAGTTTTAGGTTAATGGTTGGACTTGATGATCTTAAAGGTCCCTTCAAACCTAGATGATTCTTTGATTCTATGAAGGGCGAGACTTTGGTTTTGTCCATCTGTCTGAGGGAGGTGAACTGTGCCCCCCCTCTTATTTTTACATCTCTACTTAGCTGTTACTACATCACTAGCAGAGTAATAACAACAGCTCACAAAATCAACAGGTGACCCTTCCAGCCGTGCATTGGTCCACTGAGGTAGGTACAGTCACAGAATCACAGAATGGGCAGGGTTGGAAGGGACCTCTGGAGATCATCTAGTCCAACCCCCCTGCCACAGCAGGGACAACTACAGCAGGTTGCACAGGACGTCATCCAGGTGGGTTTTGAATGTCTCCAGAGTGGGAGACTCTACAACCTCTCTGGGCAGCCTGTTCCAGTGCTCTGCCACCCTCAAAGGAAAGAAGTTCCTCCTCGTGTTAAGATGGAACTTCCTATGTTCAAATTTGTGCCCGTTACCTCGTTCTATCACTGGGCACCACTGAAAAAAGACTCTTCTCATCTACCTGGCACCCTCCCTTTAAGTATTTATAAGTACTGATAAGATTCCCCCTCAGTCTTCTTTTCTCCAGACTAAAAAGACCCAAGTCCCTCAGCCTTTCCTCATAAGAAAGATGCTCCAATCCCCTAATCATCTTCATAGCCCTCTGCTGGACTCTCTCCAGCAGTTCCCTGTCCTTCTTGAACCGGGGAGCCCAGAACTGGACACAGTACTCCAGATGCGGCCTCACCAGGGCAGAGTAGAGGGGGAGGATGACCTCCCTCGACCTTCTGGCCACACTCTTCTTGATACACCCCAGGATGCCATTGGCCTTCTTGGCCACCAGGGCACATTGCTGGCTCATGGTCATCCTGTTGTCCACCAGGACTCCCAGGTCCCTTTCCACAGAGCTGCTCTCCAGGAGGTCAGCCCCTAACCTGTACTGATGCATGGGGTTATTCCTCCCCAGATGCAGTACCCTACACTTGCCTTTATTGAACCTCATCAGGTTTTTTTCTGCCCAACTCTCCAGCCTGTCCAGGTCACGCTGTATGGTGGCACAGCCTTCCAGTGTGTTAGCCACCCCTCCCAGTTTTGTGTCACCTTCACAAGACTGTGGAGTGTTTTGCTGTGACACGTGGAAACAAACTCTACAACTCATGAGAGTTATAAAGCAGGTATGTTTATTGCAGCGCTGGGTGCAAGGGGGATCGCTCCTCCAAACTTGCACACCGTATCGCAAAGCAAGTGTATATTTATGATGCAAAGGCATACATATTCATCAGTGTAGGCTGGGAATAGGCACACCTATGGTAATTATTTCCGGAAACTAATTATCATAAGTATCCTCCTTTTGTCTTCTGGAGGAAGGCTCATAGTCTTATCTGGCTGAGCTCCGAGCAGCAAGACCAGTTCTTAGGCCTTGAATAGCCGTTCCCATTGTCTTCATGGCTCCAGATGGCTCCACTAGTCTGCTACTTCTAAGGTGAGCTGTCCTAGTAGTATCATTCAGGAGCCTCTTATCTATACGATTCTCACTTGTGACAGGGTTTTGGTGTCTTGCTAAGCTATTTTCTATGTTGCAATGTCTAGCTGGATGTTACTTCCCATATCAGCTGGTGAACATTTTAACACTGCTTTTCATCTAGGCACCATTTTTGTCTATAGGAGTGATGCCGTGAAAAGCCGAAATCAGGACTCAATAGTCTTGGTGACTATTACGCAGGTATTATTTATTGCAGCGCTGGGCGCACAGGGGATTGCTCGTCCTAATGTGCGCGCCTTAAAGGGTTTAGTTATACAGCTTATATACATGCCATATATACAAGGCACAAGGCATATTCACAAGGTTTCCGGAAACTCATTACCAGAGGTTACCGCCCCCCCCCCCCCCCCCCCCCCCCCCCCCCCCCCCCGCCCCTATAGTCTCTAGGTGGTCCTTCAGAAACTTCTGGTAGTTTACTCCTCTTTATCACTGTATTCTCTTGGTGAACTGTACTTCTTTGTTCCTTATCTGGTTACCAAAGCCGCAGAGCTGGTTCTGGCTCCTTGTGTCTCAATGGTCTCCAGATATCCTGTTCTCTTTGATGGGTGGTAGTTGTAGCTTCACACCCTGTTCTTTAAAGATAAAGACAGCCCTGTTCCTTAAAGATAAAATAAGTTTCCATCGGGTCCTCTCTTCTGGAGCTTCAGACCTGAGGCTGAGCTTTCCCATGGTCAGGCTATTGGCCAGATCATGACTCTGACCATGACATGAAGTTTAACAAACTACCTCTATGACAATAAGATCGGTTGCTGGAGTGAGAAGCAAAGAGAGGATTTCTGTTATATGTTGGGTTTGTAATAATTAGAAAACCACAGTTTACTGTGCTTTTACATTCCCTTCAAATCTCTTCTGCAATTTCTTTCAGCTATTTTTCCCTTGGTTCCCACTCTCATCCCCTGCATGTGTTTTCTGTAAGGAGCTACTAGCAGGACCCATTTATAGAGATCCACGAAGAACCTGGGAAGTTGGAACATGGAGGTGTTTAAAAAAAGGGTAGATATGGTACTTAGGGACATGGTTTAGAAGTGGGCTTTGTCAAGGTAGGTTAATGGTTGGACTTGATGATCTTAAAGGTCCCTTCCAACCTCAGCAATTCTATGATTCTATGATTCTATGTGTTCAGGTGCTGTCTGGGCACCTTACCTATCAGCTGTGTTTAATGGGTGATGTGCCTCCAGGGCATCCTTTGCTCCATCATAGAATCATAGAATCATAGAATGGTTTAGGTTGGAAGGGACCTTGAAGATCATCGAGTTCCAACCCCCCTGCCATAGGCAGGGATACCTCCCACTAGACCAGGTTGCCCATGGCCATGTCCAGCCTGGCCTTGAACACCTCCAGGGACGGGGCTTCAACAACCTCTCTGGGCAACCTGTTCCAGTGCCTTACTACCCTTAAAGTGAAAAACTTCTTCCTAATGTTTAATCTAAAGCTGCCCTCTTCCAGTTTAAAGCCATTCCCCCTCGTCCTATCACTACATGCCCTAGTAAAAAGTCCTTCCCGAGCTCTCCTGTAGGCCCCCTTTAGGTACTGGAAGGCCGCAATAAGATCTCCCCAGAGCCTTCTCTTCTCCAGGCTGAACAGCCCCAACTCTCTCAGCCTCTCCTGATGATAGGAGAGGTGCTCCATCCCTCTGATCATCCTCGTGGCTCTCCTCTGGACACGCTCCAGCAGGTCCATGTCCTTCTTATGTTGGGGACTCCAGAGCTGAATGCAGTACTCCAGGTGGGGTCTCACGAGAGCGGAGTAGAGGGGCAGAATCACCTCCCTTGACCTGCTGGCCACACTTCTTTTGATGCAGCCCAGGATACGGTTGGCCTTCTGGGCTGCGATCGCACATTGCTTGCTCATGTCGAGCTTCTGATCAATCAGCACCCCCAGGTCCTTCTCCACAGGGCTGCTCTCCAGCCATTCCCCGCCAAGCCTGTATTTGTGCTTGGGATTGCCCCGACCCAGATGTAGGACCTTGCACTTGGCCTTGTTGAACTGCATGAGGTTGGCTTGGGCCCACCTCTCCAGCCTGTCCAGGTCCCTCTGGATGGCATCCCTCCCCTCCAGCGTGTCTGCCTCGCCAAACAGCTTGGTATCATCAGCAAACTTGCTGAGGGTGCACTCTACCCCACTGTCCATGTCGCTAACAAAGATGTTGAATAGTACAGGTCCCAGTACCGACCCCCGAGGAACGCCACTCGTCACTGCTCTCCACTTGGACACCGAGCCGTTGACCGCAACCCTTTGACTGCAACCATCCAGCCAGTTCTTTATCCACCGAGTGGTCCATTTATCGAATCCATGTCTCTTCAATTTAGAGACCAGGATATCGTGTGGGACAGTGTCATCCATCCAGCATTCTCCTGGGTGCCAATCGCCCAGGGCAGCTCTTGCCTCTTGGTCCTCCTAAGCAGAATGATACCAGGGAAACGGCCTCCATCCCCTGACTTCTCTCAGGGCACTGTGGGTGCCAGGGAGGCGCAGTGGGAGGTTGGTCAGGGTCAGTAAGTCTTACTGGTGCCCTCAGGGCCCTGACTGCTTCCTTGAAGAGTCAACTGCTGTCAACAGATCTTTGCAGCAGTTTCAGGGATCATGGGGATGATTATTTTTAACTGTGGGACAGTGGTAGAAAGGACCCACATGGAGAAATCCTGAGCAGAAAGAAACCAACCCCAAAAAGCAACCCTTGGCTTTGCTTTTAGGACCTATTTTGATCAATACTAACTTGAGAAATTCCAGCTGTAGCGTGAGCACGAGCCATGTCGCAGAGCTGTCTGCTGTGTGCAAAATGGTGTCGCCCACCCATGACTTTTAGAGAAAGGGGCAAGAAATTTATGGGCTGAATGAAGCCAAAATGGGACCCCAATGGTCTTTGAGTCACAGTATAATGAAAAATGTAACATTTTCCCTCTCCCACAACTCCACCCCCTTGAAAACAGCCCTGTGGTACAATCTATATGTACTGCATGGGGAAGTGCTGAGGGGACCCATCCTACCACTTATCAGGCAAGTATTCAAAATGCAACACACTACAGCCCCCATTGAGATAGGGCAAGGATTATTACACAAGTGAAATAGAATACAACCAAGTTCCAACAGAGGAAGAATCTAGATGCAGTCTGGTCCAATACCAAACAAATAACGATATCTCATTTATTGAAAGATTTTCTTGGCAATGATCATCAGACTGAAATATCCTTCCTCCCTTGTGTCCCCAAACCCTCTGTGAACAAGCCCAAACTCATCTGTTCCAGGCTGCAGAAGAAAAGTCACTGCTCCACTCTCTGCAGCATGGGCAGTGCATCTGGAGGAGCACAGCTCTGCTCGGGGAGCTCAGAGAAGACACTGCAACTATGCCATCCCTTGCCAAGACTGTGGTTTCCAGGTAAAGTTTCTGCAAGTTCATGACCAGTTCTGAGCCAGCAAACAATGACAAATTAAAAGGAAAAAAGAGTAAGCAGTTCATCTCATCTGGGGAAGCTAAAATATCTCTGTGGTGGGATGAACTCCTTATGTTTTATTTTCTGTGGCTACCTCACCTTAGGAGGGAGCTGTGTAAGCCAGGGTGACATGCGGAAATCAGACTCCACAACCGCAAGGTTGTAAAGTAGGTATGCTTTTATTCAGCGCTGGGCAGCACGGGGGGTCATCCCACCAAATTCGTGCGCGCCTAATGCAGCAGCTCGTATCATATTTATGCAGCAAAGTGTTACATATTCATAAGGTTTCTCAATACGCCTATACATATTAACTATCTATCCCGCTTCGTATGCAAATGAGCCATTTCCGTGATCTCCTCCCCACCGAGCATGCGCGGTTTCTTCTGGTGGTGGTCGTTGAGGGTCGAGAGGATGAAGGCAAACCCACTCTTCTTCATCACTGCAAGTGACTCTTTATTCCTGCGTAAGCTCAGTCTTTCTTTAATCAGACTCCACAACCGCAAGTTCAGTTCCAGCAAGTTTCTTTAGCAAGGCTGGCCATGGCTGTTCTGTTCTTCTCTGCTATTTCCTGATTAAACGTCTTACACGATGGCCAAGGTTATAGATATGGGTTAAGCAATGCAATGGCTACAATGTTATAGATATATGTTTTGCATCAAGCATGTTTCCTCCTGCTATTAGCCCTTAAGTGTTAGCTCTCTCTATCAATCCCCCCTTTTCTAAAAAGTAAGTAAATTAATTTACTTTATGTTAGTGCCCTTTATATTATTCCATTCTTTTCTAGGTTCTTTATAAGATTTTTGCCTACTTCGACTTGTTGTCGGAGTTGTTGAGCATATATCAATTGCCTCATTTGTTTTATCATTCGCAAGTTTAAAACATATAACACTATGGATAAAACAATACTAATCAGGGACAAGCCCAGGAGAACAACAATAGGGTGGCATAACTTATTAAGGATTCCTGTAGCAGTGGGTGACCAGCCGAAGAGTACTTCCCACCATTTATGTTCTCCATCCTTTTCTACCCTTTTTAGAACCTCTATTATTTTATCTGTGTCATGATGAACCGTTATCAAAGTTTCCTGTCCCTTGGTTTTGATTTCCTCTAATATTCACATTAACCCTTGATGCTGTAGTAATTTCTTTGTTAGAGTTATGTCTGTCCCAATGGGTGTAGGCGCCAATTCGTGGAGTAACGTATAATTAGAATTAAAAAGCTGATGGGATATGACTGGAGCTGTATAATTAAAGTCACATCCATTGATGTTAGTAAAATTACAAACACAGAAATTTGAGTGATTTCTAGTATCTACTTCTATGTCCCCCACAGATATGAAACTACAGGCAGTTCTCAGACACACACAACCTTTGCCAATGTATATTAATATGGTTTTAAGGTCAGCATTGGGACGAACTTCATAATGGCAAACTTTCTGATCAGTGTCAAGACAAATGTCTTGTGCACTGATGGCGTTACTTTCACAAATGAATCCTTGTTGTTCTCGCACAATACAGGATTCTAGGTCTACTGTTTGCCATTTATCCTTTACCTTCCAGGCCCATGTCTTATGCTCAAAAGGATAGAGTGAAATCCCATTGTAATTTAATCCTAATGCTATAATGGGATGAATCACATATATCGAAGCATTATGAATAGTTAACACAAAAGTTGTAACTATGTCTGTAGTGGGATCATAGGTAAAGTTTACCAAATTCCACCAGGCCTGGAGTTTCCTTTCAAAGTCATTAGCATTGTCCCAGATTATTTTCCGGATTTCAGTGGGAAAAATCCCTTCCTCACCTTCTCTTATGATTGAAGCAGTCACTGATTGCATCCATAACTGAGCCTGGATACAGCTGAGAGCCAAAGAGACGTTACTTTGGAGCCCACCCAGTGCGTCTATAATTAATTCGTGATCTCTTATGTTTATTCTTTCCCAATTTGGTAATACTTTCGACACTAGCCACTGATGAGTTCCCAAAGCCACTAGGGAAGATCTTAAAGGCTGTTGTAATTTTGGGAAATCGGCAGTGGAGGCGGCCAACTTATTCATTATTATTTCTGAGTCAATGCTATTCAGAACGCTTAGCCCTGTTCCTATAGCACCAGTCAGGTCTCTTGATATTCACCTATGAAAAGTTGCTGGTGCTCTTCTACGTAACCAGGTGGTCCATCCCTCGAAAGAGGTTTGTAAAAAGGGAGAACAGGCTGGTTGAATCTCTGTGATGTTGTTTTGCATTGACAACTCAACGTGTTTAAGAGACCATTCCGGGTTAAACAGCATTTGCTGTTGGCCTGTGTTTTTTATTGCATATGGGCCATTCTCATATATTTGGGGTTCGAGCCTGGGTGCTGGCGTAGGTCGTGTGGTAAACATATCTTTCACTGTTGTAGCAGGCACTGTTGTAACGGGCCTAGCTACGACATTTATTTTAAATTTGAATGAGAGTCCAATAGTATCATAGGCCCAGAGACAAACCACTTCACTGGTCCGTTCTAATGTAAAGTTATGCCAGCAATCTAATTCCCTGGAAGTACAGACCGTTTTGTTCTTTGTAAGAACATCTGAAACAGTGATTTGGGATACCTTTTTATAGGTGGTGCCATTAACCAATCGGCATCCCACTTTGATTTCTTCCCCTACAGTTCCTTGAAGTTGATAAATCCCCTTCACATCCTTGCTCCATTCTTCCTTTAAGTATACTTGATTTCCATGCATGACTACAGTGGATAATTTTAAATCTTTTTGAGCAAAATATCCCCCCATGGATCCAGTATACTTTATATAGGCTTGGGACCAAGGCCACCCAATATTATTTTGGCTAGAAGTGCTCTCCTGTCCCTGAATTATAATTAGGATCGTGAGAAAAGTAATTTTCCTGGCTGAACTTGCGTGACCTTCCATGGAGATTCATGTGCTCTTTTTACTCTGGTGTGATGGATCCAGGCGCTCTGTTCTTTAATTTTGATTGCTGTGAAGGAAGTAAGGAGTACTTGGAATGGTCCTTCCCACTGCAGCTCCAGAGCCTTTTCTGTAAGAGACTTTATATACACATAGTCTCCAGGTTGTATGTTATGTACAGGCCCATCTAAACCTCTACTTCGAGTCCCAACCACGTTTCCCGATTTTACGGAGTTCTTTGCTTAAGGCCACCATATAGGAGGTCATGATTTCATCCCCAGCTTGTGTGGACATCCCTTTCTGTATTCCATAGGGTCGTCCATATAAGATTTCAAAAGGGCTCAGTCCTTCCTTTGCTCTTGGCCTAGTTCGTATGCGCAAAAGAGCCAAGGGAAGAGACTGAGGCCAGGCCAAGTTAGTTTCCTGTCCCAATTTTACAATTTGCTGTTTGATTAAGTGGTTCATTTTTTCTACTTGGCCACTCGACTGAGGGCGATATGGGGGTGTGAAGCTGCCAATCTATTCCCAAATAACAGCTAATTTGTTGTACTACTTTCGAGATGAAATGTGGCCCTCTATCAGATTATATGGTTGCCGGAACGCCAAAGCGTGGTATTATCTCTTGTATTAATATTCTGGTTACCTCCCGAGCTTTGGCCGTCCTGGCAGGGAACGCCTCTGGCCAACCTGCAAAGGTATCAGTTAATACCAATAAGTATCGATACCCCCCTTTTCCTGGGAGTTCTGTGAAGTCAATTTGCCATTGTTGCCCAGGCCCGTTGCCTCTCCCAATTTGGCCTATTTCTGGTTTGGGGGTGTTCTTAGGATTAGTCTGGAGGCATAGCTCACACTGCTGAGTCACTTGTCTCACAGTGGTGTATAAGTTTCTAGCTACAATTTCTCTAATTAGGTGTTTATATAAGGCCTCTGCTCCCCAATGCCTCTTTCTGTGTTCTTCTCTTACTAGAGACCATGTTAGATGGGAGTGAACGATTAGTTTCCCTTGTGGGGTGAGAGCCCACCCCTCTTTGTTGTATGACCCTTCTAAGTCTGTGATAAGTTTCTGATCCTCTTTAGTATATTCTGGTTTATCTTCTAGGGAAATTCGTCCATCAGGGACCAAAGCCCCTTCTGTTTTTACCTTTGTTTTGGCTACCTGTTTTGCCTCTCTGTCCGCCAGCTCATTTCCTCTTTCCAGTTCTGAGTTTACTTTCTGGTGAGCCTTAATGTGCATGATCGCCACTTTCTCAGGGAGTTGGACTGCCTCCAGCAGTTTCAAGATCTCTGCATGCTTGATGTTTTTGCCCTGTGAATTCAATAGTCCTCTCTCTTTCCAGATAGCTCCATGTGCATGTACAACCCCAAAGGCATATTTCGAGTCTGTATAGATATTCACAGCTTTGCCTTGGGCCAATTCCAAGGCGCGGGTCAAAGTAATTATTTCTGCCTTCTGAGCAGAAGTATTCATGGGCAAAGGTCCCGACTCTATTATTTCTTGACTGGTGGTAACGGCATATCCAGCATACCTTTTACCATTTAGGACATAGCTGCTTCCATCCGTGAACCAATTCTCTGTGTTCTCCATAGGACTGTCTCTCAGGTCCAGATGGCTCGAATATGTTGCTTCAATGGTTTCCAGACAATCATGATGCACTGGTTCTCCTGTATTCCCACTGAGGAAAGAGGCTGGATTGACAATGTTTGTGATTACAATTTCCACATCATCTTGTTCCACCAGTATGGCCTGATATCTCAAGAATCTTTGTGGGGACAGCCAGTGTCCTCCTTTCGCTTCCAGTACTGAGGATACTGTATGGGACACTAACACAGTCATTTTCTGGCCCAGGGTGAACTTTCGGGCTTCCTGGATGTTTAATACTACGGCCGCAACTGCCCGCAAGCATCCAGGCCAGCCTTTCGCAGTTGTATCCAATTGCTTCGAGAAATATGCAACTGCTTGCCAATACGGGCCTCAATCTTGTGCCAATATCCCTAAGGCAATTCCCTGTTTTTCGTGAGAGAAAAGGATAAACGGTTTACTCACGTCTGGGAGTCCCAAGGCTGGCGCTGACATCAAGGCCTTTTTTATCAACTCGAAGGCCTGTATGGTCTCTTTAGTCCATTTAAGGGGTTTCTGTTCCATAGTCATTAGGGTATACAGGGGTTTGACAAGCAGCCCATAATTATAAATCCACAGCCGACACCACCCAGTCATTCCCAGAAAAGTTCGTAGCTCCTTCACTGTCTGCGGTCTTGGGGTTTGGCATATTGTCTCTTTTCGGGCCTGTCCCAAAGTCCTTTGTCCAGCACTGATCTCATAGCCCAAATATATCACCTTACACTGCGCCACTTGGGCCTTCTTCTTAGATACCTGGTATCCTTGGAGTCCTGAAAAATTCAGCAGACTCACCGTCCAGGTTATACAAGCATCCTCTGCCTTGGTGGCAATCAAGAGATCATCTACATATTGTAACAGTTTCCCTTCCTCGGGTGGGGCTTCCCAAGACTCTAAATCTTTTGCGAGTTGGTTACCAAATATGGTGGGGCTGTTTTTGAACCCTTATGGCAACACCGTCCAGGTGAGCTGAGTCTTACGTCCACTTTTAGGATTTTCCCATTCGAATGCAAATATTTTCTGGTTGGCTTTATGGAGAGGGAGGCAAAAGAAGGCATCCTTCAGATCTAAGACTGTAAACCAGGCTAGTTCAGGTGTCAATACAGTCAGTAGGGTGTATGGATTCGCCACTACTGGGTAGAGGTCTTCAGTTATTCTATTTATAGCTCGTAGGTCCTGGACTATCCAGTATGACCCGTCAGGTTTACGGATAGGTAATATGGGAGTGTTAAAATCAGATTCACATTCTCTTAGCAACCCCAGTTGTAAAAATTTTTCTATTATTGGTCGAATTCCCTCCCTATCCTCCTTCCTTAAGGGATATTGTTTGATTCTTACCGGTTGTCGTCCCTCTTTAAGTTTGACCTTAACAGGTGTAGCATTTTTGCTCTTCCTGGTATATCTGTGGCCCATACCCCGGGATATACCTCATTCATGATTTCTTCGCTGATTTTTCCTCCCACGGGGACACTAGCTAGGGATAAGCTCATTATCTGAATATACTGACGGTCATTTACCTCCAGAGTAATCTCTCCTTTTTCAAATTTAATTGTTGCACCCAATTGTTCCAATAAATCTCTCCCCAAAAGTGCCTTTGGGGAGTTGGGCATGTACAGGAACCTGTGAATGCCCCATTGTTTTCCCAGTTTATATGTCAGAGGTTCGTAAAAATATGCCTTTTCACTTTGGCCAGTTGCCCCTTTTACCATGATATATTCATTTCCCAGGGGCATCAAAGCTTTATTTAAAACCGAATATGTAGCCCCTGTATCAACCAAAAATTCTACTTTCTTTTGTTCCTCCCCTAGCTTCATTATAACCAGTGGATCTACTAGGGTAGATTCCTCTGGTCCCCATCAGTCTACCTTCATGTGAGCCAACACTCTTCCCTTTTGGTTGTTCCATGCCTTTTCCTTATTTTTCCACCTTTCCGGACACTTGCTTTTCCAGTGTCCTGATCTTTCTCACCACGCACATTGATCCTTGCCTAATCGAGGCAGTCCTTGTCTGGGTTTTCTCTCTTCCCCCTCCCTGATGACTGCCACCACCCTTCTTTGCCCTCATTTACAATCATCCTCTCTATTACTGAACACTCTCCACGCCTCATCCAGTAACACTTCCAGACTTCTACTTTCTGTGGGACGCAGCTTTTGGAGTTTCCGTCTAATATCTCTTGTAGACTATCCTAAAAATAGAGAGACTAGTTGCTGTACTCCTACCTCAGACCCAGGATCCAGCGGTGTGTGGCGGCGCATTACATCTCTCAGTCGGTCCAGGAACTCAGATGGTGACTCGGAGGGACCTTGCTTAATTGCATATAATGCTGACCAGTTGATGGTCTTAGGAATGGCTCTCTCTATTCCTTTTGAAATCCATCCTTGATATGCTTGTAATCTTTCCATATGTGCTAATTTATTTGGATCCCACTTTGGATCCCGCAGGGGGAAATATTCTTTAACGTCCCCTCCCACGATCTGATAATGATCTTCAGCTAAATCTCCAGCAACCTTTAAAATCTGTTGTTTTTCCATTTCTGTCATATATTCCAATAATAGCTGCATATCATTCCAATCAGGGTTATGTTGCTTTATGATAAACTGAAAATGTTTGGTTATGCCCACAGGATCATTCCTATAATCCTTGGCAACCTTTTTCCATGCCTCCAAATCGGTAGTGGTAAAAGGTACCTTAATCAACATTGTCCCTCCCTCTGGTCCCACTGCCTCTCGAAGCGGTGCCTGCAAAATCATGTGTTTCCCCCTAGTCCGGGAGGCTACGGGGCTGACCAGGGGAGTAGAGGTTCTATCCGAGTCCACATCTCATTCCTGCGACCGAGGGGGAGACTTAAACAGATCAGTTAAATCCTGTTCTGACGCTTGATAATTTTTACTGATCTTAGTGCATCTTTGTCCAATACTACATGCTGAGCAGCACCGCCTCAGTTTTCCTTTTAATCCTTTATTCTCTCACTCGAGGGCGAGTACCATAGGGTCCTGCGGTGGCACTATTCCACAATCCCTCTGCCACTCCGGATGGTTTCGGAGGATAAAGAACATATCTGCGTATGAGACCTCATCCCATTTCCCTTCTCTTCTTAAAAATAACATTAACTGCAACATAGTATTATAATCTAGTGATCCATTCAATGGCCACTTGGCTCCATCTTCCAACTTGTATAACGGCCACCACTGATTACAATACTTAACAAGAATTTTCTTACTTTCTGTACCTCCATTTCCCGCAATTTCTTTCCAATGAGCAAGCACACAACCTAAAGGACTTTTCTTGAGGATACCCCCTTGAGTATTACCCATCTTTAAGTTTCTTTAATTAATTTTTTCCAACTATTTTCTCTTTCTGCTGTGCTTCAACTTCCACGCAAACCTCTTCTTGCAAACTGTTCTAACTCTTTCTCAGTCCTCCTCCCACACGTTCCAGATCTCTGGGATTAGATTCTCCTTTCCACATACAAATTTTACTATCTCGGCTTCCTGTTGAGCCTTTTCCCAGTCATAAAAATGAGGGATTTGGGGAAGACACTTAAAACATTCCGCCTTTCGCCTCTTAGATAAACAATACCACTTTTTTCCCACAAGACTTACACTTCAACAAAACCGAGGCCGAGTGCCAATTCCTGCCCAGCCCGTTAGTCGAAGTTAATCCACATATAAAACAAGGGATCACCCCCACCTGTCTGACAATATGGGGGTTTAAAAGGGTATCTGGGACAGGTTGTTCCCAGTCTAGGGCTACTATTTGTCCACCCAGTGTTACATACACTCCTTTTAATAAAACTGACTCTCCCCCCTCCTTATCCAATCTCCTCCTCCGTTTAAATATTCCCAAGGTTCGAACCCAAACCACCGAAGGAGTGACTTCCTCTGTTCTGCCACTTTGATGATTAGCCAAACCCCTGATAGGAGAGCGACTAAGCACCACAGCAGCCTAACTTACATATATCAGAAAAAACTTTTACAGAATATCAGATGTTTTGTCCGTCTCTGAGTTCCTTGGAGAGTCACGAAACCGCAACTCAGGACTCCCCCTCACTTTACAATGACGCTGCGTCTTAAACACACACACACACACACACAAGTGCTTTTAACACAAAATACCCGAGCATTTACAAATGAAATTATCACTCCAGTTAGTATCCCTCCAGCAGCTGCAAATATTAATTAGTTGACATATCACAATTGTGAGAGGCTCGCTTACCCTTCTCCTGCTTCTCAGACAGTCATTAGCAGATGTGTCCTGGCTCCCAATGCTGGGATGCAGCGATAACCTCGGAGGCTCGCTTACCCTTCTCCTGCTTCTCAAACAGTCATTAGCAGGTCCGTCCTGGCTCCCGATGCCGGGATGCAGCGATAACCTCGGAGGCTCGCTTACCCTTCACCTGCTTCTTATACAGTCATTAGCAAGTCCGTCCTGGCTCCCGATGCCGGGATGCAGCGATAACCTTGGATTCACTCGATCTACTCCCAAGATCGCTAGCGGCCGCTCTATCGGTCAGCGAATCCCCTTACTACAATACAGGGTACCCTCTTCCCATACGGGGACTATGCTGCACGCCAGACGTCTCTGTGCGCTTTACCAGCAGCCCCGGCCATGCGTGGGCGTCCCCTACGACTTACTGGCCCCCTCATTAAACATACCGTTTGCCCACAGCTTCAGGAGGTTGTTGTCTACTCCCACGGTGAGCGGCTGGGAGTGGAGGCTCCTCCGAGGAAAGTACTCGGGGCGTGCCTAGGGGCGTCCGCTCCGCAGTTGATCCCGCAGCTGAGCAGAGAATCTCCTGCCTGGCTCGCCAAAACTGACGTGCGGAAATCAGACTCCACAACCGCAAGGTTGTAAAGTAGGTATGCTTTTATTCAGCGCTGGGCAGCACGGGGGGTCATCCCACCAAATTCGTGCGCGCCTAACGCAGCAGCTCGTATCATATTTATGCAGCAAAGTGTTACATATTCATAAGGTTTCTCAATACGCCTATACATATTAACTATCTATCCCGCTTCGTATGCAAATGAGCCATTTCCGTGATCTCCTCCCCACCAAGCATGCGCGGTTTCGTTGAGGGTCGAGAGGATGAAGGCAAACCCTCTCTTCTTCATCACCGCAAATGACTCTTTATTCCTGCGTAAGCTCAGTCTTTCTTTAATCAGACTCCACAACCGCAAGGTCAGTTCCAGCAAGTTTCTTTAGCAAGGCCGGCCATGGCTGTTCTGTTCTTCTCTGCTATTTCCTGATTAAACGTCTTACACGATGGCCAAGGTTATAGATATGAGTTAAGCAATACAATGGCTACAATGTTATAGATATATGTTTTGCGTCAAGCATGTTCCCTCCTGCTATTAGCCCTTAAGTGTTAGTTCTCTCTATCAAGGGTGTGAAATCCAAAGAGGAAGGCAGCTTTTCCACATGCTTGTTGTCCCTCCATTTGCTGCACATATGAGTGGTTCCCCCTCACTAGCTCACTCCATCTTTCACCCTCACTCTTTCCTCCTAACACAACTCATTTCCCTTCTGGCTCAGAAATATCTCCCTAAATGTCTCTGCAGTTTCCTGCAGCCCAGCTTCCTCCCTCCCTCCTGGTCTGTCCCCCACTCAACCATTCTTCCCCAGAAGGCTAAAACCTTCCCATACAGGCTAAAAAAAATCTAATCTAGGCTAAAATTCTTTCTTGATCCTGGCTAGAAATAAACTCAAACCCTTGGTTCAACAGACTGTGACAAACACGCTCACTGGATTGAATTTTAGTCAGGGGCAAATTCGGTGGAGCAAAGGGTATTTATTATAGCGCTGGGAGCTACACAGGGGATTTCTCCTCCTGTGCCTCAATTTCCCTGTTACAAACGCGGGTTTTTATTTCATATTCCTTATGCCTAGTCATGTTTTTTCTTCGAAAACATTTGCATAATCAATGAGTTTCCAGAACACAACCTCCCCCCAATTACATAGTCAATGAGTTCTTGGAATGCAACCCACCCCCAAACATGCCCCCCCTCCCCTCTAGCAGCGCAGGCGCTGCGCTTCTTGGTGGTCCTTGAAGTCTTTACACCATGTCCTTCTGGTGGCTTGTTTACTCTTCACACTCCTGTGGTTATCTTGGCTAACGACACCACCTTTTGTTTTTCACAACGATCTGGTACTTTCAACTGTTGTTTTCCTTTGATATCCCATCTAACTCTATCCCTTCCCCCAAACGCATAGCAAGCACATACCTATCTTAGCTGAAGCTGTAGGAAACACACATCCATTTTAGCTGAAGCAAAATTCTTTTGCTAAATTACTTATTACAATTCCACCCTTTTTCTTTTTATCATTTAATTTTGCTGAAGCGTTCTACATTCATTCCACAGGATTCTTCCATTTTAGTAAGAATTCGAGTGGCTTCTTCGAGGTCTTCTTGTTTTTTTAGGTTTTCTCAATATCATGAGTTTCTGAGGCCCTGATGCTGCCATCCTTGGATCTATAGACGTGGCCATTATCTGCATTCCTTGGATTACACTGCGAATTAATCTTGTGAAACAAGGTATTAAACAAGGCAGAAATAAGAAACTTGCTAAGGGACACAGCGAAACCAGTCCTAATTTCTTCCACCAAGCAACCCCTAGCAGTCCATCCCACCAACTGGCGTCTGCTATTAATTTCCATTTTTGCACCAGTACATGTGCTGCTTTCCGGATATCAGTAGCGATTCCTCGTACTGCTTCTTCATTATCATCAATTTTTAAACAACAATCAGATATGTTAAATTTTCCACACACACCCCCCTTCTACTGCTAGCAGATAGTCTAGTGCAAGCCGATTCTGGTAAACTGCCGCCCTTGTCTGAGTTTGTTGGTGAGCTAACAGTTCTAGTCCTGAAGCCGTTTTGTTAGTGATCAGCTCAACTATCGCTTGTAGCCTTATAATCCGATTCAGCATATAGATGGGGGTTCTATATCCCCAGCTACCGTCTTGGGCCCATGTGGCCGGTCCATATGTCTCTATGATTCGTTGAGGGGGCCACTCATCTTCTCCCCAGCTTTGATGTCCTCCTATTACGTTCCGCTTCTGTCTCTTCAAGCTTTCATATACCGGCACTCCTAGCTCGTCACCGTCTTTAGATGGCAGTAAGAAAAATCCTGGTTGAATTATTCCTAAGGTGCAAGTCCCCCCCAATTAGGTGGTAATTCTGGGAATGCCCGGTTTCCACATATCCAGAACAACCCATCTGGTGCCTGCCAAAACTCTTTCGTTGCATCTTCTATATTTTCCCAATATTGCGAGGTGTCTTTAATTCCTGAGAATGGATTCATACTCTCCTTCTTACATCTAAAGAGACTACTGTTTGCTACCCGGGTGCAATTTTTGGTCTCATTTTGTAACGCTAGATATGACCTTGGTTTTTGAGGAAACCAAGTTCGGGTGAAATTTGAATCTATCTTTAAGACTTTTTTACATGGGGTCTCCCCCATTCGATCTGTAAAGTTCTTTCCCTCCCGGGTCAAACAGCCTTTTCCAATTACTGTGGAACTTAACACCCATCCATCAGGTCTCCTTTTTCCTCTCATGGTGAGAGTATAATTCCATTCCAGGATTTCAATTGAACTCAAACTTGTGCCTCTCCACGGCCACTCTTCAGTCATTAAAGGTCCCCCACAGACCCAGCAGTCAGTCACATTTAATTCTTTAGCTATGTCTGTTGCTAGATTTAAAAACAAGTTTTGCCCAAGAGTGGGGAAGCCTAACTCTTTTTCTAGCTGTTTCTGTAGCTTCTGGTATATGCTCTCTTTTTGTACTTTTAATTGTTTTCTTCTCTGTTTTATAACCTTTGTCACGCTTTTCACTAGTTCTTCCTTCACCATATCTTGTACTCCCCCTCCATCTGAAATATCCCAGTGACCTGCCTTAGTGAAGCAGAGCCATTTTTCTCCTCTAGGGCATCCTATTCCTAATCTTGTCCCGTCTATTCCTAAATTCTGTCTGACCCAATATTCTTGTCCGCCGTATTTGCACACTCTTAAACTCTCACGGGTATAACATTGGCGATTGATATGCGTGTGCACGGTCATAGTATAAAGGGATTGTCTACCCCAGGAGACTGTCTGGTATCACTTCCGGTATTCGTCACCAGATACCAAAGATACCACTAATGATAACAACACTAGAAGTGGAGGTCCAGCATGGCTTATACCCCTACCTCTCGTGCCTATTGGGGTGCTTCCAACAGCTGAGAAATATTTCTTCTTGGCAGCGAGTACAGAGGCCAACCTGGTCTTGCCCTCCATCCTCTTTAGTTCGTTATCTCTGGTTCTTGTGGTACGATAGGGTTTTATCTTTGGTCCTGGAACCCGTATTGGAGTTGATATTTCAAGAATCTATAAACATCCTGGTTTGGGTCGGTCCAGATTAAGTAATTCTCTGTGGGTTCTGAAACAATAATACACTTCTCTATTGGGGTTGCATACTCACATCAGATATGCTAAAGATCGAGGACTTGGGAGAGGTACTGCTTCTGTCTGCCACGGGGACCTAAAATGACCTTATTACAATTATTACACTTAACCATATGCAACAATTACAATAACAACAAAGTAGGGTCAAAGGGGTTTGGTGCCGCCCTAGTCCAAAGGCTCCTTTGAGGTTTTCACTGTCTGTTGCTTCCATGCAGCAGTGCTGACTCTTATGTGCCTTCTGAAAGCTCTCCAGGGCTTTTGTGTGTCAAAGCAAAAACACGAGACTTCCTTCTCATGGTTAATTTCAAGGGGTCTGTGTGTGTCTCTACCACCCACTCCTCAGGTGGCTCTACTGGTCCTTTTACTTGTTGCATTATGTGGGTCCACCCTTTTTCTTCTGTTCGAATTGTTGTTTCAGTAGTTAGCAGCACTTGGAAAGGTTCTTCCCAAGTAGGTCTTAAAGTTTCTTCCTTCCAGTGTCCGGATCTTCCCATTCACAGGCAAATAAGTTTCTACTCTCCTCTGCTAGTGGACAGGCCCAAAAGGCATCTTTAAGGTATGTTACACTTAACCATTTATGATTATGCGATATTTTACTCAGGAGGGCATATGGGTTTGAAACCACAGGGTGCCGAATCTGTACTCGTTTATTGACTTCCCGTAGATCTTGAACTAATCTATATGTCCCATCAGCCTTCTGGACCGGTAGAATTGGACTATTGTAAGGTGACATACATGGTTCCAACAATCCCTCCTTCAACAATGAATCAATTACTGGTTTTAGACCTTTCCTCCCCTCATAAGATATGGGATATTGTTTTATCCTTATTGGCCGGTCCTCTTTAACTTCTGTTTTCATAGGGGGTATCTTTAGGCCCCCTCTATTTCCGTCTTTAACCCACACTTGAGGAATAATTCGCTTTTCATCCTCCTGGGTTAATTCAAAGATTTTGACTACAATCTTTCCATTTTCTGGGGCAGTACCTATCTCTAATTTGGCTTGTAAATCTCTACCCAGCAAATGTACTCCTGCTTCCGGTATGAATAAAACATCTGTTCTTATTGTCCTTTCGTCGTCTCGTATTTTTATTTGTTCTACTATTGATACTTTAAAACTTTCTCCGTTTGCCCCTACCACAGTGGTTTGTCTTTTACTAACTTCACATCCATAAGGCAATTTCATAATACTCGACTTCTCAGCTCCTGAGTCTACTAAAAAGGTATAAATTTCCTCCTGGGGGCCTAATTTTAAATTTATCAAGGGCTCACCATTTCTTTCTCCCCCCAGGAGGTGGAGCCCCTGACACCCCTAATCAGTAGCGTATTCTTCTTGTTGATACATTTCAAACACTCGTTGATCTCTCTCTCGCCTGGGACACTCTCTCTTAAAATGTCCTTCTTGCCCACAATAGTAACACTTTCCGCCACCCGGGCCTTCTGGTTTCATCCATATGGGTTTTATGAGCAGCAGCAGATGGGCTCTCTGTATCTTGTATGGTCTCGTTCCTGGCCTTAGATTCTGGGCCGCCTTATCTTTAGTCTTTGTTATTTCCTTTACAGTCGCTACCATTAGCTTCGCTTTTATCCTCTGCTTCTCCTCATCACGCCTCACATATACTTTTTGTGCTTCTCTTAACAACTCATTGATTCCTCTCTCGTGCCAGTCTTCTATCTTTTCCAATTTCTTCCTTATATCTGGCCAGGCATGGGTGACAAAATTTACTTTTAATAATTCCTGGCCAGCCACAGTCTCTGGGTCTATTCCAGAAAACTGCTGAATATTTCTTCGGAGCCTTTCCAGCCATTCCGTCGGAGACTCCTCTTTCCCTTGTTTAGCATCAAAGGCTTTGCTCACATTTGACCCCCTCGGGGCTGCCTCTTTAATTCCCCTTATAATTAATGTCCGATAATCAGACATGTTTCTTCTCCCCGCGGGGTCATTTTGATTCCAATCCGGTCTTTGTAGGGGTAACTTTTGGTCCCCCACCACCCCATGGACGTTTTCCCTTTCCCATATTCTCATCCCTGCTACACAAATCATTTGTCTTTCCTCAGGGGAGAACAAAGTTCCCAGGATGGATTGCATTTCTTCCCAAGTATATGCATTTGGGCCTAAAAATTGGTCTAATTGTTCTGACAAACCTAGGGGATCTTCCAACAATTTCTTCATTTCTTTTTTAATGTTCCTGACTTCTGTACTGGTTAGGGGCACATTCACAAGTCCCACCCCATTTTGAACTCCTGGCATCAGGACCTCCCATAAAGGATGCTGCCCGATTGGTTCAGTTATTTCCTCATTTTCTTCCACTATAGACCTCCCTGCTTCCTGCCTCCGTCTCCTCTGGCTTTCCCTTCTAACAGGGGCTTGAGGCTCTCTCGTGCCGTCTGGAAGGTCGGGATTATATGGGGGAGGTAAGTATTCAAGAGGATCCCAGACTGGTCTCCGGTTCTCCTCCTTCTCCTTTTGTGTCTCCAATTTAAAAACCCCTACATCTCCTTTCCAACATGCTGCATATTCGCTCTCTTCTTGATTGAACGGCTCTTTAGAGTTAACGTGTACATTTAGTGCTTGACACAGCCATCCCTCCATAGATCCATACTTTGGCCAATATAACTTGCCTGGCCTTATGGGCTCTTTGGTCCATTTAAACATACAGTAATTGATCATCTTTGCTTTATCCTTACCCTGGGTGCAGGACACTCCTTCCTGCCCCCATTGTAACAACATCCTCCCTAATGGACTGTCCGTGTTATAGTTGAATTGAAACCAATCGAGTCCAAAATGGATTCACTAAATATTTATTAAGGTAGGAAAGCAAAAGCAGCGCTGGGCGGCCGGAGAGTCGCAGCTCCTCCAAGGCTCACAAATTCAAGTGAGCTGAGCAGCTCCTTTTATCTTCACTAGCAGCTCCTTTTATCTTCACGGAGGTCGATTTTGACATCTTCAGTATGTCCCTCTGCTTCTTCCGTTATCGTGATTTCATCAGATCTGTACTCGCTTGAGGCAGTTTCGATACAATCTATTCTTTACAGGCTTGATTGGTACACACGTTAACAATGTGGTTTATCGTTTGCTCAAGATAACATTGTGGATATATCTCTTCTTGTCAAAAGGGATGTTCTCAAGACTACCACAATGGGTTCGTTCCCCTTGATTAACTTGATTTGATCAGCAAATCACCCCCAGTTACTTATTACAATTCCTCCCTTTCTTTTATTTACAAGTGATTTGCTGATCAAACCTGGACAATACTTCACAAGCTGCATCTAATTCAGGATCTTCCTTCTGTATAATTTTCATTTCTAGTTCTGATTGCTTTATCACCATTAGCTGCACTTTTTCCAATCCGCTTTTAACAAAGGTTACAAATTTATTAATGATACAAGGTCCAAAAGTTAGAGCCAATAGCAACGTTATGAGGGGTCCCGCCAAAGTAGAAATTCTGGAGGCGCGACCTCCCATCCTGTTGCTATAGTTTCGCAGCCCCAGTACACGCAATAATAGTGATAAGGGTGATTGCAATAAGTTTTTCCTGGATTTGAACTAGGGCACCAATAAGTAGCTTTTAGATTCGACGTTCCCCAGCTATATTGTCGTGATGGGTCACACTCCGGGTGTGACGTACTTCCACCGTACCCTACAGCAGAGTCCAGTAATTCACAATTAGTCATGTTAAAAGAGGGTTCTCCTGCTGTAACGTTGAATTTAAGAACTTTAGAATCATCCCACCTAGAGATAGTCCAATTAAAGGGCTGATGTTCATTTTCTGAGGTCGTGGTAATTAATATTATTAGCAGTATACCAGCCTTCATTTCCCCACTGTTAGTACCTCTCTGCCTTCCTCGTCTACTCTTTTGCAGAGAGCAACGGGATATCAATATCTTCTCGGCAGCAGCAGGTAGTCTTCAGGGGAATATTTGGCTGTTATACTATTAATGCCCATTTAGCCATATTCGTAAGGATTGGGAAGCGTAATGATTACCTTAAGTTTCGTTCCAGGATTTAGTCTGTCACTTATTTCTAAAGTTTAGAGTTAATTATCTCTCCAAATGTATTTCCACCTACTTTGTTGTTGGGTCCGTTTCCAGGTGAAGCTTATAGCACACTGTCTTAAGACTCTATGCTAGTCTGTTTCATATATTTCCCAAGGCTCAGGTATTAACAACTCCCATCCACAAAATAATTTACAAATCTTCCCTTGAGCCCGTAGTTCCCCGATATGTATCAAATTATCGCGACATTTCATACAATAGGGCTGTCTTTTGAATGAAACACAGGACTATTCTCTAGCGCAATTTAAACATCGGCAAACAACTCAACATAAATGTCCAGAAGTAGGGTGTTTTAGGCAGGGTATTCCACGGAGGTCTCCTATTCTGGGCGATTCAGGTATTCCTGTGTCTGTTTCACAGCAAAAGGGAAGGGGTGGTTCATTTACCGGCCTCGTTTTTCCTCATCTTTATTTGGAGGTCTCATGGTTTAGACATCACAGTCCATCTTTCTGGGAAGATAGGTCCTTTAATCCTGTTGGCATGAGTCCATCCTTTTTCTGCCGTCGGTACTACTGTATCTGTGGTAAGTAAAACAACAAAGGGTCCTTCCCAACGGGGTGTTAGGGAGGTTTCTTTCCATGTTTTGATTAGTACCTGGTCTCCAGGCTGGATCCGGTGTATGGAAATGTCCAGGGGAGGTCTTTACCACTAAGCCCTTTTTTCTTAGTTCCTGTCTCCTTTTAGTAAGTTTTAAAATGTATTCTGTTAGAATTTTATCCTTGACCTTTGGGTGTTCCACTAATAATCCAAAGTCATAAGGCATTCCATACAACATTTCAAAAGGGGATATACCAGTATCTGTTCTTGGCTGAGTTCTAATGTAAAGCAAGGCCAATGGTAAACATTTAACCCAATTCATTTTTGTCTCTACCATAAGTTTGGTTAGGTGTTTCTTTATCTCCCCATTCATTCTTTCTACTTTCTCAGAACTCTGTGGGTGCCAGGGAGTATGGTATTCTCATTTTGTACCGAACAATTCAGTTGTCTCTTTAATTATTTTGGATGTAAAATGTGGGCCTCGGTCTGAGTCAATTACCGTAATAGTTCCCTACCTCAGAATAATTTCTTCTAAGAGAATTTCAATAACTGTCTTTGCAGTAGCTTTTACCACTGGAAAGGCTTCTACAAAGTGCGTAAGGTGATCAACCAAGACCAATAAATACTGATATCTCCCAACCTTCGGCAGCTCGGTAAAATCCACCTGTATTTTCTCAAAGGGTCTTTTAGCCAATTCACAACCCCCTTGAACCCTTTCCCTAAGTTGTCGCTTATTCACTTTGTGATAGGTTAGACATCCCTCTAAGATCCTTTTAGCTAGACTGTATGTTCCGACACAGGCATAGTTTGTCTCAAACTGATCCACTAAAGCCTGAATTCCCCAATGTGCTTTATGATGTAATTTGTTTAGTATTCCCCGAGCTAATCCCTTTGGAAGAATTTCCCTGCCGTCTGGTAGCAGCCATTTATCATCATCTCTTTTTGCCCCAATTTGTTTTAGCTTATCCAGTTCTTGGAGGGTGAAAGTCTTATCTAATTTTAGCCTTTCAGGTTTCTCTCCCAAGGTCTGAACCATTAATAATGCAGCCCTTTTTGCCTCTGCGTCGGCTAGATTGTTTCCTCTTACAGTATGGGTTAGTCCCTTCTGATGTCCTTTTACATGGACTATGGCTATCCTTAGTGGACCTCTTAATGCCTTTAAAACTTCTAGGATTAGCTTTTCATGGACTAATCCTTTTCCCTGGGTGCTAATTAAGCCTCTCTCTTCCCAAATTTTTCCAAAAGTGTGTACCACCCCAAAGGCATACTTTGAATCTGTATAAATTGTTCCAATTTTATTTTCTAAGAGTTGTAATGCTCTCATCATAGCATATAATTCACACGCTTGTGCAGACCAAGCTTTACTTAATGGTCCTGATTCTTTTGTCTGAAAAGTATACCCATCCACAATAGCATATCCTGATTTCCGTTGTCCTTCAGCCACTCGTGAGGAGCCGTCCACAAATAATTTTTCTCCTTCATCTAATTCATCTTCTTCTAAATCCTCTCTTGTTTCAGTCTGCAAATTTATTAGTTGGAGGCAGTCATGTGTTAAATCTTCTCTAGGTTCCCCATATAAAAATTGGGCAGGATTCTGAATAGAGGTGGTTTCCATTTCTAGCCTAGGGGAGTTAATTAAAATTCCCTCATACTTTAGCAATCGACTATCTGTAAGCCATTTATCATCTCGTTGTTTCAATACTCCTCGAATGTTATGGGGAGTGTATACTTTTAGTTCTCCTCCTAAGGTGACTTTTCCGACTTCTTCTACCAATAAGGCACTATGGCTTGCAAGCAAGTGGGCCACCCGCGGTTTACAGGATCCAGTATTTTTAGAATAATATCCTACAGGCTTTCTCTGCCCTGCCCATCCTTGGGTCAGAACCCCATAAGCTGTCCCGTTATTCACATTGATAAAAAGTTGAAAGGGTTTACGGATATCAGGTAAACTGAGGACAGGTGCTTCTACTAGATCTCTTTTTATATTCTCCCAACGATTCTCATCTTCAGGGGACCATTTTACCAACCCATTTTTAGTTAATTTTTCGTATAAGAATTTTACTTTACTGCTGTAATTTTCTATCCACTGATGACAATACCCTAATAATCCCAATAACTGCCTTATCTGTCTTTTATTAGTGGGCGCTGTTAGAGACAAAATTCCTTTTACTCTTTCGGGATCTAATTTCTTGTGTCCCTTTGTGAGCCAATGTCCCAAATATTTTACTTCTTCTTCAGTAAACTGCAATTTGGATTTAGAAACCTTTAATCCTTTGAGGCCTAGAAAGTTCAATAATTTGATGCTCTCATTTCTGACTACCTCGTGGGTTTTTCCAGCAATCAATAAATCATCCACGTATTGTATTAAAATTAGTTCCTGACTTAATTCATAAGATTCCAGTAACTGTTCCAGAGCTTGTCCAAACAAGTTTGGGGATTCTGTGAACCCCTGGGGCAAAATGGTCCACCGTAATTGCTGTTTTCTGCGTGTCTTGGGGTCCTCCCACTCGAAGGCAAAATAGTCCCTACAATTTTCTTCTAAGGGACAGGCCCAAAAAGCATCTTTTAAATCTATAACACTATACCATTTATAATCTGGACTTAACTGATTAAGTATGGTGTGTGGGTTAGCCACTACAGGGAACCGGGTAATGGTTCGTTCATTTATAGCTCTCAGATCTTGTACTAAGCGATAGGACCCATCCGGCTTCTTTACAGGCAATATGGGAGTATTGTGAGGAGACATACAGGGTTCCAAAAGTCCTTGGGCCAAAAGCCTCTCAATTACTGGCTGCAACCCTTCTCTCCCTTCTCTGGAGATGGGATACTGTTTTATCCTAATTGGCTGGTCTGGGTCTTTTATGGAGACCGTGATCGGTTTGATATTTAACTTTCCCACCGATCCTGGGCTATACCAAGTTTCTGGATTAATCCTGGCTTCATCTTCTGCAATTAATAAGCATAATCTTACTTTTAGTTTCTCTTGATCTACTTCCAAATGGATTCCTAATTCCACCATCAGGTCTCGTCCCAAAAGGTTATACTCAGCTTCTGGGACTAATAAAAATGTTCCCACTCCATATTTATTTGGAGCTTCTATTGTTACACTTTTTATCAGGGGCACCTTGAAAGGTTCCCCCTTTGCACCGATTACTTGGAGTTTATCCTTTGATTCTACACATCCAGATGGTAACTTTTGGACGGTTGATCTTTCGGCGCCCGAGTCCACAAGGAACTCGAACACTTCATGCTGAGGACCCAATTTCAATTTTATCAAGGGCTCGGTAACCTTAGGGGTCCCCAGCAAATAGAGCCCCTGACTCCCCCTAATCTTCCTTAAAAATCTCCTCATCCTGCATCCTTTTCTGACAATTTCTCTGCAGATGTCCCTTCTTGCGACAATAAAAACATTCTATTTCTTGCGAACCAAATCTTCTTCTCACGTCTACTGGGCCCCTCTAGGGACTGTCTCTTCTCCTACCCGGATTTTGCCCTTCTCTTACAGCTGCCATCAGGATTCTGGCTTGTTTCTTCTGATTTTCTTCTTCCCTTCTCACATACACCTTCTGAGCTTCTCGTAATAATTCATCTAACCCCTTTTCTTGCCAATCTTCTATTTTTTTCTAACTTTTTTCTTATGTCTGTCCAAGATTTAGCTACAAATTGAGTTTTCAGCAGAGCTTGACCCACTTGACTATCGGGGTCCAACCCAGAATATAGCTGTAAACTCTTTCTCAATCTTTCTAGCCATTCAATGGGGTTTTCATCTTTTTTCTGTTGTTCGTTAAAGGCCTTATTAATATTTTGTCCTCTGGGTACAGAATCTCTAATCCTTTGAATTATCATATCCCGGAGATCTACCATATTATTTCTATGTACGGGGTCTTGATTGTTCCAATTGGGCCTTTGCAGGGGCCATTTTTCATCTCCGGCGGGACCTTGCTGATGTCTCTGGTCCCAATGTCTCATACCTGCCGTTCTGATCATTCCTCGTTCTTCGTTTGTAAACAAGATCTTTAAAATAGACTCCATTTCGTCCCAAGTATAAATGTTAGGCCCGAGGAATTGATCAAAACGTTCGGCTACTCCTAATGGGTCCTCTAACAAGTGTCCTATTTCTTTCTTAAATTCTCTCACATGCCCGGAGCTGAGAGGTACAGATACAAATCCAACTCCGGGTTGTGGTCCCCCCATAGCAGTCTCCCTTAATGGATACAATAAATTTTCCTCCCTTTTTTTTTTTTCTAGTTTGACTTCTAGTTATTCTCTGATTAGAAGGAGGAGCCCCTTCCTCCCATTCGGGGGGGGCTATTAGAGGGAGATCCTGCTCAGGATCTTGTAGTGGCAAAGGAGGTGGAACATAGGGTGGGGGAGACGCTGGAGGTTCATCTACATTCCACCTTTTCTTCCTATCATTTTTCTTTTCTTTTAATGAAAACAAATTAGCGGTCTGAGCAGTGCCCAGGGTCCATAAAAAGGCATATTCACTCTCCTCCTTGTTAAATGGTCGTTTGTTGTTAATATATATGTTTAATTGTTGGCATATCCAATTCTCAAAAGATCCAAAAATTGGCCAATATAAACCTTTTCTTATCTGTTTTTCTCCCCATACTTCCATACGATAATGGACCGTTTTCTCCTTGGACTTCCCCTTTCGAGAAGGGGAGCTTCCCCAATATTGGATCATTAGGCCTAACGGGCTATCTTGGGGTATATCGGGGACCCCACCCCGTATCTCCTTCATGGAACCAGAAGCCTTACTCTTCTTCTGTCCCATCTTCCGAGAGTGCCTTCTTTCACTCAGATTTCACTCGTTTTCCCTCCGTTCGTGGCCCACGTCCTCGCGGACAATGGGAACCGCACTACTAGGAGGTCCACACTCACTTCGCCTGGTGGACTACTGAGTCCAGTGGACCCAATCCCTGACCGAACGGGACCGCAATATACTTACTCACTCCCGAGTCTTCGCCCGGCTCTTCGTGCACAAAAATTATGGGGAACTGCAGTATCTCCTTTTTCTTTCTTTTTGCTTTCCTATCTCAGTTCGGAAAATCCAGGTGAGCTAAGTCGGAATCTCCTCTGGGACCATCCGAAGATGGGGCGCCCTCCCAGAGTTGAATTCCGAGTCGGCTGTCTGGATCCGAGTCACGGCACCAAATTTGTTATAGTTGAATTGAAACCAATCGAGTCCAAAATGGATTCACTAAATATTTATTAAGGTAGGAAAGCAAAAGCAGCGCTGGGCGGCCGGAGGGTCGCAGCTCCCATGGTTGCAGCCCCAGCGGTGAGTGTTCATGTCTCTTGTGCTCCCCTCCCAGCAGTGACCCCAATGGCCTCTTGTCCTACCAGCCCTGGTCATTGACATCTGCCATTCAGTGACAACCTTAGTGTAATAAGTAACTGGGGGTGATTTGCTGATCAAATCAAGTTAATCAAGGGGAACGAACCCATTGTGGTAGTCTTGAGAACATCCCTTTTGACAAGAAGAGATATATCCACAATGTTATCTTGAGCAAACGATAAACCACATTGTTAACGTGTGTACCAATCAAGCCTGTAAAGAATAGATTGTATCGAAACTGCCTCAAGCGAGTACAGATCTGATGAAATCACGATAACGGAAGAAGCAGAGGGACATACTGAAGATGTCAAAATCGACCTCCGTGAAGATAAAAGGAGCTGCTAGTGAAGATAAAAGGAGCTGCTCAGCTCGCTTGAATTTGTGAGCCTTGGAGGAGCTGCGACTCTCCAGCCGCCCAGCGGTGCTTTTGAACTGCTGTTTGAAACTTCTGTTTCTGCAAACCAAGCTCTTGCAGTGTTAATCTCTTACACGGAGATACTTAAATCCTGGACTCCTTGCTTGCTCTCTTAACTAGACCAGAAAGACACTGTGAACGATTCCCCTTGAAGAGGGGAACTCCCTGCTGCTGGCTGCAGCTCAAGCGTTTACTACAAGGGGAAAAGGGTGCACATCTGTGCCATAGTGGGGGCAGAAAGGACTGTAGCCAAGCCTAGTTCTGCATGCTCAGCTCTCCAACGTCGCCGCTGTACCTCATACCAATAACACAACGCACAGCAATGGGATGGTGCAAATTTGCCACAGCAGCCCTTAGGTGCTCTGAGCTCCAAGACTTGCTGTTTTTCTCCAACAATTGCTGAAATAGATCCAAGTATGAGATGTGATGTTGCATCAGTTTAAACAAATTGCTTTTAGGGTACATCATTGCTTTTTAGGGTTTGTTTTTGCATTTAGGCTGGTTTGGAAAACATGTTTGTGGGGTTTTTTTTAAAGTGTGATCCAGGGTGAAAAAAAACTTTTTTGGTTATTGAATGAAAAAGCTCTTAGTATAAAGGGACAATTGTTTCCAATCCATGTAGGTCAGAGTTAACATTGAGTAATTCTTAGCTAGGCTAGTTAATGACTATGATATGCAAAGAATTTCTGTTTCCAAACCAATACAAGCCAAAGGTTCTCCTTAGCAGCATCATAAAATCACTGTGATGTCTCTCAGAGAAGAAAAGGGATAAACGTGCACGTAGACTTTATCAGTTAAAAATCTTTGCCTCTCATTATGATTTTTTTTTTTCTTTTTTGTACTTGGTTGGAAGAAAGGCAAGGTCTGTCTTTTTCCAATCAGCTCCTGCAGAGATTCACTCATTTTGAAAATGTGGTGATAAAACATTGTGAAGTTATTTTTGGGTATTGACCAAATCTTTGTTTATTGCTTTCAAAGAGTGACCAGCCTGAGAGAGAACCCACAGATGTTTAACTTCTGGTTCTGCTTTGCTGTGTTGTTCCTACAGCTCCATGAAATGCTCTCTTTCTTGTAGATAAGCCATTTATTGTTTATTCAAATGACATTTTGCCTCTCAGTCCTCCTTTCAGTTGCCATCAGTGCTGATCATGTTAAAAAAATCAACAAAACAAAACTTTCCCCCACCTGAGCAGTAATCCATCACCTTCACTGAGATGCTCACCTTTCCCTCCATCTCGTTAAACTTCATCAAAGGGCTGAAAGGAAGAGCATGGAGGAGAAAAAGCTATGAAGTTGCCTTGCTTGTCCCAGGGCCTGTCCAGTGTTGGAGTTGTGTGTTTGCTGGTGGTGGGGTGACCAGTGCCACAAAGGATGGAGCTGTAATGAGGAAAGCCTTAAGCATGGCTGGACATGGGCACTAAAATTCCAGAACAGATTTTGGACCTCTGGACCTACTCTCAGCACCCATGGATGAAACCACAACATGCAAAATGGCTGGCCAACATGTTTTTGTGGAAAAGTCATCAATGAACCCTTGCAGTGAGGCATCCTGTGTTTTTTTGCTGCATATATTATGCAAATGTTACAGTGGGGGTATGCTACAGGCCACCCGACCAGGAAGACCAAGTGGATGAAGCCCTCTATAGACAGATAAGGGCGGCATCACGTTCACAGACCTTGGTTCTCATGGGTGACTTCAACCACCCTGACATCAGTTGGAAGGATAACACAGCCAGGCACAGGCAATCCAGGAGGTTCCTGGATTGCATTGAGGACAACTTCCTTCTCCAAGTGGTTGAGGAGCCGACGAGGAGAGGAGCCATGCTGGACCTTGTTCTTACCAACAAGGAAGGGCTGGTTGACAGGGTCAAACTCAAGGGTAGCCTGGGCTGTAGTGACCATGAAATGGTTGAGTTTGAAATCCTCAAGGCAATGAAGAAGGTGCGCAGCAGGCTGACGACCCTGGACTTCAGGAGAGCCGACTTTGGCCTCTTGAAGAATCTGCTTGGTATGGTGCCGTGGGATGAAGCGCTGGAAGGAAGAGGGGTCCAAGAAAGTTGGTTAATATTCAAGGACCACCTCCTCCAAGCACAGCAGCAATGCATTCCTACAAAGAGGAAGGCAGGCAGAAAAGCCAGGAGGCCTGCGTGGATGAACAAGGAGCTCCTGGAAGTGACCAAAAGAAAAAAGGAGGCCTACAGGGAGTGGAGACAGGGGCGGGTAGCCTGGGAGGATTACAGAGGAATCGTTCGAGCAGCTAGAGAGCGGGTTAGACAAGCTAAAGCCCAGCTAGAACTAAATCTGGCCAGGGACATTAAGACAAACAAAAAATCCTTCTATAGGTATGTCAGTGAGAAAAGAAAGACTAGGGAAAATGTAGGCCCTCTCCAGAAGGATACGCAAGAACTGGTTACCCGGGACAGCGACAGAGCTGAGGTACTCAATGACTTTTTTGCCTCAGTCTTCACGGACAAGGACAGCAGCCGCACTGCCCAAGACGCAGATTGCAAAGGAGAGGATTGGGAAAACGGAGCACCACCCACTGTAGATGAAGATCAAGTGAGAGACCACCTGAGGAACCTGAAGGTGCACAAGTCCATGGGACCTGATGAGATACATCCGCGGGTCCTGAGGGAACTGGCAGATCAAGTCGCGAAGCCACTAGCCATCATATTTGAGAAGTCGTGGCAGTCTGGCGAGGTTCCTGCCGACTGGAAAAGGGGAAACATAACCGCTATTTTCAAAAAGGGAAACAAGGAAGACCCCTGGAACTACAGGCCAGTCAGTCTCACCTCTGTGCCTGGCAAGATCATGGAGCAGATCCTCCTGGAAACTCTGCTGAGGCACACAGAAAACAAGGAGGTGATTGGCGAGAGACAACATGGCTTCACCAAGGGCAAGTCATGCCTGACAAATTTGGTGGCCTTCTACGATGGGGTTACAGCGGCAGTGGACAAGGGAAGATCTGCTGATGTCATCTACCTGGACTTGTGCAAAGCGTTTGACACTGTCCCACACGATATCCTGGTCTCTAAATTGAAGAGACATGGATTCGATAAATGGACCACTCGGTGGATAAAGAACTGGCTGGACGGTCGCACTCAAAGGGTTGCGGTCAACGGCTCGGTGTCCAAGTGGAGAGCAGTGACGAGTGGCGTTCCTCAGGGGTCGGTACTGGGACCCGTACTGTTCAACATCTTTGTTAGCGACATGGACAGTGGGGTAGAGTGCACCCTCAGCAAGTTTGCTGATGATACCAAACTGTTTGGCGAGGCATAACGCTGGAGGGGAGGGATGCCATCCAGAGGGACCTGGACAGGCTGGAGAGGTGGGCCCAAGCCAACCTCATGCAGTTCAACAAGGCCAAGTGCAAGGTCCTACATCTGGGTCGGGGCAATCCCAAGCACAAATAAAGGCTCGGCGGAGAATGGCTGGAGGGCAGCCCTGTGGAGAAGGACCTGGGGGTGATGATTGATCAGAAGCTCGACATGAGGAAGCAGTGTGCGATCGCAGCCCAGAAGGCCAACCGTATCCTGGGCTGCATCAAAAGAAGTGTGGCCAGCAGGTCAAGGGAGGTGATTCTGCCCCTCTACTCCGCTCTCGTGAGACCCCACCTGGAGTACTGCATTCAGCTCTGGAGTCCCCAACATAAGAAGGACATGGACCTGCTGGAGCGTGTCCAGAGGAGAGCCACGAGGATGATCAGAGGGATGGAGCACCTCTCCTATGAGGAGAGGCTGAGAGAGTTGGGGCTGTTCAGCCTGGAGAGGAGAAGGCTCCGGGGAGATCTTATTGCGGCCTTCCAGTACCTAAAGGGGGCCTACAGGAGAGCTGGGGAAGGACTTTTTACTAGGGCATGTAGTGATAGGACGAGGGGGAACGGCTTTAAGCTGGAAGAGGGCAGCTTTAGATTAAACATTAGGAAGAAGTTTTTCACTTTAAGGGTGGTGAGGCACTGGAACAGGTTGCCCAGAGAGGTTGTTGAAGCCCCGTCCCTGGAGGTGTTCAAGGCCAGGCTGGACGTTGCCTTGGGCAACCTGGTCTAGTGAGAGGTGTCCCTGCCTATGGCAGGGGGGTTGGAACTCGATGATCTTCACGGTCCCTTCCAACCTAAACCATTCTATGATTCTATGATTGTATGAAATGTTGTGTATTTCTCAGTTTTTTGTACAATAGGTGAGAAAAACTTGCTGTGGGGCAATGGAGGAAAGTGAGTGGATAGACTGTTGTCCTGGTTTGAGGTAAAACAGGACCAATTTTGTTCAGTACCTTTACTTTTTAGCTGGGCCTATACTAATTACTGAAATTAACAGCATATTGTGCAGACAATGTTCGCTCTCTCAGAGTGATAAGACCTATGTTTATAGCTGATGCCAAGGAATGGTATGCAGAAAGGCTCTTGCTTATACTTATTGCTGTAACAACCAAGGCCAGCTAACTTTGTTATTTGCCTCATTAGAGGGTCAGAAGCAGAAAAGCGTAGAGGGGTTCCACATGCTGGGAAGAGCGGACAGGACAGGTGACCCAAAACCGATCAACAGGGTATTCCATTCCATCTGCCTCATGCTCGGTGTAAAAGCTGAGGAATCAAAGAGTCAGCCCTCTTTTTTTCAATTGCCGGCGTCTGAGGAGGACTCTGTCTGTTCATTTGTCTCTGATCCCGATCCTGAATCCAGATGCAGATCCAGTTCCCATCCGTCACCTTAGTCCAGCCTGGTGATAGAGAGAACTAACACTTAAGGGCTAATAGCAGGAGGAAACATGCTTAACGCAAAACATATATCTATAACCTTGTAGCCATTGCGTTGCTTAACCCATATCTATAATTATAACCTTGGCCATCGTGTAAGATGTTTAATCAGGAACTAGCAGAGGGGAGTTGCAGAGAAGAACAGAACAGTCATGGCCGGCCTTGCTAAAGAAACCGGCTGGAACTGACCTTGCGGTTGTGGAGTCTGATAAAAGAGAGACTGAGCCTACGCAGGAATAAAGAGTCATTTGCGGTGATGAAGAAGAGTGGGTTTGCCTTCATCCTCTCGACCCTCAACGACCACCACCAGAAGAAACCGCGCATGCTTGGTGGGGAGGAGATCACGGAAATGACTCATTTGCATACGAAGCGGGATAGATAGTTAATATGTATAGGCGTATTGAGAAACCTTATGAATATGTAACACTATGCTGCATAAATACGATACGAGCTGCTGCGTTAGGCGCGCACGAATTTGGTGGGATGACCCCCCGTGCTGCCCAGCGCTGAATAAAACATACCTACTTTACAACCTTGCGGTTGTGGAGTCTGATTTCCGCACGTCAGGATGAGGCGTGGAGAGTGTTCAATAATCGAGAAGATGATTATAAACGAGGGCAAAGAAGGGTGGTGGCGGTCATCAGGGAGGGGGAAGAGAGAAAACCCAGACAAGGACTGCCTCGATTAGGCAAGGATCAATGTGCATGGTGAGAAAGATCAGGACACTGGAAAAGCAAGTGTCCGGAAAGGTGGAAAAATAAGGAAAAGGCATGGAACAACCAAAAGGGAAGAGTGTTGGCTCACATGAAGGTAGACTGATGGGGACCAGAGGAATCTACCCTAGTAGATCCACTGGTTATAATGAAGCTAGGGGAGGAACAAAAGAAAGTAGAATTTTTGATTGATACAGGGGCTACGTATTCAGTCTTAAATCAAGCTTTGATGCCCCTGGGAAATGAATATATCATGGTAAAAGGGGCAACTGGCCAAAGTGAAAAGGCATATTTTTACGAACCTCTGACATATAAAATGGGAAAACAATGGGGCATTCACAGTTTCCTGTACATGCCCAACTCCCCAAAGGCACTTTTGGGGAGAGATTTATTGGAACAATTGGGTGCAACAATTAAATTTGAAAAAGGAGAGATTACTCTGAAGGTAAATGACCAGCAGTATATTCAGATAATGAGCTTATCCCTAGCTAGTGTCCCCGTGGGAGGAAAAATCAGCAAAGAAATCATGAACGTGGTATATCCCGGGGTATGGGCCACAGATATACCAGGAAGAGCAAAAATGCTACACCTGTTGAGGTCAAACTTAAAGAGGGATGACAACCAGTAAGAGTCAAACAATATCCCTTAAGGAAGGAGGATAGGGAGGGAATTCGACCAATAATAGAAAAATTTTTACAACTGGGGTTGCTAAGAGAATGTGAATCTGATTTTAACACTCCCATATTACCTATCCGTAAACCTGACGGGTCATACCGGATAGTCCAGGACCTACGAGCTATAAATAAAATAACTGAAGACCTCTACCCAGTAGTGGCGAATCCATACACCCTACTGACTGTATTGACACCTGAACTAGCCTGGTTTACAGTCTTAGATCTGAAGGATGCCTTCTTTTGCCTCCCTCTCCATAAAGCCAGCCAGAAAATATTTGCATTCGAATGGGAAAATCCTAAAAGTGGACGAAAGACTCAGCTCACCTGGACGGTGTTGCCATAAGGGTTCAAAAACAGCCCCACCATATTTGGTAACCAACTCGCAAAAGATTTAGAGTCTTGGGAAGCCCCACCCGAGGAAGGGAAACTGTTACAATATGTAGATGATCTCTTGATTGCCACCAAGACAGAGGACGCTTGTATACCCTGGACGGTGAGTCTGCTGAATTTTTTAGGACTCCAAGGATACCGGGTATCAAAGAAGGCCCAAGTGGCGCAGTGTAAGGTGATATATTTGGGCTATGAGATCAGTGCTGGACAAAGGACTTTGGGACAGGCCCGAAAAGAGACAATATGCCAAACTCCAAGACGGCAAACAGTGAAGGAGCTACGAACTTTTCTGGGAATGACTGGGTGGTGTCGGCTGTGGATTTATAATTATGGGCTGCTTGTCAAACCCCTGTATACCCTAATGACTATGGAACAGAAACCCCTTAAATGGACTAAAGAGACCATACAGGCCTTCGAGTTGATAAAAAAGGCCTTGATGTCAGCGCCAGCCTTGGGACTCCCAGACGTGAGTAAACCGTTTATCCTTTTCTCTCACGAAAAACAGGGAATTGCCTTAGGGATATTGGCACAAGATCAAGGCCCATATCGGCAAGCAGTTGCATATTTCTCGAAGCAATTGGATACAACTGCGAAAGGCTGGCCTGGATGCTTGCGGGCAGTTGCGGCCGTAGTACTAAACATCCAGGAAGCCCGAAAGTTCACCCTGGGCCAGAAAATGACTGTGTTAGTGTCCCATACAGTATCCTCAGTACTGGAAGCGAAAGGAGGACACTGGCTGTCCCCACAAAGATTCTTGAGATATCAGGCCATACTGGTGGAACAAGATGATGTGGAAATTGTAATCACAAACATTGTCAATCCAGCCTCTTTCCTCAGTGGGAATACAGGAGAACCAGTGCATCATGATTGTCTGGAAACCATTGAAGCAACATATTCGAGCCATTCGGACCTGAGAGACAGTCCTATGGAGAACACAGAGAATTGGTTCACGGATGGAAGCAGCTATGTCTTAAATGGTAAAAGGTATGCTGGATATGCCGTTACCACCAGTCAAGAAATAATAGAGTCGGGACCTTTGCCCATGAATACTTCTGCTCAGAAGGCAGAAATAATTGCTTTGACCCGCGCCTTGGAATTGGCCCAAGGCAAAGCTGTGAATATCTATACAGACTCGAAATATGCCTTTGGGGTTGTACATGCACATGGAGCTATCTGGAAAGAGAGAGGACTATTGAATTCACAGGGCAAAAACATCAAGCATGCAGAGGAGATCTTGAAACTGCTGGAGGCAGTCCAACGCCCTGAGAAAGTGGCAATCATGCATATTAAGGCTCACCAGAAAGTAAACTCGGAGTTGGAAAGAGGAAATGAGCTGGCGGACAGAGAGGCAAAACAGGTAGCCAAAACAAAGGTAAAAACAGAAGGGGCTTTGGTCCCTGATGGACGAATTTCCCTAGAAGGTAAGCCAGAATATACCAAGGAAGATCAGAAGCTTATCATAGACTTAGAAGGGTCATACAACAAATAGGGGTGGGCTCTCACCCCACAAGGGAAACTAATCATTCCCTCCCATCTAACATGGTCTCTGGTAAGAGAAGAACACAGAAAGAGGCATTGGGGAGCAGAGACCTTATATAAACACCTAATTAGAGAAATCGTAGCTAGAAACTTATACACCACTGTGAGACAAGTGACTCAGCAGTGTGAGCTATGCCTCCAGACTAATCCTAAGAACACCCCCAAACCAGAAATAGGCCAAATTGGGAGAGGCAACGGGCCTGGGCAACAATGGCAGATTGATTTTTTCAGAACTCCCAGGAAAAGGGGGGTATCGATATTTATTGGTATTAACTGATACCTTTTCAGGTTGGCCAGAGGCATTCCCTGCCAGGACGGCCAAAGCTCGGGAGGTAACCATGTTAGGAAAATCATTAAAGTTTTAAGTAGAAAGATTAAATTAATACATAAAATCATAGTTATTATTAGTTGATGATTGTTAATATAAAATGAGCAAGATGCAAATGGTATGGAATAAGGGGTGGAATGTCCTGGTTTGAGGTAAAACAGGACCAATTTTGTTCAGTAGCTTCGCTTCTTAGCTGGGCCTCTTTTAACTATTGAAATTAACAGCATATTGTGCAGACAATGTTCACTCTCTCAGAGTGATAAGACCGATGTTTATAGCTGATGTTCAGACATGGTATGCAGGGAGGCTCTTGCTTACACTTATTGTTCTAACACCCAAGGCCAGCCGGCTGTGGTTTGTAAGATTTAGGTCTCTGAGAAGCAGATAAGCGGCATATCAGGGGAGTCAAGCAGGACCTTGAGGAACTTGGATGGAAAACAGACCCTGGAACTGAGTCAAAAGAGAAAAGGTGAAAAGGATAAGGTGAGGAAGACGTCTTACTTCATCTGAGGAAGACGCCTTACTTCATCAGGACGACCACCGACGACCACTAGAGGGAAGATGGGCATGCGCAGAGAAGGAGGCTGATGTCGCAATAGGATGAAGTAATCCGTAATGCATATGTATTAGATAATGTAACAGTACATGTTGAATATGTATGAGATTGTGTAACCAAAAGAATATAAAATGGGTACTCGGCAAGGCCGTCTTCGGAGCCAGATTTGGGTGCGTACCCCTGGTTCCGGGCGCCTTGAAATAAAGCACCGCATATAACCGAAGAAAATTGGTTATGTGTTTGTCTCTGCGCTAACAACCAGAATATTAATACAAGAGATAATACCACGCTTTGGCGTTCCAGCAACCATATCATCTGACAGAGGGCCACATTTCATCTCGAGAGTAGTACAACAAATTAGCCGCTATTTGGGAATAGATTGGCAGCTTCACACCCCATATCGCCCTCAGTCGAGTGGCCAAGTAAAAAAAATGAACCACTTCATCAAACAGCAAATTGTAAAATTGGGACAGGAAACTAACTTGGCCTGGCCTCAGTCTCTTCCCTTGGCTCTTTTGCGCACACGAACTAGGCCAAGAGCAAAGGAAGGACTGAGCCCTTTTGCCATAGTGTTATATGTTTTAAACTCACGAATGATAAAACAAATGAGGCATTTGATATATGCTCAACAACTCCGACAACAAGTCGAAGTAGGCAAAAATCTTATAAAGAACCTAGAAAGGAATGGAATAATATAAAAGGCATTAACATAAAGTAAATGAATTTACTTACTTTTTAGAAAAGGGGGAATTGATAGAGAGAACTAACACTTAAGGGCTAATAGCAGGAGGAAACATGCTTAATGCAAAACATATATCTATAACCTTGTAGCCATTGCGTTGCTTAACCCATATCTATAATTATAACCTTGGCCATCGTGTAAGACGTTTAATCAGGAACTAGCAGAGGGGAGTTGCAGAGAAGAACAGAACAGTCATGGCTGGCCTTGCTAAAGAACCCAGCTGGAACTGACCTTGCGGTTGTGGAGTCTGATTAAAGAAAGACTGAGCTTATGCAGGAATAAAGAGTCACTTGCGGTGATGAAGAAGAGTGGGTTTGCCTTCATCCTCTCGACCCTCAACGACCACCACCAGAAGAAACCGCGCATGCTCGGTGGGGAGGAGATCACGGAAATGGCTCATTTGCATACGAAGCGGGATAGATAGTTAATATGTATAGGCGTATTGAGAAACCTTATGAATATGTAACACTTTGCTGCATAAATACGATACGAGCTGCTGCGTTAGGTGCACACGAATTTGGTGGGATGACCCCCCGTGCTGCCCAGCGCTGAATAAAACATACCTACTTTACAACCTTGCGGTTGTGGAGTCTGATTTCCGCACGTCACTGGGACTTCCCCAGTGCCAGATGGTGACGTGATTGTCATCCTGGGAGCTTGATACGGTTTTGTATATATTTCATTATTTCCTTTTATTTTATTATTAATATTTCATTAAAGTAGTTTAGTTCCTTCTAAACTCATAAGTCTCTTTTTCCCCTCCTCTGCCTCTCTTTTTGAAGAGAGGTGGGGGGGAGCATCTGTCGGTCCCATCTTGGGTGCCCGACATCTCCAGTGGCCAGTTCAGCCTAAACCACAACTGTACCCAACTCTGAGAAACCAGACACAAGGGAATTATATAAGTCCACTGAAGAGATGTTGGCCTGATCCGATAGTAGTGGATATAGGCCTGTTGAGAAGGAAAGTGAAGTGTTCATTGCTTTTTTTTTTTATTTCTACTATAAATTCAGGTTGAATAACAGCATTTAGTAATATTTCTAAGCAACTGTTTTAAGCTCCAACAGGAATGTATGGTGGGATACACTTTACTGTGTACCTTTCCCCATTTTGAACCTGAAAGGTTTGCATGGAGGCAATCACAGACACCCTTGATTTCCTTGGGAGTGAAGAGGAATGGGTAAACATGTTTCTCTGCCCGATGCTAGGGCTGAACAGGTTGTGAAAGGAATAGGAATATGAAGGGATATAGGCTATAGTTCCATGGGTAATTGCCCACTGGGTGCAGAGACTGCTCTTGCCAATGCTTTGGTCATTTGCTCCAGAGCCGTTTGTAACAGCTGGATTTGATGCCAAAGAAGCAATATCAGTCACAGTGGATTTCACATTTCCCGCTTTAAGAGAATTAAAGTTGTCCTTCGTTTTCACTGTGGAGCTCTTTCATGCCATCTGCGGAGGGTAAGTCTGTCGGGGAACATCAGCACAGCTCCAGACACGTTGCACAGTGCTTGTGGCTGCAAGAGGAGGAAAATAGGGAAAGGAGGTGTGAATGCAGGAACGGGGCATAAATGTTTTCAGGCTGGATGGTTCAGGCAGATGCGTTGCTCCTGGAGGTGAGTAACTCCTAGAGGAGAGGCATACTGCAGGCAACTGGGAGACTTCTAGGAATCACACAGAAACATCAAAGATCACGCATAAGGTACCAGGATTGTCCCTGTAGGAAAGAAGGGCATTTCCATCCAAGTAACTGAGGTATTTTGAAAGAAAAGGAGGGTTATCCATACAGCCTGCACATTCCATGCTAAAAAAGAGCAAAATCTCTGGGCCAGGAACTCCTCCTCTACTTCTCTCCTCTGTTCAAGCATAAAGTGACCTTTTTTCCCCCCTTCGGGATGGAGAAGCTCAGAGTTCCTAATTAAAACAGAGCTTATTGCAGTGTTTGGATTATCACTGTATATTGTGAAAGCTTTCTCTTTAAAATAACAGCAGCCCAAGACTGTCATCGAAATAGGCACCAGACTGTAATAAGTAATTTAGCAAAAGAATTTTGCTTCAGCTAAAATGGATGTGTGTTTTCTACAGCTTCAGCTAAGATGGGTGTGTGCTTGCTATGCAGTTAACAGATACCTGCTTGCTATGGCTTCAGCTAAGATAGGTATGTGCTTGCTATGCGTTTGGGGGAAGGGATAGAGTTAGATGGGATATCAAAAGAAAACAACAGTTGAAAGTACCGGATCGTTGTGAAAAACAAAAGGTGGTGTCGTTAGCCAAGATAACCACAGGAGTGTGAAGAGTAAACAAGCCACCAGGAGGACGAGGTGATAAAGACTTCAACAACCACCAAGAAGCACAGCGCCTGCGCCGCTAGAGGGGAGGGGGGCATGTTTGGGGGTGGGTTGCATTTCCAAGAGCTCATTGACTATGTAATTGGGGGGAGGTTGTGTGCTGAAAACTCATTGATTATGCAAATGTTTTCGAAGAAAAAACATGAATAGGCATGAGGAATATGGAATAAAAACCTGCGTTTGTAATGGGGAAACTGAGGCACAGGAGGAGAAATCCCCTGTGTAGCTCCCAGCGCTGTAATAAATATCCTTTGCTCCACCGAATTTGCCCCTGACTAAAATTCAATACAGTGAGTGTGTTTCTCACAAGATTGTTGGCAAAGGTTTATTTTATGCTCTCAAAATTTATTTAAATGCTTAGGTTTGTGGTTTTGTTTACTTTCCATGAAATGCATTTCAGCTGTTTTGCAGTCGTCAGACTTCTGCCCAAAGGCTGTAGGATTCTATGACAGTCTTCTTTCAAGGCTTGAAAATGTTTGTGAAGTAAATTAGCTGCTTTTAGAGACTGACACGCGGAAACAAACTCTACAACTCATGAGAGTTATAAAGCAGGTATGTTTATTGCAGCGCTCCTCCAAACTTGCACACCATATCGTAAAGCAAGTGTATATTTATGATGCAAAGGCATACATATTCATCAGTGTAGGCTGGGAATAGGCACACCTATGGTAATTATTTCCGGAAACTAATTATCATAAGTATCCTCCTTTTGTCTTCTGGAGGAAGGCTCATAGTCTTATCTGGCTGAGCTCCGAGCAGCAAGACCAGTTCTTAGGCCTTGAATAGTCGTTCCCATTGTCTTTATGGCTCCAGATGGCTCCACTAGTCTGCTACTTCTAAGGTGAGTTGCCCTAGTAGTATCATTCAGGACCCTCTTAGCTATACGATTCTCACTTGTGACAGGGTTTCGGTATATTGCTAAGCTATTTGCTATGTTGCAATGTCTAACTGGATGTTACTTCCCATATCACTAGGAGGACTGATGAAAAAACTGCCTGCGCTCCAGAGTCCTTTACTGCCATTCCCAGGGCTCTGTAGTCCTTCTTGATACTCTTCAGACTGCTCCTGGTGGTATCACTGGTGTCCATGTGAAATAACAGCAGAGCGGATAATAGTCAGTGGACTGTACGAGGCTTGGTAGTCTCTTGGTGACACCCCTGATATGAGCCCCCGGTAAGCTGCACACCTCTCTTGAGGGTGTGTCAGGTTGGCAAATGGGTGCCTCCATACCTTTTGGCAGAATCATAGAATCATAGAATCATAGAATGGTTTAGGTTGGAAGGGACCTTGAAGATCATCGAGTTCCAACCCCCCTGCCATAGGCAGGGACACCTCACACTAGACCAGGTTGCCCAAGGACACGTCCAGCCTGGCTTTGAACACCTCCAGGGACAGGGTTTCAACAACCTCTCTGGGCAACCTGTTCCAGTGCCTCACCACCCTTAAAGTGAAAAACTTCTTCCTAATGTTTAATCTAAAGCTGCCCTCTTCCAGCTTAAAGCCATTCCCCCTTGTCCTATCACTACATGCCCTAGTAAAAAGTCCTTCCCGAGCTCTCCTGTAGGCCCCCTTTAGGTACTGGAAGGCCGCAATAAGATCTCCCCAGAGCCTTCTCTTCTCCAGGCTGAACAGCCCCAACTCTTTCAGCCTCTCCTCATAGGAGAGGTGCTCCATCCCTCTGATCATCCTCGTGGCTCTCCTCTGGACACGCTCCAGCAGGTCCATGTCCTTCTTATGTTGGGGACTCCAGAGCTGAATGCAGTACTCCAGGTGGGGTCTCACGAGAGCGGAGTAGAGGGGCAGAATCACCTCCCTTGACCTGCTGGCCACACTTCTTTTGATGCAGCCCAGGATACGGTTGGCCTTCTGGGCTGCGATCGCACATTGCTTGCTCATGTCGAGCTTCTGATCAATCAGCACCCCCAGGTCCTTCTCCACAGGGCTGCCCTCCAGCCATTCCCCGCCGAGCCTGTATTTGTGCTTGGGATTGTCCCGACCCAGATGTAGGACCTTGCACTTGGCCTTGTTGAACTGCATGAGGTTGGCTTGGGCCCACCTCTCCAGCCCGTCCAGGTCCCTCTGGATGGCATCCCTCCCCTCTAGCGTGTCTGCCTCGCCAAACAGCTTGGTATCATCAGCAAACTTGCTGAGGGTGCACTCTACCCCACTGTCCATGTCGCTAACAAAGATGTTGAACAGTACGGGTCCCAGTACCGACCCCTGAGGAACGCCACTCATCACTGCTCTCCACTTGGACACCGAGCCGTTGACCGCAACCCTTTGAGTGCGACCATCCAGCCAGGTCTTTATCCACCGAGTGGTCCATTTATCGAATCCATGTCTCTTCAATTTAGAGACCAGGATATCGTGTGGGACAGTGTCAAACGCTTTGCACAAGTCCAGGTAGATGACATCAGCAGATCTTCCCTTGTCCACTGCCGCTGTAACCCCTTCGTAGAAGGCCACCAAATTTGTCAGGCATGACTTGCCCTTGGTGAAGCCATGTTGGCTCTCACCAATCACCTCCTTGTTTTCTGTGTGCCTCAGCAGAGTTTCCAGGAGGATCTGCTCCATGATCTTGCCAGGCACAGAGGTGAGACTGACTGGCCTGTAGTTCCCCGGGTCTTCCTTGTTTCCCTTTTTGAAAACAGGGGTTATGTTTCCCCTTTTCCAGTCGGCAGGAACCTCGCCAGACTGCCACGACTTCTCAAATATGATGGCTAGTGGCTTCGCGACTTGATCTGCCAGTTCCCTCAGGACCCGCGGATGTATCTCATCAGGTCCCATGGACTTGTGCACCTTCAGGTTCCTCAGGTGGTCTCTCACTCGATCTTCATCTACAGTGGGGTGGTGCTCCATTTTCCCAATCCTCTCCTTTGCAATCTGCGTCTTGGGCAGTGCGGCTGCTGTCCTTGTCCGTGAAGACTGAGGCAAAAAAGTCATTGAGTACCTCAGCTCTGTCGCTGTCCCGGGTAACCAGTTCTTGCGTATCCTTCTGGAGAGGGCCTACATTTTCCCTAGTCTTTCTTTTCTCACTGACATACCTATAGAAGGATTTTTTGTTTGTCTTAATGTCCCTGGCCAGATTTAGTTCTAGCTGGGCTTTAGCTTGTCTAACCCGCTCTCTAGCTGCTCGAACGATTCCTCTGTAATCCTCCCAGGCTACCCGCCCCTGTCTCCACTCCCTGTAGGCCTCCTTTTTTCTTTTGGTCACTTCCAGGAGCTCCTTGTTCATCCACGCAGGCCTCCTGGCTTTTCTGCCTGCCTTCCTCTTTGTAGGAATGCATTGCTGCTGTGCTTGGAGGAGGTGGTCCTTGAATATTAACCAACTTTCTTGGACCCCTCTTCCTTCCAGCGCTTCATCCCACGGCACCATACCAAGCAGATTCTTCAAGAGGCCAAAGTCGGCTCTCCTGAAGTCCAGGGTCGTCAGCCTGCTGCGCACCTTCTTCATTGCCTTGAGGATTTCAAACTCAACCATTTCATGGTCACTACAGCCCAGGCTACCCTTGAGTTTGACCCTGTCAACCAGCCCTTCCTTGTTGGTAAGAACAAGGTCCAGCATGGCTCCTCTCCTCGTCGGCTCCTCAACCACTTGGAGAAGGAAGTTGTCCTCAATGCAATCCAGGAACCTCCTGGATTGCCTGTGCCTGGCTGTGTTATCCTTCCAACTGATGTCAGGGTGGTTGAAGTCACCCATGAGAACCAAGGTCTGTGAACGTGATGCCGCCCTTATCTGTCTATAGAGGGCTTCATCCACTTGGTCTTCCTGGTCGGGTGGCCTGTAGCATACCCCCACTGTAACGTCCCCTGCTCCCGATTTCCCTGTAATCTTGACCCATAGGCTCTCAGTTGGCTCTGTATCCTCCCCCAGGTTGAGCTCCATACATTCCAGCTGCTCATCAACATATAAGGCAACACCGCCTCCTCGTTTCACTTGCCTGTCTCTCCTGAAGAGCCTGTACCCTTTCATGCTGACGCTCCATTCATAGGAGTCGTCCCACCAAGTTTCTACGATGCCGATGAGATCGTAGCCTTGGAGGTGTGTACACATCTCTGATTCCTCCTGCTTGTTCCCCGTGCTCCGTGCATTTGTGTAGAGGCACTTCAGCCGTGTCTTCGTTGCAGCCAATTTGGTTGGAGCAGCTGTAATTACTTTGTGCTGCTCTCCAGTTGGCATTCCTTTGTCCTGTACTAACAGTGCCTCCCGATTGACTCCCGTTGGTCCAGGAGCTCCTAGCTCATCTACGTGAAGGTTTGAGCATACTGCAGCGTAGCTGGCACATCTTGGAGCTAATGGCTGCAGGCCCTCACCAGCGCCCTGTTCCCTTTTCCTTGATGTAACATCCCTTGGCTGTTCATGGGCAACCCTGATAATACCCCCTTCCCCCGTCGAATTTAGTTTAAAGCCCTGTTAATGAGTCACCTACTACTATCACCCGGCGCCTTTTCTTAGTTGGACTGGTTGTTATACAGGGAGCAGATTGGGCTGTCTTACTCAGCTCCAGCGTCTCTCCTGATGTGACTGGTCTTTCCTCTACGGTCTGCAGAGCGGTGAAGCGGTTCTGCAAGGGCACCTCGGGGTTTGGGGGACGTCTCTTCCTTCTGCTGGTCCTTGCCATTGCAAGCTTCCATTCTTCTGCATTACTGGCCCCCCTCCCTTCTGTGTGTGCCGGTGGGGGAGTTTTTAGTTGTTTGGCTGTGGGTCCACTGCAGACTGCAGTGTTTTTAGTTGTTTGGCTGTGGGCTCTGGGTCCACTGCAGACTGCAGTGTTTTTAGTTGTTTGGCTGTGGGCTCTGGGTCCACTGCAGACTGCGCTTGGAACCAGCTAACTCCTTCTCTGGATCCCTGATGCTACATAGCCTCCTTACCGCCTCCTGCAGCTCAGCTGCCTGCTGCAGGAGGTCCTCCACCTGGACACACCTTTTGCAGGCAGGTCTGCCGCCTATCCCTGCCCCAGGAGAAAGGTCTAGGCACCTCCTGCAGGCTGAGGTCTGCACTGCAGCCTCTCCCTTCAGCAACTCCATCTGGGTGGAGGCATTGGCCACCGCTGGGGTAGATGGTGCAGACCTCCCAGCTGGAGCTGCAGCCTTTGCTCTCCGACAAGTGCCCACCATTCTGCCTTGAGGGTCAGGTAGGATGAATGCCCTTGACCTGTGCAGATGATCACAGAACGGTGCCTGGTTGCTGGGTTATGTCCCCTTCAAGTCTCTTACTCTGCCAGTAGAATGCCCCTCCTTCAAAGAGGCACCCTTCCTGCACACCCTTCTGCACACACTGCCATGCAAACTGACACGCCACACCCTGGCTGACGTGCCACTCTGTTTGCCTGCTCTGTTCGCAGAGCAAACACATTTTAGTAAATGCCATAAATGTGAAAACTCAGTACCTAGCCTGTGCCCATACTGCTACATGAGTCATACTCAAGTCAGGATATAAGGTGTTGATCCTACTGCCCTAATGACCTTATCAACAGTGCTAACTTTGCTACTTGCAGCTTGGAAAAAGCATTGACTCCATAGGTTGCCTGGACACACCAAGAGCCTTGTAATCTACAAGGGCTGCTTGGACAACTTGAGCTGTCTACCAGCAACAGCTGCTGCTGTATAAACAGCTACATTCTCTACCCTCAGTATGTCGGGAGGGGGAAGGTTATAAATTGGTCTACTGGAGGCCTAAGGACTTCAGCCAGTCCTGATACTGAGAAATTAACGTGACATGGGTCTGCATCAGAGTATGAGAGCCATATTTAAGAGTATCACCTTTTGTCCTAGGCCTCCAAAACCCCCTTTAATGTCTGAACTGTGATCTGCCCATAATTAAGTGACAGCAACCTGGTGATAAGCCACCTAGCCTCCTAACGACAAAACAGTGACCTCAATGATGGCACCTAACTGTGACATCTGTGCATGTCACCACATCTTCCAATGGAAGTGGAACCAATAGGAATTTGTTGCTGGTGGGATTGTCACCGAAATCGGGAATGAACCTCTTAACACCAATGTAGTCTTAAGAAGCAGGCATTCTTTATTTGGCGCCAGGGACATGGGGGATCTCTCCACCCAACATGTCCGTCGAATACGAGATTCACAGATACTTATATCTATACAGAATACGCATAGTCATTACATCTCCCAGAACTCATTTCCACATTAATTACATTTCCCAGAACCCATGATAATATTTACATCACCCTGGCACATGCGCGTTAAGTCCGTTAGGGGCTTCATGGAGGGTCTTGGCGTGATCCCTAGTGGTGTCCGGTGGTCGCACAGGAGTGAATTCTCGGTGACCTCTTGGTCGTTCTCTCTTGGAGTGTGTTCTCTCCTGGAGTGTTGTTCTTTTTCCCACGCTATGGCTGGTTTGGGCTGATAATAGAGGAACTCTTTGTGTATTGGGGAGATAGAAGCTTTTGCAACTAGCTGACGTGGCACGATGTGGTATTCTTCACTGTTTGTTCTTGTTCGTAATTGCAAAAAGTGCATTTAATCACAAGGAGTTCTAATTACACATTTACATATTCACCAGACTCGTAGTTCGTAGTTGTAACAGGATGCTATTGTTACTAGTCACAAGAAACTAGTGACATATTTCTACTGCTTTCTGTTTCGTGATGTCCCTGAACTTCAGTAAAGGTTTTCTTTCTGACCTCATAAAGGGCTTAATCTACTTTAGAAGCTGTTTGTAAAGGAGTTGTTCTGTAAGCAATTACTCAGATTTCTGTGCAAGTCATCCCTCAGTTTCTAATAGTGTCATGGTTTAACTTCAGCTGGCAACAAAGAACCCCGTGGCCACTTGCTCATCCCCCCCACAGCTGTGGGATGGGGGGGAGAATGGGAAGAAAAAGGCAGAACTCGTGGGTTGAGATAAAGGCAGTTTAACAGAACAGCGAAGGAAAGAGGAAAACAACACCACCACCACCGATAGAGGAACGTACAAAACATGATTAATGTACCACCGCTCACTGACCGGACCGGGAAGCCCCCAGCCCCCTCCCAAGCTGCTATTTCCAGCCCCCTCCCCCAGCCAGCTCCCCCCGGCAGCACTGGGCATGGCATGGCATGGCATCACACGGGATGGAATACCTGTGTCCCCTGCCAGCTCCTTGGGAAAATTAACCCTATCCCTGCTAGATCTAGGACAAATAGGATGTAGAGAAATTGTTTTATGGCTTGGTTTGGGGTTTTGTGTGTGTGTGGTGTTTTTCTCCTTTGCAGGCAGTAAGCTGGTTATGGTGTCAGAGCAGGACTGTACTTTATAATGATGGGCACATATATGCTACTTAGGCAGGGGTATTTCCCTAGGAACATAAAAAACAAGTTAAGCCCATGCTTGTACAACTGTACAGAAACCTGAGATTATATATTTTTTGCTGCAGGGGGCTATAGCTCTTGCACATATTTTGTGCATGTAGATAGGCTGTCGACACACAAGCCAGGCTGAAATTCATTAGTTTCTACTGCAGAAGTAGGATTAAATCACTATGTAATGCTGGAGCTGACCAACAAGACTTTAATTAAATGGCACATCTCATGCACATTTCCTATGTCTGTAGATAGGACACAGCTAACTATTTTCAATAGAGCCAATTCATGAATGAAGTAATTCAGATGGGCCAACAGTGTATGATACCTTTTAAATGTTAATTAAAGCACTAAATTGAGCAGCCTTCAACTGTTACAGGTAAAACTGCACAGTATATGGAAGACTTGCCAGAGGTAAAGCCTCTTCCTAGATTATATAAGAAATTTAATAACATTTTCCAACACAGTACTGTAATTGTGTTGAATGCCAACAATTTTACAACTTACAACTGTAGCTAAGAAGATAAAGATTTTTATGGTACTATGGTAAATGTTAGTACTGTTCAGGGATGTTATAGGCAGCCACCACCTCCAGGATCTCTGGGGCCTGGGAATTCCTCCCATCTGAATGCTGGAGCCCAGCCCAGGGATCTGGGTTCTCTACCCAGACTGAGGGATGTGGCTGCTGCTTTCCTATTTGCGGGTTCAACCAGTAGCGCAGCTGAGCATGTATCCCAGAGACACGCTGTTGGAAGCACAAAACAGTAGCAAAAGCTATAAACACCTGATGCCCAGAACACACACAAAAACTGGGTGAAGATCCAGTGGTTTGTGTTGCCATGGCACCGAGGAGGAATGAGAAGTGGGGTGGAGGCCACATGGTCCCATTCTTCTGCTTTCCACAAGAAATGTTTTGTGCAACGGCTAACAGCACAACCACAAGGAACAATGGCTTGACCACAGTCCCACCCACTCACTTTGTACAATAGGAATATAAGTATTACCCCAATTTCATACTTAATTGAGGGACGAGAATTCAACACCAAATCATAGGGACAGAAGGGATGCCTTTTGGTAAGATTTGCAACCTCTGCCACACCGAGTGCTTACCCGGGGAATCAAGCTTGTGATTGCAATCTAAAGCTATATAGCTATTCTGCAGTTTAGTGCATTTATAACCAGCAATCTTAAAGAATCTATATATGTTGCATAAAAATAAACTGTGCTATTCGTGCACCTGACTGCTTCTTTTGAATGCGGCCGGACCTACAGCAACCAAGCTGTTTGTGCATCCAGTGTCAGGCCTGTAGTCACGGCAATAAGTGGTCTCACTAAATGCAATGTTAAATTGGCATCATGGACAGGATTGACATGGATAAACTACTGCAGGAACACAATTGTGCACCATCCCAGGCAGGGATTGAATAGGCCCAGAAATTTTGGAAAGATGAGGACAAGGTAGTAGAGTGAATAGAACAATGTAGGAGTCAACAGAAACTAAAAAAACCCAAAAGGTAAAGGAGTGATTTGTGCAGTCTTGGGGGCTTGTTTATCTTGCGCGCAAAAAGAAATCAAAATGTCCCCACCCCCTGAAAAGGTTGCAAATGTAGACTATACAGCTCTGAAGTCAGAGAATGAGATAATTAAAGCATCATTGGCTTTTGAGAAGGAGACAAGGGGAAAAATGGAAAGACAAGTAGATGATCTTTTAAGTAAAAATGAGCAATTAGAAAAACTACTGACTGTGGCTGAGAGACGAGAGCAATAGCTGCAGGAAAGGTTAGATAAATTATTTGATCAAACCTGCTTTAATTCAGTCCAGCATACTCGTAAGGTAGTACTTTGTGACGATCCCGAAACTTGGGACGGAGACATTTGGGATGATGACGATGGTCTCCCAGAACCAATACAAATTCAGCCATTAAGACTGAAATTGCTAATGAGGGGGATGCAGAAGCCCACATTACCGTATGTACCATCGCCTGGTCTCCTGTCGAACTAGCTAAATTGCAGAAAAAATATTCCAAGCACCCGGAGGAATCAAACCGAGTACATGTGGAGGGTTTCCCTCATGGGTGGAGATCGAGTCTTGTTGAGTGAGGAAGAGGCAGAAGGATATTGGGGACCTGGAGTATTTCTAACTACCACCCCAGGTAACTACAATTGCTCATTAACTACCCGAGCTGCTTATTGGGCTGGAGGCATAGATCCGCAGGAGAGAGGAGATCCTCTTATCATTAAGACTTCAGGATTCTCAGATCTGACAGCCTCTGTGCAAAAGGCAGTGTGTATACAAGTGATGTATGAGAGAGATGTATTAAAGCAATCCCTGATGCTATCTCCCATCGATCCTGCCAGATTAACTCCTCTCACCCGTGGCCTTCTGGATAGCTTAAAAATATATGTATCAAATGCCCAGGATCATATACAAATAAATCGCACTATGAACACTGCTGCAGTGGCAGCACAACCACCTAGAGAGCAAATTCACATACTTACCTGGAGCAAATTTGTCCAGGAAATAGTGAATTACGGGCGCTGCATGGGATGGGTTGGAACGACCTCTGGAAAGCCACCCGAACCTCCCCGACAAGTTCGTCAAATCCATACAGACACACGTAAGCCAGAATCTAAACCACAATTTGATCCAGAACAAAATGCCTAGCTGTGCAAAGCTTTAGCCTTGGGAGCACTGCGCCAACTTATACATGGCATGGCTACAGCCAGTCTCTGAGCTTTAGTACAATTATTAAGACAAAACCCAAAATGAGATAAATCAAACCAATCGCCTGGACACAAAGCCACTCCTGCTAGGACTGTACCTTCAGCCCCGCAGCAAGACTTGATTGATCTAGATGATCCCCAGACAAAAAGCTTACATAACTGGGGAGGGCAGTGAGTCACCCTACCCTGCAGATTTTGGCTCTACAATGACTCTCAAACAAACCTCACGAACCAATTATTAGTATCCTGATTGGCCCAAGGAAAATTTGTATAGGTTTTCTCATTGATACAGGCACTCAAATGTCAACAATCACTAAAGAAACAGCAGAACATCTAAATGTGAAACCTGGTCATCACAAAATAAGTGTCACAGGAATCAATGGGTTTGTAAAGAAATGTTCAATAGCAAAAATTACTTTGTGGCTTCCTGAGGAAAAAAGGTTGACCCGAGCTGAAGTTCTGGTAGGAGTTGCCAACACTAACATATTAGGATACGACTTACTGTATGGCAGAGTGTGGAAAATCCCTGATGGATCAGTATGGAGTTTCGCTGGACGAAGTGAACCTAAGACTATCAATTTGCTAGAAATAGCTATACCTTTGCCCCCACATCTGGATTTCTGGCTTGACAGGGGGATCCTAACCATTGTCTGTGTTAGAAGCTGAGATAAGCCTAACAGGAAACAAGTGGGAGAAACATCCTATTGTGACCAGTCTGGAGGCCCTGTGTATCCTTGGCATTGACTATCTCAAAATGGGTACTTCAAGGATCCAAAGGGGTACTGGTGGGACTTTGATGTAGCCACTGTGGGTACTAAGAAGATTAAACAGCTGTCTAGCTTGCCTGGTCTCTCAGAGGATCCTTCTGTTGTGGGGTTGCTGTCTGTTGAGGAACAGCAGGTGCTGATTTCTACCATGACAGTGCACTATGCACTGCCACGACAGCTGGCAATATTGCACAAACCGAGACTCCCTGGTTCCCATTCATGAGCTGATTCATCGACTTGAGAGCCAAGGAGTAATGAGAAAGACTTGCTCACCCTTTAATAGTCCCATATGGCCAATGCAAAAGTCTGACAGAGAGTGGAGGTTAACAGTGGACTACCATGGCCTGAACAAAGTCATGCCACCACTGAGTGCTGCCGTACTGGACATGCTAGACCTCCAATATGAATTGGAGTCAAAGACAGCCAAGTGGTATGCAACAATTGATACCGCCAATGCATTCTTCTCAATCCCTTTGGCAGCAGAGTGCAGGCCACAGTTTGCTTTCACTTGGAGGGGTGTCCAGTACACTTGGAATCGACTGCCCCAGGGGTCAAAGCACAGCCCTACCATTTGCCATGGACTGATCTAGACTGCACTGGAACAGGGTGAAGCCCCTGAACATCTGCAATACATTGATGACATCATCATGTGGGGCAACACAGTAGAGGAAGTGTTTGCGAAAGGGAAAAGAATAATCCAGATTCTTCTGAAAGCTGGTTTTGCCATAAAACAAAGTAAGGCCAAAGGACCAGGAGATCCAGTATTTAGGAATAAAAATGGCAAGATGGGCATCGTCATATCCCAATAGTTGTGATCACTAAATTAACAGCAATATCTCCACCACCTAACAAAAAAGAAACCCAAGCTTTCTTAGGCATTGTGGGTTTTTGAAGAATGCATATTCCAGGTTACAGTCTGATCATAAGCCCTCTCTATCAAGTGACACAGAAGAAGAATGGTTTCAAATGGGGCACTGAGAAGCAACAAGACTTTGAACAAATTAAGCAGGAGACAGTTCATGCAGTAGCCCTTGGGCCAGTTTGGAAAAGACAAGATGTTAAAAACATGCTCTACACTGCAGCTGGAGAGAATGGCCCCACCTGGAGCCTCTGGCAGAAAGTGCCTGGAGAGACTCGAGGTCGACCCCTAGGGTTTTGGAGCTGGGGATATAGAGGATCTGAAGCCTGTTACACTCCAACTGAAAAAGAAATATGAGCAGCATTTGAAGGGGTTGGTACAGAAGCACAATTCCTCTTAGCACGACAATTGCCTGGCTGGATGTTCAAAGGGAGGGTCTTCTCTACACATCATGCAACTGATGCTACATGGAGTAAGTGGGTAGTCTTGATCACGCAATGGGTTTGAATGGGAAACCCTGACCGCCCAGTAATCCTGGAAGAGATCATGGACTGTCCAACAGGCAGAGATTTCAGAGCATTGCTGAAGGAGGTGCCTTGTGCCAAAGAGGTCTCACTGTATAATAAATTACCAGAAAATGAGAAGCAATATGCCCTGTTTACTGGTGGGTCCTGTCATATTGTGGGAAACCATCGGAGGTGGAAAGCTGCTGTGTGGAGTCCTACATGACAAGTCGCAGAAACTGTTGAAGGAAAAGGTGAATCAAGTCAGTTTACAGACTGTACTAAGTCATGGATGGTGGCAAATGCTCTGTGAGGGTGTGGCATTAAAAGGAATGTAGTTTCAATATTTGTCTGTCAGAGTCCCAGAAATTTCACTGATTTATCTGTCAGAGCCCCAGCAAAGGACTTTCACTGAGTCAGAGTCACAAAAATTAGTTATTTTATTGAGAGCGACAGAACAGATTCGAGATTGCCGTTGATAAATTCACTGACTACAATAGCGCTACTAATTAAGGTTAATATTGCTAGCAAAAATAATAATAATACAACAACCTTGGGATAACATTCACCAGAGGGTGAAAGGCACAGCACTTAGCCAGAAAGGCATCCCTGCCTGGGGTGGAGGAAGAGAACACAGCCCGTCGGCTGATCCATCAGGTATCGAGATTCTTCTCTCCCAATTTAACAGTCATTTTCTCCTTCTTTTATCCCCAAAATTACAAGGTCCCCCCCCCCCCAAGTGACATGTAGTATAATTTGGGTGGAGAGACAAGTGCTATAGTCATATATGTTTAGCGTGATCTCTATAATCTTCATTAACATTCAGGGGTGTCAACTTTAATATGCATTTCATGGATAATGAGGCAAAGGTCATCATTGGGCATAGTAGCCTTCTGAAGAAACAAAGAACTGTGGGGACTGAGGCAAAAGATGGGTTAAGTGTGGTAAAACTAATAGGCCATGGGAGGAATGATCAGCTGCAGCTGCAGCTGCTGCTTTGGCAGATGAGGGAGTTGTGGGAAGCAACACCCTAGATAAGGAAGTGCTGTGGTGGGAATGTTACCTTTTAGAGTACGCGATGGTGTGAACAAGTAAAGTGGAAAATCACTGGCCTTGGTAGAAAAGTATATAAAAAGCACGCTTGCTTAATAAAGGGGATTTCGATTTTGACCCTGCATATCGGAGTCCGTGTCTTTCAATCTGCCACAAAGAACTACACTGTCTGTTATCTTGCCTTTGATGACGAAAAGCAGGGCTGTCCTGCCTACACAGGACTCCGTCCTTATCTGCATACCGTTACAACCAGGCGAGTCTCCACTCCCCTGGGTTGCACAAGAGATAGCAAGGCCAGTCTTAATCATTCTTCAAGCACAGAGACTTTACCTCATTATCCAAGTTCCACAGAGGGTGGATAAAGCAATGGAAGTGGACCAACTGGCAGTGCAGAGGGAAACCCATCTGGGCTGCTGAATTGTGGCAAGATATTGCTGCCTGGGTAGAGAACCTGGTTGTAAAAGTATGTTGTGCAGTATGTTGTGTAAAAGTATGTTGATGCCTGGCAGATTGATAATATTGGACCCCCGCCACAAACCTGCCAAGGCAAGCACCATGTGCTTACAATGGAGGAAGCGACTACCAGATGGTTGGAAACCCACCTTGTGACCCATGCTACCACCTGAAACACTATTCTGGGCCTTGAAAAGCAAGCCTTATGGCAACACAGCACACCTGAAAGAATTGAGTCAGACAAGGGGACTCAATGTCCTGGTTTCAGCTGGGATAGAATTAATTCTCACAAGAAGCTGAGGGGGGGTGTGCAGGGCACAGCCAAGACAGCTGACACAAACTAGCCAAAGGGATATTCGATACTATATGATGCATGCTCAGTATATAACTTGGGGAGTTGGCTGGGGGGTGGGAGGATTGTTGCTTGGGAACGGGCAGGGCATGGGGTTCTGGGCGGTGAGAAATTGCACTGTGTATCACTCGCTTTGTATATTCTTTTATCAGTATTATTGTTATTATATTTCTCTTCCTTTGCAGTTCTATTAAACTGTCTTTATCCTAACCCATGAGTTTTACCTCTTTCTTCCGATTCTTCTCCTCGTCCCATGGGACAGGGAGGAGTGCGCGAGTGGCTGCGTGGCACTTAGTTGCTGGCTGGGGCTAAACCATGACATTCCCAAAACAACCTCATAGACCAAGGGCCAAGGAGCATGGCATTGACTGGGTGTATCACATTCCCAAAAAAACCTCATAGACCAAGGGCCAAGGAGCATGGCATTGACTGGGTGTATCACATCCCCTATTACGCACCAGCCTCCGGGAAAATTGAACAATACAATGGACTGTTAAAAGCTATACTGGGAGCAAAGGGTGCTGGTATATTCAAGCACTGGGATACAAATTTAGCAGAAGCCACTTGGCAATTAACACGATCTGCCAGTCAACCTGGCCCTGCCCAATCAAAACCCCTGTGTACTGTGGAAGGAAATAAAGTTATAGATCATAGAAGGGTTTGGGTTGGAAGGGACCTTTAAAGATCATCTCACTCAACCCTCTTGCCATGGGCAGGCACATCTTTCACTAGATCAGGTTGCTCAAAGCCCTGTCCAACCTGCCTTTGAACACTTCCAATTATGGGACATCCACAATTGTCCTGGTTTGAGGTAAAACAGGACCAATTTTGTTCAGTAACTTTGCTGCTTAGCTAGGCCTCTTCTAACTACTGAAATTAACAGCATATTGTGCAGACAATGTTCGCTCTCTCAGAGTGATAAGACCTATGTTTATAGCTGATGCCCAGGCATGGTATGCAGAGAGGCTCTTGCTTAGACTTATTGCTATAACAACCAAGGCCAGCTAAGTTTTTTTATTTGCCCTGTTGGAAGGTCGGAAGCAGAAAAGCGTAGTGGGATCCCACCTGCGGGGAGGAGCAGACAGGACAGGTGATCTAAAACTGACCAACAGGGTATTCCATCCCATCTGCCTCATGCTCAGTATAAAAGCTGAGGGATCAAAGGGTCAGCGCTCTTTCTTCAGTGGCCGATGTCTGAGGAGGACTCTGTCTGTTCGTCTGCCTTTGGTCCCGATCCTGAATCCAGATCCAGAATCCAGTTCCCGTCCGTCACCGAGTCCAGCCTGGGACTTCCCCAGTGCCAGCCGGTGTCATGATTGTCATCCTTGGAGCTTGATACGGTTTTGTATATATTTCATTATTTCCTTTATTTTATTTTATTATTAATATTTCATTAAAGTAGTTTAGTTCCTTCTAAACTCATAAGTCTCTTTTTCCCTCCTCTGCCTCTCTCTTTGAAGAGGGGTAGAGGGGAGCATCTGTCGGTCCCATCTGGGTCCCCCATGTCCCCAGTGGCCGATTTGGCCTAAACCACAACAACTTCTCTGGGCAACCTGTTTTCCAGTGTCTCACCACCCTTGTCGTAAAAAAAATTCTTCCTGTCCACTCCTCCCTGCAGGTGTGACCCCTCTACGCTTTTCTGCTTCCGACCCTCCAACGGGGCAAATAAAAAACTTAGCTGGCCTTGGTTGTTATAGCAATAAGTCTAAGCAAGAGCCTCTACATACCGTTCCTTGGCATAAATTGCAGATAGTTGGGTCTTATCATTCTGAGAATGAACGGTGTCTCCACAATATGCTGTTAATTTCAGAGAGTTTCAGAGAGTTCAGTTAGTTAGAAGATTCTGAAATGAATTTCTGCCCATCAGTCACATTTTTCTGTCATTCACAAGTAGATTTACGGGGCAACTAACTAACAAGGAGATTTCGGTTTTATAGAATCATAGAATCTTAGAATGGTTTAGGTTGGAAGTGACCTTGAAGACCATCTAGTTCCAACCCCCCTGCTATGGGCAGGGACACCTTCCACTAGATCAGGTTGCTCAAAGCCCCATCCAGACTGGTCTTGAGCACTTCCAGGGATGGGGCATCCACAACTTCCCATGGCAACCTGTTCCAGCGTCTGACCACCCTCATAGTGAAGAATGTCTTCCTGATATCTAATCTAAATCTACCTTCTTCCATTTTGAAGCCATTACTATCACTATATGCCCTTGTAAAAAGTCCTTCTCCAGCCTTCTTGTAGGCCCCCTTCAGATACTGGAAGGCCTAATGACATCTGCCAGCTCCCTCAGTACTTGTGGGTTCATCCCATCAGGGCCCACAGATTTACGTATGACCAGTTTGCTTAAATATTCCCTGACCTGATCCTCTTCCACCAAGGGTATCTCTTCCTTGCTCCAGACTTGCCCCCCAGTCTCCGTGGCCTGGGATTCCTGGAGGCCAGTCTGGATGGAGTTCCAGTTGGGTTTTGGCTTTGTGCACTGCTTCTCTGCATGCTCGGACAATGTCTCTGTATTTCTTCAAGGTCACCTGTCCCTTCTTCCACCTTCTGTATGCTTCCTTTTTGTGTTTGAGTTTTGCCAGGATTTCCTTGTTCATCCATGCAATCCTCCTGGCATTTTTGCCTCACCTCTTGTGCAGAATAGACCGTTTGTATTTGTTTTGGCAAGGATGGAGTTAATTTTCTTCATAGCAGCCCATATGGTGCTGTTTTTTACATTTGTGACCAAAACAGTGTTGATAATATACTAATGTTTCATCCCTTTCTGAACAGTATTTGCACAGCATCAAGGCATTCTCTGTTTCTCACTATGCCCCCACGGTTATTAAATTGGGGGTGCCCAAGAGGCTGGGAGGGGACACAGCCCAGACAGCTGATCCAAACTGACCAAAGGGATATTCCATGTCATATAATGTTATGCTCAGCAATAAAATGGAGAGGATGGGGGTGTTAGATAGGTAGTCACCTTTTGCTCAGGAACTGGCTGGGCATTGGTCTACCCGTGGGAGGTGGTGAGTGACTGCCACTTGTTTTGTTTTTTCTTTCTTCTTCCACTCGTCCTTCACTTATTAAATGATTTTTATCTCAACCCTTGAGTTTTCTTGCTTTCCTCTTCCCCCATCCCACTGGGGGTGGGGGAAGTGAGCAAGCAGCTGTGCATTGCTTAGCTGCCTACCAGGGTTAACCCACAACATTCCTTTTTGGCACCCAATATGGGACTCAAAGGGTTCAAGATAATAACAGATTTGATTGGAGCGTGCTATATTGAACTTCTAGCTGTTATACCTGTTTAGTTGTTAGGCTTACAGTAACAGGCTGTTGCTTGCTGTTGTGGATCGTGATGCTAATGTTTTTCCTTTTTGAGTGCTGACCTATGTGTTTCCTTGCCTGTTCTAGTGCTTGATCTCTTTCTTGCTGTACAACAAACTCCAAGAATTGTTAATGACTGTTTTCAATTTTTGCTTTTTGCTGTGTTGTTTATTACTTTGTTTTGCTTTGCCTGGAAGAGCTATGATAAAGGCACTGGCCTTGAGCCTAATCTGGTATTTGAGCCCTATGCTGCTCTCCCAGTACCCTGAGAACCATCTCATGGAGACAATAGGCAATTACACCTTTCCCCTTTTCTCCTCTGAGAGACGCTTTGTGGACAGAATGAAGAATAGCACCTCCCCCTTCCTCTCCTCTTAGTTTCTGGAATACCCTTCTGTAATCAGACTGTTTGTACTGATGTGTGTTGTGAGCCATCTGTATAGAGTTGTTTTATCACTTAGCGCATTTGTAGCCAGGCTGTATTACTAACATCCTTAGTATTTGCACGTGCTTTGCAGACAGTCACTATCACCAGCAATCCAAAAGAACTTGTGCATCTGTTGCTTCAATAAACTACACTTTTCACCAATCTAGCCGTGAGAGTTCATAGTGACCGTGACCAAACTTCTTAAGTGTGGCCATGCTAGTTCATGGAACGCCACTAGATCGAATTGTGTATGGTGTTATTAGTGCATCTGTAATCGTGATAGTTCAATGTATATATTGAACGCGACCGGACTTTTAACACTGAATTGGGCATCACTCAGAATCTAAGCCCAGCCGCCCCCAGGCCCTCTGATACAGGCTGGAACGCAAGGGGGTTTATTTTCTGCCAAATTACTTTGCCCTTTAACGCAACACCTGGTCTAGTGGGAGGTGTCCCTGCCTATGGCAGGGGGGGTTGGAATCTTTAAGGTCCCTTCCAACCTAAACCATTGTATGATTCTATGTCCATGTGGGTTCGAACCCCGTGCCTGGTACCGTGAAAGGATCATGCTGGTCATGAGCGGGATCGCACCTGTGAAAAGTCATTTCAGCGTAGCCTGGGCAACACATAGAAAGACTTGGTGTTAAAGGAGAAGCCACTGCCCGAGCATTTGCACCCCATTCATGGTGTCACACACTCACACTTACTCTTGGGCGCACTTCCTCCTTCTACAGGCTTGACCCTAGGTTTCCCGCAGCAGAGTCTCAGGCGTTGGATTTCATAAAATAATTAATTTAATTGGCTGCAAGGACGGCCCAGGCTGGGTGTCTCCAAAGAGAGGGACCCCAGACCAAGAAATCCCTGGGCAATTATACCCTTGTGATCTATACACCCACCCCTCACACACTCTTCACGTGCTGTCCACACATCTTTTAGTCCAATGGTGATTTTTGGTCTGGGGTCTTCTAACATCTTATTGGATTACAGAATCACAAAATCACAGAATGGTCAGGGTTGGAAGGGACCTCTGGAGATCATCTAGTCCAACCCCCCTGCCACAGCAGGGTCACCTACAGCAGGTTGCACAGGACGGCGTCCAGGCGGGTTTTGAATGTCTCCAGTGTGGGAGACTCCACAACCTCTCTGGGCAGCCTGTTCCAGTGCTCTGCCACCCTCAAAGGAAAGAAGTCCCTCCTCATGTTTAGATGGAACCTCCCATGTTCAAGTTTGTGCCCGTTACCTCGTGTCCTATCACTGGGCACCACTGAAAAAAGACTGTTCTCATCTCCCTGGCACCCTCCCTTTAAGAATTTATAAGCATTGATAAGATCCCCCCTCAACTGTTTTTTCTCCAGACTAAAAAGCCCCAAGTCCCTCAGCCTTTCCTCATAAGAGAGATGCTCCAATCCCCTAATCATCTTCGTAGCCCTCTGTTGGACCCTCTCCAGCAGTTCCCTGTCCTTCTTGAACCGGGGAGCCCAGAACTGGACACAGTACTCCAGATGCGGCCTCACCAGGGCAGAGTAGAGGGGGAGGATGACCTCCCTCGACCTGCTGGCTGCACTCTTCTTGATGCACCCCAGGATGCCATTGGCCTTCTTGGCCAGCAGGGCACATTGCTGGCTCATGGTCATCCTGTTGTCCACCAGGACTCCCAGGTCCCTTTCCACACAGCTGCTCTCCAGGAGGTCAGCCCCCAACCTGTACTGATGCATGGGGTTATTCCTCCCCAGATGCAGTACCCTACGCTTGCCCTTGTTGAATTTCATCGGGTTTTTTTCTGCCCAACTCTCCAGCCTGTCCAGGTCACGCTGTATGGCGGCACAGCCTTCCAGAGTGTCAGCCACCCCTCCCAGTTTTGTGTCACCAGCAAACTTGCTGATGGTACACTCTATCCCTTCATCCAGGTCACTGATGAATATATTGAACAGGACTGGACCCAGTACTGACCCCTGAGGGACACCACTTGTTACTGGCCTCCAACTAGATTCTGCACCACTAACCACAACCCTCTGAGCTCTATTGTTCAGCCACTGTTCAATCCACCCCACTGTCCATTCATCCAACTCACACTTCCTAAGCTTGCCTGTGAGGATGATGTGGGAGACGGTGTCGAAAGCCTTGCTGAAGTCAAGGTAGACAACATCCACTGCCCTCCCCTCATCCACCCATCCAGTCACACCATTGTAGAAGGCTATCAGATTAGTCAGACATGACTTCCCCTTGGTGAATCCATGTTGACTACTTCTGATTACCTTCTTTTCCTCCAGAAAATGAACGATCCGGTAAGTGTAACCAAACATTTCCGGTTTATTGTAAAACAACATAACCCCGATTGGAATGACATACAGTTACTATTAGAATATATGACGGAAACAGAAAAACAATTGATTCTAAAGGTTGCTGGGGATTTAGCTGAGGACCGTTATAAGGCCACAGGAGGGGACGTTAAAGAATACCTCCCCCTGCAGGATCCAAAGTGGGATCCAAATAAATTAGCACATATGGAAAGATTACAAGCATATCAAGGATGGATTTCAAAGGGAATGGAAAGAGCCAGTCCCAAGACTATCAACTGGCCAGCATTATACGCAATTAAGCAAGGCCCTTCCGAGTCACCATCTGAGTTCCTGGACTGACTGAGAGATGTGATGCGCCGCAGTACACCGCTGAATCCTGGGTCAGAGGTAGGAATACAGCAACTAGTTTCTCTAGTTTTGGGTCAGTCTACAGGAGATATTAGGTGCAAGCTCTAAAAGCTGCGACCCACAGAAAGCAGAAATCTGGAAGTGTTACTGGATGAGGCACGGAGAGTGTTCAGTAATAGGGAAGAAGATTACAGACGGGGACAAAGAAGAGTGATAGCGGATGTCAGGGAGGAGGAAGAAAGAAAATCCAGACGAGGACCGCCTCGATTAAGCAGGGACCAATGTGCGTTGTGCAAAAGATTTGGACATTGGAAAGATGATCGTCTGGAAAAGCGGAGAAATAAGGAAAAGGGACGAAACAATCAGAAAGGAAGAGTGTTGGCCCACGTGAAGGTAGACTGACAGGGACCAGGGGAATCTACCCTAGCGGATCCACTGGTTATAATGAAGCTAGGGGAGGAACAAAAGAAAGTAGAATTTTTGGTTGATACAGGGGCTACATATTCAGTCTTAAACCAAGCTTTGATGCCCTTGGGGAATGACTATATCATGGTAAAAGGGGCAACTGGCCAAAGTGAAAAGGCATATTTTTGTGAACCTTTGAAGTATAAATGGGGAAAACAATGGGGCATCCATAGGTTCCTGTACATGCCTAACTCCCCGAAAGCACTTTTGGGGAGAGACTTGTTGGAGCAATTGGGTGCAGTAATTAAATTTGAAAAAGGAGAGATTACTCTGGAGGTAAATGAACAACAGTATATCCAAATACTGAGTTTGTCTCTAGCTAGTATACTCACAGAAGGAGAAATCCGCGAAGAAATCATGAACCAGGTATACCCCGGGGTATGGGCCACCGATGTATCCGGGAGAGCGAAAAATGCTTCACCTGTTGAGATCAAACTCAAAGAAGGACGACAGCCGGTAAGAATCAAACAATATCCCCTGAGGAAGGAGGACAGGGAGGGAATTCGACCAATAATAGAAAAATTTTTACAACTAGGGTTGCTAAGGGAATGTGAATCTGATTTTAACACTCCCATATTACCTGTCCGTAAACCCAACGGGTCATACAGGATAGTCCAGGACCTACAGGCTATAAATAAGATAACTGAAGACCTCTACCCAGTAGTGGCAAGTCCATACACCTTACTGACTGTATTGACACCTGAACTAACCTGGTTTACTGGTTTAGACCTGAAGGATGCCTTCTTTTGCCTCCCTCTCCATGAAGCCAGCCAGGAAATATTTGCATTTGAATGGGAAAATCCTAAAAGTGGACGTAAAACTCAGCTTACCTGGACGGTGTTACCACAAGGGTTCAAAAACAGCCCCGCTATAATCAGCTCGCAAAAGATCTTGAGTCTTGGGAAGCCCCGCCTGAGGAAGGGAAACTATTACAATAGGTGGATGATATCTTGATTGCCACCAAGACAGAGGATGCTTGTATGACCTGGATGGTGAGTCTACTGAATTTTTTGGGGCTCCAGGGATACCGGGTATCCAAGAAAAAGGCCCAAATAGTGCAGTGCAAGGTGATTTGTCCGGGCTATGAGATCAGTGCTGGACAAAGGACTTTGGGACAGGCCCGAAAAGAGACAACATGCCAAACTCCGAGACCGCAAACAGTGAGAGTTACGAACTTTCCTGGGGATGACTGGGTGGTGTCGGCTGTGGATTTATAATTATGGGCTGCTTGTCAAACCCCTGTATACCCTAATGACTACTGAACAGAAACCCCTTAAATGGACTAAAGAGACCATACAGGCCTTCGAGTCGCTAAAGAAGGCCTTGATGTCAGCTCCAGCCTTGGGACTCCCAGATGTGAGTAAGCCGTTTATCCTTTTTTCTCACGAGAAACAGGGAATTGCCCTAGGAATATTGGCGCAAGATCTAGGCCCATATCGGCGAGCAGTTGCCTACTTCTCCAAGCAATTGGATACAACTGCGAAGGGTTGGCCTGGATGCTTGCGAGCGGTCGCAGCCGTAGTACTAAACATCCAGGAAGCCCGAAAGTTCACCCTGGGCCAGAAAATTACTGTGTTAGTGTCCCATACAGTATCTGCAGTACTGGAAGTGAAAGGTGGACACTGGCTTTCCCCACAGAGATTCTTGAAATATCAGGCTGTAATGGCAGAACAAGATGGTGTGGAAATCGTAGTCACTAACATTATCAATCCAGCCTCTTTCCTCAGTGGGAATACGGGAGAACCAGTGCATCATGATTGTCTGGAGACCATCGAAGCAACATATTCGAGCCGTTCGGACCTGAAAGACAGTCCTATGTAAAACACGGAAAACTGGTTCACGGATGGAAGCAGCTATGTCCTAAGTGGTAGAAGGTATGCTGGATATGCCATTACCACCAGTCAAGAAATAATAGAGTCAGGGCCTTTGTCCATGAATACCTCTGCACAGAAGGCAGAGATAATGGCTCTGACCCACGCCTTGGAATTAGCCCAAGGCAAAGCTGTGAATATCTATACAGACTTGAAATATACCTTTGGAGTCGTATATGCTATCTGGAAGGAGAGAGGATTAGTGAATTCACAGGGCAAAAACATCAAGCATGCAGAGGAGATCCTGAAACTGTTGGAGGCAGTCCAACTCCCTGAAAAAGTGGCGATCATGCACATTAAGGCGCACCAGAAAGTAAGCTCGAAGTTGGAAAGAAGAAATGAGCTGGCGGACAGAGAGGCAAAACAGGTAGCCAAAACAAAGGTAAAAACAGAAGGGGCTCTGGTCCCTGACGGGCGAATCTCCCTAGAAGGTAAGCCAGAATATACCAAGGAAGATCAGAAGCTTATCACAGATTTAGAAGGGTCATACAACAAAGAGGGGTGGGCTCACACCCCACAAGGGAAACTATCCCTCCTATCTAACATGGTCTCTGATAAGAGAAGAACACAGAAAGAGGCGTTGGGGAGCAGAGGCCTTATATAAACACCTAATTAAAGAGAAATTTAGCTAGAAATTTATATACCACTGTGAGACAAGTGACTCAGCAGTGTGAGCTTTGCCTCCAGACTAATCCCAAAAATACCCCCAAACCAGAAATAGGCCAAATTGGGAGAGGCAACGGGCCTGGGCAACAATGGCAGATTGATTTTTTCAGAACTCCCAGGAAAAGGGGGGTATTGATATTTATTGGTATTAACTGATACCTTTTCAGGTTGGCCAGAAGCATTCCCTACCAAGACAGCCAAGGCTCGGGAGGTAACCAAAACATTGATACAAGAAATAATACCATTCTTTGGGGTTCCGGCAACCATATCTTCTGACAGAGGGCCACATTTCATCTCAAGAGTAGTACAACAAATTAGCTGCTATTTGGGTATAGATTGGCAGCTTCACACCCCATATCGCCCTCAGTCGAGTGGCCAAGTAGAAAAAATGAACCACTTAATCAAACAGCAGATTGTGAAATTGGGACAGGAAACTAACTTGGCCTGGCCTCAGTCTCTTCCCTTGGCTCTTTTGCGCATACAAACTAGGCCAAGAGCAAAAGAAGGACTGAGCCCTTTTGAAATCTTATATGGACGACCCTATGGAATACAGAAAGGGATGTCCACACAAGTTGGGGATGAAATCATGACCTCCTCCATGGTGGCATTAGGCAAACAACTCAGCAAAATTGAGAAACATGTGGTTGGAACTCGAAGTAGGGGTTTGGATGGGCCTGTACATAATATACAACCTGGAGACTATGTGTATATAAAGTCTCTTACAGAAAAGACTTTGGAGCCGCAGTGGGAAGAACCATTCCAAGTACTCCTCACATCCTTCACAGCAATCAGAATCAAGGAACAGAATGCCTGGATACATCACACCAGGGTGAAGAATGCACCACGAAGGGTTTGGACTTCTGAACTTCAGGGACCTTTGAAACTTAGACTACGAAGGTAGAACGTGGGACCAAGATTTGTTTGTATTTTGTCTATCTACACATAATTAGCGTGGTTGCTTGGCAAAGAAATTCTTATGTTCAATTAACACAAAATATCACTCAGATCATAAACAAGACCAGTTGTTGGGTTTGTACTCAAATGCTAAGAGATTCTAGTCATGGGACACCTTTGATAGGCGTTCCACTGCCATTAAGCGTTCCTTGGACAAATTCTAGTTACTGGACTAACACCACTCTTAGGAAGGATTCCCCAGCCAAATGGGGCCAAAAACTAGAAATTAAAACCATAACAGCCAACATTACTGGAGAGCGTTGCCTGGTAGGCTCAGGGAAAGGTACGTCCGTTGGAGAATATTTAAATTGTAATAGGTCCGTCTCACTGAACGTAACTAATACTGATTCAGCCTTCCGGCTGCTAAATTATACTGGCCTTCCGGTACCACTCGGAACAGGGTGGTATTGGTTGTGCGGTACCACAGCTTGGAAGGTTTTACCTCTGGGGTGGCAGGGAGCGTGTACTTTAGGTGCCTTAGTTCCTAATATTACTATCCTAGATAAAGCGAGACAGAGTCCTAGGAAAAAGCGAAGTACCACTCTAAACAGAGATCGAAGAACAAGCAACCCTTTGATAGAGAGACCAGCTGCTTTCCTCAGCTTTGCCCGATGGGTCATTCCCTGGTTAGGTGTGAGTGAGCTAGAAAAAGCAATAGTGAACATCTCGGCTGTAGTAGAGAACATTGAGAAAAGACTATAGACGCCATCATAACTATACAAGAAGAAACTTCTAGTTTGTCACAAGTAGTACTACAAAATCGTATGGCCCTAGATTTATTGTTAGCCTCACAGGGAGGAGTACGCACAATACTTAATACCAGCTATTGTGTGTATGTAGATCAGAGCGGATGGGTTACTACAGACTTACAGGAAATCCGAGACCAAACGAAAATCTTACATAAAATGAGCGAAGATGATACCTCGTGGGGGTTCTTCGAGCTTTGGAAAAATCCCCTAACCTCTTGGCTACCAAACCTAATATGGCTGAAACAATTATTTGTTATAATGATTATACTTGTGATTTTGTTTGTAGTTCTTTGTTTAACGGTCCGGAGTGCCCTATGGTGTTGTCAGAACACAGGTGACTCATAGCGAATGGAAGAAGAATCAACTATGACGGAAATTAGAGTCTAAAAAGTATTTTGAAAAAATATAAAACCATTATGTTAAAATATAGTAATATAGTATTAGAATCAGGAGTAGTAAAAGAATTTACTAATCTTTTAGAAAAGGGGGGACTGAGTCAGGGGGTAGTAGTAGTGATATAACTTAAAGGCAGGCCTGATAAAACCCACGGTTAAATGTTTACTGAAAACTAGACGAAGCAAGAAGTCTAGTGACATCGCCAAGGACAGCTCCCGAGAATGAACAAGAACATGTCTTGAAAAGCGGTTGAAACCAACCCTGCAGTCTGGACAAAGACCAGAGAAGAACTGAGTCTGCACAAAGACAAAAGGTTACTTGTGGTGATGAAGAGGAATCATCAGCCTTCATCCTCACGACCCTCAACGACCACCACCAGGAGTCACTGCGCAAGCGCAGTTGGGAGGAGTTTATGAAAATGATTTCTTAGAGCTAATTTTAATACAAAGCGGGGACAGGTCATGCATATGTATAGGCGTATCGGGAAATCTCATGATTATGTAATTAAGTAATATATATATTTGAGAAAGCCGCTGCATTGGGTGCGCACGATTGTGGTGGGGTGACCCCCCCCCCCGTGCTGACCAGCGCTGAATAAACATACCTACTTTACAACCTTCTCGGTTGCGAAGTCTGTTTTCCGCACGTCATAGCAACCAAAGCCAGCTAACTTTGTTACTTGCCCCGTTGGAGGGTCGGAAGCAGAAAAGCAGAGAGGGGTCGCACCTGCGGGGAGGAGCGGACAGGACAGGTGACCCAAAACTGACCAACAGGGTATTCCATCCCATCTGCCTCATGCTCAGTACAAAAGCTGAGGGATCAAAGGGTCAGCCCTCTTTCTTCAATGGCCAGCATACGAGGAGGACTCTGTCTTTGCCTGCCTTTGATCCCGATCCTGAATCCAGATCCTGAATCCAGTTCCTGTCTGTCGCTGAGTCCAGTCTGGGACTTTCCCAGTGCCTGCCTGCTGGTGACGTGCTCATCATCCTGGGAGCTTGATCTGGTTTTGTATATATTTCATTATTTTCTTTTTATTATTAATATTTCATTAAAGTAGTTTAGTTCCTTCTAAACTCATAATTCTCTTTTTCCCTCTTCTGCCTCTCTCTTTGAAGAGAGGTAGGGGAGAGCATCTGTTGTTCATCCCAGTGGCCGGTTTGGCCCAAACCACGACACCTTCCCCCCAGTTACTGCCAATCTTTGACTTTGGGCCTCTTGCAGCATCTGTTCAGTTTTCAGCGGTTTCAGCACTTTCTGTGGAGGGATGTTCCCTTGTTATCAGCCTTCTGTTCTTCTTCAAGGGTACTTTCATTAGCAAGGCATGTATTGTTTATACAAAGTGTCTTGTTTCACAAGGCCTTGTAACCTTTTTGCTCTTGCTTAGTGAGAAATTCTACCTTCTAAAATACATTCTACCTTTTAAAAGTAAATGTTACCTTTTTAAAGTACATCAATGGGTCCCTACAGATACCAGCACGGACCCTCCACCCACCTGATCCCCTGCCTGGACCCAGGGTCTCCAACTCGCCAACTGATCCAGCTTGAAGTTTGCTAGTGAATACACAGGCGCACCCACACACACCCCCGGTTCGGGTAAGATACAGACACTTGGCCTCTGCTACCAGCTGACTCCAGGCACACTGCTGTGACCCCTGGCCCTTCTGCAGCTGCTGGGCCTGAGCCCCTCACTCGCCTCACTCATGTTGGTCCCCCCAGTAGCTGGGTTTTGGGACACATACTGTTCCTGTTGGAGAACAGGTTGCCCAGAGAAGTTATCGTGGTTTAGGCCAAATCGGCCACTGGGGACATAGGGGACCCCAGATGGGACCGACAGATGCTCCTCTCTACCCCTCTTCAAAGAGAGAGGCAGAGGAGGGAAAAAGAGAATTATGAGTTTAGAAGGAACTAAACTACTTTAATGAAATATTAATAATAAAATAAAATAAAGGAAATAATGAAATATATACAAAACCGTATCAAGCTCCCAGGATGACAATCACAACACCGGCTGGCACTGGGGAAGTCCCAGGCTGGACTCGGTGACGGACGGGAACTGGATTCTGGATCTGGATTCAGGATCGGGACCAAAGGCAGACGAACACAGAGTCCTCCTCAGACATCAGCCACTGAAGAAAGAGCGCTGACCCTTTGATCCCTCAGCTTTTATACTGAGCATGAGGCAGATGGGATGGAATACCCTGTTGGTCAGTTTTAGATCACCTGCCCTGTCCGCTCCTCCCCGCAGGTGGGATCCCACTACGCTTTTCTGCTTCTGACCCTCCAACGGGGCAAGTAACAAAGTTGGTTGGCCTTGGGTGTTAGAACAATAAGTATAAGCAAGAGCCTCCCTGCATACCATGCCTGGGCATCAGCTATAAACATAGGTCTTATCACTCTGAGGGAGCGAACATTGTCTGCACAATATGCTGTTAATTTTGGTAGTTAGAAGAGGCCTAGCTAAGAAGCAAAGTTACTGAACAAAATTGGTCCTGTTTTACCTCAAACCAGGACATTCCACCCCTTATTCCATACCATTTGCATCTTGCTCAGATTACTATTACTTGTATCTATCAAATCTATACACACACAGATATATATACACATGGATACATGCAGGTCACTCATCTACGATTATCTTTATATACAAAAGTTTAAGTCCATTTGATTCATGATTGCAGGATCTCATCTCAGGGCAGGAAAGATGGTACAAAATTCATTGTGGTTTGTGCCCGTGGGTAGCATGTTCATCTCGAAGAGCTTGCTGGAGGCCACTTGATGAAGCTAGCTCAGGTTTCATCACCACTGTGTCATCCTGAAAAACACTTATTGCACGCTGTTAGTATTATGTAGTGATCAGCATCATACAGCTCAGGATTGAGTATTCTCACCAAGGGTTAAATTCCCTTGGGGTACACATTGAACATCCTTCAGCATCACCCACCAAGTACATCCAGGTCCTTGAGCAAAAGCAGTCCCACGAATGGGTTTGCTTTTGCCTGAAGCAGGAAAAACCCAAGCAGTTTTATCTAACATATTCTTTTCATGCACCACAGGGACTTTGTCCCCTTCTACTGTATGTAAAAGGTCTGACTGAGCAGGACCAGCTCGATTGATGGATCCCCTGGTGTTAACTAACCAGGTAGCTTGTTCTAAATGCTTGTCCCAATTTTTAAAGGTTCCACCCCCTATTGCTTTTCGGGTGGTTTTTAACAGTCCATTATATCGCTCAATCTTCTCAGAAGCCGGTGCATGATAGGGGATATGATATATCCATTCAATGCCATGTTCTTTTGCCCAATTACTTATGAGATTGTTTTTAAAATAAGTCCCATTGTCTGACTCAATTCTTTCTGGAGTGCCATGTCGCCACAAGACTTGCTTTTCAAGGCCCAGGATGGTATTCCGGGCAGTGGCATGGGGTACGGCATAGATTTCCAACCATCCGGTGCTTGTTTCCACCATTGTAAGCACATAGCGCTTACCCTGGCGGGTTTGAGGGAGTGTGATGTAGTCAATTTGCCAAGCCTCCCCATATTCATATTTCAGCCATCGTCCTCCATACCACAAAGGTTTTAACCTTTTAGCTTGCTTGATTTCGGCGCATGTTTCTCAGTCGTGGATAACCTGCGCAATAGCATCCATGGTTAAATCCACCCCTCGGTCACGGGCCCATTTATAGGTTGCATCCCTTCCTTGATGACCTGAAGTGTCGTGGGCCCACCGAGCTAAGAATAGTTCACCTTTATGTTCCCAGTCCAAGTCTGTCTGGAAAATTTTAGCAGCCTGATCCACTTGCTGATTGTTTCAATGTTCCTCGGTGGCCCGACTCATGGGTACATGGGCATCTACATGACGTACCTTTACGACTAGGTTCCCTAGCCGGGCAGCAATGTCTTGCCACAATTCAGCAGCCCAGATGGGTTTACCTCTGCGCTGCCAGTTGCTCTGCTTCCACTGCTTTAACCACCCCCACAGAGCATTTGCCACCATCCATGAGTCAGTATAGAGATAGAGTATTGGCCACTTTTCTCGTTCGGCAACATCTAACGCCAGCTGGATGGCTTTTACCTCTGCAAATTGACTCGATTCACCTTCTCCTTCAGCAGCTTCTGCAACTCGTCGCGTAGGACTCCACACAGCAGCTTTCCACCTTCGATGCTTTCCTACAATACGACAAGATCCATCTGTAAACAGAGCATACCGTTTCTCATTATCTGAGAGTTCGTTATATGGTGGAGCTTCCTCAGCACGTGTCACCACCTCCAATGGTGGCATTCCAAAGTCTTTGCCTTCGGGCCAATTTGTGATCACTTCTACGATTCCTGGACGGTTTGGGTTTCCTATTCGAGCTCGCTGTGTGATTAAGGCATCCCACTTACTCCAGGTAGCATCGGTGGCATGATGAGTAGAAGGAACTTTACCCTTGAACATCCAGCCCAGTACTGGTAATCGGGGCGCCAGGAGGAGCTGTGCCTCAGTACCAATTACTTCTGAAGCAGCTCTAACTCCTTCATATGCTGCCAAGATTTCTTTCTCAGTTGGAGTATAGTTGGCCTCGGAGCCTTTGTACCCTTGACTCCAGAATCCTAGGGGTCGACCTCGAGTCTCCCCTGGTGCTTTCTGCCAGAGGCTCCAGGTAGGGCCATTGTCCCCGGCTGCGGTGTAGAGCACATTTTTAATGTCCCATCCGGTTCGGACTGGTCCAAGGGCTACTGCATGCACAATCCTTGTTTAATTTGCTCAAAGGCTTGTTGTTGCTCAGGGCCCCATATAAACTCATTTTTCTTTCAAGTCACTTCGTAGAGAGGTTTCACAATCTGGCTATAACCTGGAATATGCATTCTCCAGAAACCCACAACACCTAAGAAGGCTTGTGTTTCCTTTTTGTTAGTAGGTGGGGACATAGATGTTTTTTTGTTAATCACGTCCATTGGGATTTGGCGACTCTCATCTTGCCACTTAACTCCCAAGAACTGGATCTCTTGTGCAGGTCCCTTGACCTTACCTCATTTGATGGCAAAACGTGCTTTCAGAAGAATCTTAATTATTTTCTTACCTTTCTTGAAAACAACTTCTGCTGTGTTACCCCACGCAATGATGTCATCGATGTATTGTAGGTGTTCTGGAGCTCCACCCTTCTCCAGTGCAGTCTGGATCAGTCCATGGCAAACAGTAGGGCTGTGTTTCCACCCCTGGGGTAGTCGATTCCAGGTGTACTGGACACCCCTCCAGGTGAAAGCAAACTGTGGCCTGCACTCTGCTGCCAAAGGAATAGAGAAAAAGGCATTAGCAATGCCCACTGTAGCATACCATTTGGCTGCCTTTGACTCCAGCTCATACTGAAGTTCTAGCATGTCTGGCACAGCAGCACTCAGTGGTGGTGTGACTTCATTCAGGCCACGGTAGTCTACTGCTAATCTCCAGTCCCCATCAGACTTTCTCACTGGCCATATAGGGCTGTTAAAGGGTGAGCGAGTCTTGCTGATCACTCCCTTGGCTCTCTAGCTGTCGAATCAGGTTATGGATGGGAATTAAGGAGTCTCAGTTGGTCTGATAATGTCGTCGATGCACCGTGGCAGTAGCAATTGGCACCTGCTGATCTTTAACCCTCAGCAGTCCCACAACAGAAGGGTCATCTGAAAGACCAGGGAAGGCTGACAGCTGTGTAACATCCTCAGTCTCTACAGCTGCTATACCAAAAGCCCACCGATACCCTTTGGGGTCTTTAAAATACCCTCTCTTGAGATAGTCTATGCCAAGGATGCACAGAGCATCTGGACCAGTCACAATGGGGTGTTTCTCCCATTTATTCCCAGTTAGGCTCACTTCGGCCTCTAATACGGTCAGTTCTTGAGATCCACCTGTCACTCCAGAAATAGTGACAGTTTCTGCCCCTTTATGATTCGATGGCAATAGGGTACACTGGGCACCAGTGTCCACCAGGGCTTTATACTTTTGTGGCTCTAATGTGCCAGGCCATCGAATCCACACAGTCCAATAAATTCGGTTGTCCCTCTCCTCCTCCTGGCTGGAGGCAGGGCACCTCTAATGTCAACCATAGTACCTACGATTAGCAGATGAGTTCCTACCTCACCCATAGGATCACCTACCGTAGGTCGGAGCAGCATTCCTCCTGTAAGAATTCTTTCTTCTATCTGCTTTACTTTGCAACTCAAGCACCCATGCCTGTAGGGCTGAGATAGGTTCTCCATCCCACTTCCTCATGTCCTCTCCATAGTTGCAGAGGCACAGACACAGGAAATCTCTGAGCGGGTTTGATTTGTCTTGAGTCGGAGAGTGTTTTTTCTCTTGAGTAGGAGGACGCTTTTTCTTAGCAGCTGCAACATGGGTCTGTGCAGGGAAGAATGGGATTTTTCCTCCACCTTGGTTAATGTATCAAGCAGTTTATCGGTGTGCTCAACTATTTTCTTGGTCATTTGCTCCATTGTCTCAGTCATTTTCTCAGTGGCCACAGCCAGCTTTTCCACAGCTGCCACAGAGAAGGGACAAGAGAGACTGTCTTCATACTGTTACTACCTTGTTAACCACTTCATTTACAGTTGGTGTGTCAAATCCTCCCCAGACCATTGTTGACAATGTGTGGGAATATGTTGGTGGTGCACTTTGTACAAACTTTTTAAGCATAGATCGTTTGCATGGCATCTCATCAGGATCTACAATCACTTGCCTGTCACTATAAATCACCTCTCGCACAGCCAATTCTCTCAGGTACTTAATACCTTTTTCCATGTTGGTCCATTTACTTGGACGGCATTCGATATCGTCTGTGGAGAGCTGGCTAGCTGAGCGAGGGCATATCAACATCGAAATGTTGACTCATCAGGGTCTCAAGAAATACCGAGAGCAGCTCCTGTGAGAACTAGTAGATAACAAAGACAGTCTGCCCCTGTTTATTCCAACAAAAGCTAAGTAAGGAACTTGTGATTAAAAGAAATGAGAGTTATGTGTAGTGATAAGATGTGTATGCAAACATAGACCTTGAGATGCCTAACCAATAAGGAGCTTGGCTTTTGCAATATGTATGAGCTAATTAAGACTGTTATAAAAGGTGTAACCGTGCTTTAATAAACGAAGTTTGCTGATCCCTCATATTGAGTGACTGCTTCTTCCCTCCGTTCCGGCGAATGGCACGACAAATTGGCGCCCGAACAGAGACCCCGGCGACCCGATAGCGGAGTCCGGCCCGGCGACCCGATAGCGGAGTCCGGGAGCCACGGTCGGCGGAGAAGTTGAGTGCGGTCCTGTAAGCAGCGCAGGAGGCGAAAGGGATATCTTCCCCGCGCCCGGGAGCACCTACAGAGGCTGTCCCGCCTGCCACGCGCCGCCGAAGTCTGCAAAGGCTGCAACAGCGCGCTGATAAGAGGTATGAACAGACAAGCGGCGTATAATTTGCTCAAATGCTTCTTAGAGAAGCGGGGCACTGAAGGAATAGATTTGAAAAAGGAACTTCCTGATCTGTTAGGTTATGGGGAAGTTAGGGGATTCTTTGCCGATCCCAATACGGTTTTTGAGGAGGAGGAGTGGCGAAAGTTAGGGGACAAGTTGTTTGATGATGTTATTAATGAGGATAAAGTAGCGAAAAAGTTGATGAAGCCGTGGCGGGCAGTAATAAATACTATCACCATGCATAAGGCGGAACAGAGAGTGGCTGCCGCTGCAGCTGAAAGGCTGAATAGCACAGCCCCTACTGGGGCATCCTCCGCACAGCCAATGACCGCTGCTCCCCTGCCTGACTGCCCCATGCCCCCCTCCGTGCGGACTTTGGTCGTCCCGCAGACCCCCGGTGGGCCTTGGGATTTGTCCCACCTGGGCTCTGCGTTAAGCGGCGAAGCAACGGAGCCTCCGTGGGCAGAGCAGACGACCCAAAGGGGACAGCCCACGGCTCCCCCCGCAAGGGCAGTTGAGGCAGGAGAAGCAATGGAAGCGGTGCCGGATTTTGCCACCCCGGCACCTAGGCGAGGAAACAACCCTTTTTTGAATCATGAGGCGGTGGACTTAGCTTCTGCACGCCAGCGGTGTTGGCAAAAGGTTGCGGAGACAGTTATGAGCGCGGGAGACCGAGAAACCGCGATTAGCCTTTTGACTGAAGCGGCGGCGTTTCCCGTCGTATATCAACCAAATGCGCAAGGCAATTTAATGGCCACACTCCAGAATCTAGACTGGAAACTGCTCACACAGTTATGTGCCACTGTTAACGAGTCAGGGGTTAAAGGAGAGCCCACACGCCAGATGTTAGATTATCTTTGGGGAACTAACATCCTACTCCCGGGGGATATACGGAGCATTATGAAGTTAATTCTCACTCAGCATCAACAACTGCTGTTTAATGCGCATTGGCAGGCAGCTTGTATGAGGTCTGTGGCCACGGTGAGGCAGCCGGGTGACCCCTTATATGGTGTAACACTCGAAGAGCTCATGGGTCTTGGCCCTCACCTGCGTCTTGAAGTTCAGGCATTAATGGGCCCAGATAAGGCTAAAGAGTCAATGTTACTCGCACGACAAGCGTTCGACCAGCTTAAAGACCCTGGGGGGATTCCCTCTTATATGGGGATTAAACAGGGAAGAGAGGAACCTTTTGGGTTGTTTATTGACAGAGTGGCCAATGCCGTGCAGGCGGCGGGTGTTCCCGACTATTTGAAAGGCATCATTTTAAAGCAATGTGCGATTCAAAATAGTAACGCCGCCACCCGGAACATTCTAGCTACCCTTCCCGGCACTTGGTCCATTGAAGAGGGCTTAGAGCGCATGGCACAAGTGCCAGTGGGACCACAAGCTATGTTAGTGGAAGCCGTGAAAGAGTTAGGGAAAAGTTTACAGGAGTTTACACGATCGTCGCATAGCCAAATTATGGCAGCCCTTGCGCCTTTGCAAACTACGATGGCTCGTACGGCACCCCGCAGGCCTGTTCACCTCCGATGTTTCCGTTGTGGCTTATTCGGGCATGTGAGAAGAGAATGCAGAGCGGGCCCGGTCTGGTGTAAGCAGTGCAATTCTGGAACACACGCCGAGACAATCTGTCGACGAGGCGGGCCGGGAAACGGGGTGAACAGCGGGTGGAGCCGCCCCGCGTCGACACAAAATGCGGCCGCCTACCCAGTAGCCACCGGCAACAACCCGTTTCTCTCCAGCCCCCAAACCAGCAGGGATTGGTCGCTCCCGGTGGGCACCCAGAACTCCACCACCCACCCCACCACCTCCACCTCCGCCCCCCTGCTCTCCAACCCGCCACCAGCGGAAGCCTCAGACTGGACCTGGCAACAGCAGTAGACTGCACCTTATTGGACTCTAGACCCACTCGCATTGCAACCGGCATACACGGACCTATTCGAGTAAACGGTCAAGCCGTCGGGGCGTTGTTAATTGGTCGCTCCTCCGCCACAATGCTAGGCCTTACTGTATTAGTGGGACTGATCGACAAAGACTATCAGGGTGAAATACAGATAATGGTCCAAACGTTGTTTCCACCCCTGTTTGTGGCCAAAGGATCAAAGATCGCGCAGTTAATTCCTTTACCCCACTTAATTGAAAATGTTGCCCCCGTGCAAGCGGCGCCGAGAGGCAGTGGAGCTTTCGGTTCAACGGATCAGACGGCCTTTTTAACCATTGGACTGAGACAACGACCCCGTAGAACAATTTCGGTGCAGTATGCAGAACAAACAATCACGCTTTCCGCCCTGCTAGACACTGGTGCAGACGTCTCCATCATCAGCGAGCATCATTGGCCGCCCGACTGGCCATCCCGCACCACTGGCGCCACCGTAGCTGGAGTCAGAGGACTCACTCTGGCTCGCGAATCACCCCTCCTCCGATGGTCTATCGGGGAAAAGGTCATCAACTGTTGCGCCTCTATTATCCCATTGCCCGAGGGAGTACAAGCCCTGATAGGGCGTGATATACTTGCTCAAATAGGGATGGTTCTAACTACAGAGGCCCCAGCGCCAGAGGCCCCAGCGCCTTTTTTAGATACGGCCATTGCTTGGACTTTCCCGATCCAATTGAGATGGAAGACCGACGCACCTGTATGGATTGAGCAATGGCCGTTAAAGAGGGAAAGTCTAGAACAAGCTCACAAACTGGTGCAAGAACAGTTTTCGCAGGGGCACTTGCGACTCTCAACTAGCCCATGGAATACGCCAATCTTTGTCATCGCAAAGAAATCTGGGAAGTATCGACTGCTCCATGATCTCCGTGCAGTCAACAAACAGGTGCACGATATGGGAGCACTGCAGCCAGGGTTGCCTAACCCAGCTATGATACCCGAGGGATGGCATCTTCTCATTGTAGACTTGAAAGACTGTTTCTTTACCATTGCGCTGCATGAGAATGACAAGCAGCGCTTCGCGTTTACCCTGCCTTCGCTCAATCAAGAGCGACCCGATCAGCGGTTTGAATGGACTGTGTTGCCGCAAGGGATGCAAAATTCGCCCACCCTATGTCAAATCTACGTCGATGATGCCCTGCAACCCTTGCGCCAGAAGTGGAAGGGGACCCTCATATACCACTACATGGACGACATCCTATTAGCGCAGTCCTCCCCTTTTTCCGAGACTCAGAAAAAGGAGCTAATCCAGCGGCTTGCATGCCACGGCCTGGAAGTCGCACCTGAAAAGGTTCAAGAGACAAGCCCCTGGAAGTATTTAGGTTGGCACATAACAGATGCAGCAATTCGACCACAAAAGTTAACAGTACATTTGGAGCTCCGTACTCTGAACGATGCACAAAAACTTTTGGGCGACCTCCAGTGGTTGCGTCCAGTCGTGGGAATCCCAAATGAACTGTTGAACCAGCTCCGGCCACTCTTAAAGGGAACAGACCCCGCAGCACCAATTACTTTATCAGAACAGCAGTGACAGGTATTGCAGCAAATTGCGTCTCTAGTGACCGAGCGGTCGACACATCGCCGTCTCGCTGACGTGCCTATCGACTTAACTATCTTGTGCGGCAACCACTACCTTATGGCCGCCTTGACCCAACACAAAATAAAAACGGGGGAGACAGACACCATTGTGCTGGAATGGATAGCCCCCCCTCTGCAACCACGCCGCACGGTGCAAGAAAAGGTCAGCACGTTAGCCGACTTGATAAAGAAGGGCCGCCGCCGGATCCTCCAGATAGATGGTGCCCCCCCAAGACGATCTGGGTGCCTATAAAACAGACGGACTTAGAATGGTATATACAAAATTCAGAGGAACTGCAAGCGGCTCTACTTGCCGATGGGGCAACCCTGATGGCAAAACCGTTGACATCGGCTGTCCTCTCCTGGATGGAAAACAAGAGCTGGATTGTCAAACCTAAGCGGTCAGCACAACCCCTTCCAGGAGCCCTCACGGTTTTCACAGATGCCGGACATCGATCGCAAACTGCTGCAGTTACATGGAAGGAGGGCCCACAATGGAAGCACCAGATATTGCAAGCCCAACCAAAGGACTCCTTGCAGACCTTGGAATTGTTCGCAGGTAGTATGGACATTCTTGAAATGGCAGCATGTATCGTTGAACATTGTGTCGGACTCTCTGTATGTGGTAGGGATAGGCCAATCGTATCGAGGATGCCAGCCTCCGCGAGGTGAAGAAACGATCGGCTGTCTAGCCTTCTCATCAGTCTCCAGCTAGCAATCAATCAAAGGACAGAGCCCTATGCGGTACTTCATATCAGGAGTCATCAGTCGGATGAAGGCCTTGGGGAGGGGAATGCCAGGGCTGATCGACTCGTCGCAGCAGGCATAGAGCCTCCGTTGTCGCCACATTGCCGTGCCCGTGAATCTCATGCTGTATTTCACCAGAACGCTAAGGGGCTGGCGCAATCCTACAACATTTCTATAGAAGAAGCCCGTGCCATTGTGAAAGCGTGTGCTATATGCAGCCACCACAACTCAGGAGTGGGACTTGGCTGCGGGGTAAACCCCAAGGGTCTAAAAGCCAATGAAATTTGGCAGATGGATGTCACTCATGTCCCCTCTCTGGGCCGTTTGAAGTACCTGCATGTTACGATAGATACGTACAGTCATATGATATGGGCTACCCCGCAACCTGGAGAAAGGGTCCGCGATGTCCGGCGGCATCTGACTAGTTGTTTTGCTGTGCTAGGAGTACCTAGCACTATCAAAACAGACAACGGCCCGGCCTATAGCAGTGGGCCCCTAAAGTGCTTCTTGCAGCTTTGGGGCATCACTCATATTACCGGCCTCCCACATTCTCCTACGGGGCAAGCGGTAGTGGAGAGGGCTAACGGAACGATTAAGAGATACTTGGATAAGTTTAAGGATGTCACCGATGTCCGTGAAAGAATCGATAAGACGCTCTTTGTGCTTAACTATTTATGCGTCTTTGGGGATAGTGACACCCCGCCTGCCCTCAAACATCATTTGCCCAGGAGTAATGTTGAGGTCCCCCGAATGAGAGTATTGTATAAAGATACAAAAACAGGGCTCTGGGGAGGTCCCGTTGATGTAATTTATGTCGGGTGCGGTTATGTCTGTGTTTCTACGCCTACAGGCACGCTCTGGGTTCCAAGCCGATGGGTAAGGCCCGCAGTTGAAGAGCACAGCAGAAGCGACTCCGGAGGATAGCGAGAGGCAACGCGAGACGCTGCTCCCAGCCGCGGCGAGAGAAGGAGTGGTGGCGTCGCGCAGCGCTCGCGGGACATTGGTGTGAGAGTTGCCGGAAAGAACAGCTTGGGTTAACCAGACTTTTGCTTGTTACAGGGCGCGAATCACTGAACAGCGATCGGTATTCCTGCTGCCGAGCCGACTCTGCTTGGAAGTTAAGTAGGGGCGGACGAAAGTCGCCTTTAGGGCAGTGAGTTATGCTTAAGTGTAGTAAATTGTTAAGTATAATGCTACTGTGTGTTGTTATAACTAGACATATTGTCTTAGCTATAGCTGCTGTGCCTGCATTACCCTTTGACCCTAGAGAAAATGTATGGGTTACGCTTAGCCGAGCCATAAATACCACTACCTTTTGTGCTAGCTTATCTACACCCAGTACCCCTTTTATCACTTGTCTGATAGGAGTCCCGTTGAATGACGCAGACTGGCCTATGCTGAATGCTACCCTGGAGGAACATCGCGGGTTATGGAATATAAGCTGCCCTAAGTGGACGCAAAACAACCTCACGGCCACGGGTGTGAAGATTTCGACGGGATGTGTTGCATGGATTTGGAAGATAACTCTAGCTCCATCCACAGGGAGATCAAGCAACTGATGGAACACTCACAGAAAATACAGAAAGACGTTGGATTTTTTGGGCTAGAAGGCCTAACTAATTGGTTAGGCCTAGGAGGGTGGCTAAAGGGGCTAATTCAAAGCTTAGTATTGGTCTTAGTAATAGTTATTGTAGGGCTTTTAATGCTTAGCTGTGCTTTGTCATGTATTAAGCGGCTTATAACGCAAGTTACAAATAACGCTTGGCTGGCACAAAATAAAAACGGGGGAATTGTGGAGAGCTGGCTAGCTGAGCGAGGGCATATCAACATCGAAATGTTGACTCATCAGGGTCTCAAGAAATACCGAGAGCAGCTCCTGTGAGAACTAATAGATAATAAGTCATCTGGACTTCAAGAAATACCGGGAGCAGCCCCCGTGAGAACTAGTAGATAACAAAGACAGTCTGCCCCTGTTTATTCCAACAAAAGCTAAGTAAGGAACTTGTGATTAAAAGAAATGAGAGTTATGTGTAGTGATAAGATGTGTATGCAAAGATAGACCTTGAGATGCCTAACCAATAAGGAGCTTGGCTTTTGCAATATGTATGAGCTAATTAAGACTGTTATAAAAGGTGTAACCGTGCTTTAATAAACGAAGTTTGCTGATCCCTCATATTGAGTGACTGCTTCTTCCCTCCGTTCCGGCGAATGGCACGACAATCGTCCTTAAAGGGATACCTGCGCTTTATGGCTGACATCAGTCGCCTCCAGAGACTGAGAGTGCGTGTCTTTCTCCCAGTCCCTTCATCGATACCTCCATCCTTGGCCAGGTTTCCCAACTGCTTAGCTTCTCTGCCATCTAAGTCTATGGTATCAGCCCCACTATCCCAGCATCGGAGCAACCAGGAGATGAGTGTTTCACCTTCATGACGACTAAAGTCCTTCCTAATATTTCTCAAATCCTTCATAGAGAAGGATTTAACAACTACCTCTACATCTGAGTCTTCCTGTGATGAGGCTGCCCGAGAAGGACTCTCTCCTTTATTTGTTTTAAAAGGTCTTTTTCCTTTGTCTGGTCTTGAAGGACTCTCTTCTGGGTCTACTCTAGAAAGGCCCTCTCCTGGATCCCCGTCAGAACTCTCTCTCCCAAGCTATCTGGCTTGAGCTGGCCCTTGTTGCAAGCGACAGGGGAACGAGCTAACTTCTTTTTGTGCTTCCTGGTTACAGGGGCAACTGGTACCGGTTCTGATGGAGTTTGAGTAGCAGCGGTACTCGCTGTGGTGGCTGGAGTAGCTTGTGCCGGGACGGGCAGCGGAGGCGCTGGTGGTGCTGCAGCGGGGAGGGCGGCTGACGGCGGTGGTGCCGCTGCGGTCGGGGGCAGCTCGGGCCGGGCGGGCGGGGCCGTGGCTCGCGCCGCTGCACGTGGCGGAGCGGCTGCTGCGGTCTGAGTGGCGGCAGCGCACGTGACCCTGTCGCCACCCCTGCAGCGGTATTTCACAAGAAACCACCCCTGCAACAGATGCAGGAAAACCGACAGCAAAATCACGATCTTAAGGAGGTAACAATCCTTATCGTCACAGCCCAGAAGGTTTCCAAGCCCTGGCTCTGATGGTGTCACATTAATATAACTATCCAAGGGCAAAGTAAACTTTCCCAAGGTAGAACCGAAAGTGTAATTAGTAACAGGATCCATCATGCGATGCCCAAGATATGCAGACAGAGCCATTACCCAATTAATCACGTTATACACCTGAATTGCGAACCACACCAAACCAGCACATTTAAACCTTCGCATAAAAACACAAAGGGTAAATAAACTTTGCAATGCATTTGGAAGGTTAAACAGAGTTGACTGAATCACGTGCAAACCAAGCTCTTTAAAGGCACGATACAACATCTCGTTTAAGAACGACATGCTGTAAGGTGTCTGCTCTAATCTCAGAACAAGCTGGAATTCAAACTATTCAGGCAATTTATCACAGCTCTGGTCGAGCACTGCTTGAGCCCCACATTGGGTGCCAATTAATCTGTCGTGGTTTAGGCCAAATCAGCTACTGGGGATGTGGGGGACCCCAGATAGGACTGACAGATGCTCCCCTCTACCCCTCTTCAAAGAGAGAGGCAGAGGAGGGAAAGAGACTTATGAGTTTAGAAGGAACTAAACTACTTTAATGAAATATTGATAATAAAATAAAAGGAAATAATGAAATATTTACAAAACTGTATCAAGCTCCCAGGATGACAATCACAACACCAGCTGGCACTGGGGGAGTCCCAGGCTGGACTGAGTGACGGACGGAAACTGGATTCTGGATCTGGATTCAGGATCGGGATCAAAGGCAGACGAACAGACAGAGTCCTCCTTAGACACCATCCGTTGAAGCAAGAGAGTGAGAGAGCGAGCGCTGACCCTTTGATCCCTCAGCTTTTATACTGAGCATGAGGCAGATGGGATGGAATACGCTGTTGGTCAGTTTTGGGTCACCTGTCCTGTCTGCTCCTCCCCGCAGGTGGGACCCCTCTACGCTTTTCTGCTTCCAACCCTCCAATGTGGCAAATAACAAAGTTGGTTGGCTTTGGTTGTTATAGCAATAAGTATAAGCAAGAGCCTCTCTGCATACCATGCCTGGGCATCAGCTATAAACATAGGTCTTATCACTCTGAGAGAGCGAACATTGTCTGCACAATATGCTGTTAATTTCAGTAGTTAGAAGAGGCCCAGCTAAGAAGCAAAGTTACTGAACAAAATTGGTCCTGTTTTACCTCAAACTAGGACACTGAGTCCATCCCAGGCTTACGTTATCTAAGTGTGGATGTTCTACTTGTGAGCACACAAGGCTGAACAACAATTAGTGTAATATGTGTTGTTCAGCACCCCAGGTGCACCCCAATCTTCCGTTACTTTCTCATGTTCCACCCCCTCACTCAAGAGATTGCTTCTGCTGGGGTTGACAAAGCTGGAAATGCTCATTTAGGCTTGTGGGGTGTAGGGGTGTAATACAGAGTAATTGACAGAGGCATGAAATAAACACACATAGAAAAAGGAATAACCACATCTCTACAGTGATGCTTTGAATCGGGTGTCCCATTCCTCCTGTCAAGAAATTAAACCACTCAGCCAGCCAGGCAGCCCCAGTAGGTTGTTTCACTTGATGCATTAAGTCCTGGAGACTTTTGAATGTCTTGCTTCATGCTGGCTGCTTCATCAGTTATGTTGGAACAACGCGCATTTTCAAAGTCGAAGCAGCGTTTCTGATGTCAAGAGAGGAATTAGTCCACCATCAGTTGGTTTTGTAATATTCATTGGCATACAGCCGTTACCTACTCAGAAGAGATAGCAATGAGAAACATTTATATCAAAATCACTTAGCACAGTACAGTTCTATAATACAGCTGCTGGGGTTGATATGCCACTGAAACAAGTTGTCAAAAGATCTGCAGCTGTTAATCTTCCCTTAATATAAAAGGCAGATGAGTTAGTTACAGTAGAGGCTAACCAAATCTAAGTATTTGCATGTTGGTTTTTCAGAGCTGTATCCAGGGCACGTGCTTGTAGTACAAGACTACAAAGCACAACGAGCCAACCTTTGATAGGGGAGGAAAACAGCAGTGTCATCTCCGTCCAGTAATACATACGCGTTGCTCCAGCTCCTTCAGCTAATATTACTCTGGGTTTGATAACCTGATGTGGGGTAATTGCCCATACAGACTGGAGAGCTGTGCGTTGCACTTTTTCAGATTGAACTTCAACTCAATATTGGGTTCTCAACACTGTTCCAATGCTATCTCCTCTAGATAAGGTGCAGGTATTTGTCGAAGATATCTGAAATATAAGAACTCGAGAATCTGATATTAACAAGGGATGTAAAATAAGAGGAGAAGTTGGGGTATAATGTATAGTGGAGCCTCGTAATCCCTTGGACCAAAATCCTACAGGTTCTTTCTGATTTTTCGTCCAAATCATCTGCCACAATCCCGAGACTATATCATCTGGAATTGTTACTTCAAATTCAAAAGGATATCCTTGCTTAGGAGTGTATAATTGCGAATGCTCAATCAAAGCATTTTTGCAGGCATCAAAGGCTTCTTGTTGCTGCTTGGTCCCCTGCCAGACAACTTTTTTCCTAGTTAATTTCTGCAGAAGGCACATTAATATCATCAAACGTGGGATAAAGGTTCTCCAATACCCTAAAAGTCCCAAAAAGTTCTGTAACTGTTTTACTGTGACTGGCACAGGAAATTGCTGGACTGTTTGCTGTACCTGATTTGGTATTCCTCTAATCTGTCCATGTCAAACTATACCCAAAAATCATACAGTAGTACTTGGGCCCTGTATTTTCTTTGGATTAATTGCCCAGCCTTGGTCCTGCAAATGCGCTTTCAGCAATTTGGTAGCTGCTTCACTTTCTTGTTGTGACTCTGCCATAATCAATACATTATCAATATAACGGTAAACAGTAACAGTATCCGACCATAGTGCTAAATCAGCTGCTATCATTAGGTGGCAAATGGAGGGACTGTGTTTGTATCCCTGAGACAATACTTGTAAAGTATATTGCTTCTGTTGCCGGGTCACGTCTTGCATTGAGGTGGCAGGCAGGGTGGAGGGGGGGGCGAGGAGTTGGTGGTGGGGCAGGGGGCGGTCGGCTTTTTTGCGTAAATGCTAACTTTTGCCATCGGGGAAAACTTTCTGATGTTGTGATCTCATCTATTTCTGATCGTGGGATACCGGCTTGTACAAGATCATTCCACATTTGTTTCCTCATCACCCATGCTGTAACTCCAGAAGGTTTCCAAGCCCTGGCTCTGATGGTGTCACATTAATATAACTACCCAAGGGCAAAGTAAACTTTCC